>OX387671.1:12218959-12818959 GCA_947568875.1 Fissipunctia ypsillon
ACTTCCGGCATTGTCGAAAGCGAAGAGTTTTGAGTTTGGGTTCCGTTCCACCAAAAAAAAAAACGGAACATAAAATATGTAAAATAAATAATGCATTAAAAAATGTAAAAAAATAGGAATTTGTTTTTTGACTCCTACACAATGTATATTTAAATAATGAATAAGCTTTGAATTATGTGCATATTCCCCATTCCGGGACATGTTGTATATTCTGTGGTCTAGATGCGCACAAATGAAAGAATAAGGCCACTCACTCGACCGAGACAAAACAATCAAACCAACGTAAGTAGTAATTTTAAGCGATAAAACTGCATATTTGAGCTTTCTCTACGTGACGTCATTAATTGGTTTACTAGCGAACTGCGTAAATGCTAACATCACATAACATCACGCCTGTTTTCCCCGGAGGGTTGGACAGAGGTGTATAGTACACCCACATTTAGTCAGTTACGTTTAACTCCCATGTAAGTAATAGAGGGCGAGCATATTAACACCACACATACCTAGTCAACAGAGATCGGAATACGTAGAATATATTTACCTAAACTTCGACGAAGTAAGTAACATAGAGTGGATAATACCTCCTCTAAAATCAAGGAATAATGATAATGACGAAACAAACCAGCACATAAACCAGCCAACTTACTTTTATTTTACCTTCTTAAAACAAAACATTTCAATTTGACACAATTTTAGTACGGAACCCTAAAAAATGTAATGATTCTTCAAATCAACCATTTTTAACATCCAACATAACATTAACACTTTTTTTTTCCATCATGCGCAGGGTGCGCGGCAGCCCCAACAGCATCCTGAGCACTGTAGCGGCAGCCCCAACAGCATCCTGAGCACTGTAGCGGACAGGTGGGACAGGCCCACACTGGGCCATTGGATACGCCTACATGCCACTGTGGCGTATAATTAATGCAACAGCATCCTGAGCACTGTAGCGGACAGGTGGGACAGGCCCACACTGGGCCATTGGATACGCCTACATGCCACTGTGGCGTATAATTAATAATTGTTTTGTTTTTTCTAGTAGATGTAAGTACAAACACTAGTTTCTAAGTTGTGTGTTGTACTAACCAAATGGACCTTGTCTAAATTAAAAGAATTTTAATTCCGGGTTTTTAGAGGAGGCATTATTCACTCTGTTACTTACTCCCTCGAAGTTTAGGCAAATATATTCTACGTATTCCGATCTCTGCTAATCAATTATTAATTAACACTAACTGGATGCAAATTAAGGCATAATACACATGCTATCAAAAAGCATGCTTGTTTGCTAGTATGCTTATTGATAGCATGCTATCCGTTGTGTAAAATAATCATATTCTTTTCACACACACGCTAATTGTGTGCGACTAGGTAGCATCTGCTCGAGCTTAGTACCTATGTCTTCCTGCTGCCACATAGCATGTGTATTCCAGCATCTACAACATGTCCCGGAATTAACGCACAACCTCTTGAGGAGTCATTGTACTCATCATAATGAGGGAACAGGACCTGCGATTCTCCATACTCTTTTTCTTACTGAACAATGCCTCTAAAGCAATCATTTTTTTTTTATAAAATCAAGGTATGTTGTAGACACGTCCCTGTCATTTCCTTTTTTTTCAGAAACTAATTAGTAAAGAAAATATGGCCCTCCAAAAATTACAAAAAAATGCCCCATTTTCACCGCCGTGATTAGAGGACTACCAGACAAATTCGAAAAGTTTTTAACATAAAAATAAAATTATAGGGACCTAGACATACACTTTCTTAAAAAAAATATGTAAAAAATATTTGTATCGGCTCAGTTTTCGAGAAGAAAAAAGGGGAATACGAAACGTCGATCTCGTCAACATTTTTGTGATATAATTTATTAATTACAGACACATGACACATGTCAGCTTCGTCTCTGGGACGGCAACGCATCGGCGATGTGTGACCACTCACTGACCATCAGGAGGGCCGTCGGTTGTAAGCCATCTAATAACATAAACTCACCTTCCCAACGAAGCCAGTCCCTCCAGTGATGAAAATCGTCTTCCCGCGATAGAACTCGGAAACTGTCGGCGCCATTTTGTTTATCTGGAACAGAGAGATAATGCAGCTTGACTAATATGAAGTATGGATGACACGCACTGAGTAATTATGGTGACTGTGACCACAGTCGACCAGATGAGCGAGCGGAGCGAACTCAGTTACGAGACGTCTAGGGAGTGAGCTCACATTTGAACACATGTTTTGGTTTGTACTCAGAAGACCAGGGAGTAGGGTGAGCCCACTCGCAAGCTTGGCGAGCGGAGCGAACATACATCTTCATTATGCTAGTCGTGGTTAAAAACATTAACCCTTTTTGATTGACAGTGCCAAATTTCAATTAAAAATTAGGTACAGATAATTATTATACAGGGTGTGGCGTAAATAGTGGTCCAACGTTAAGCGGTCGATACACCGTATATGCAGCACAGTACATACCACAATTTGAAACTTTTTTTCCATAGATCTCAGAATAAAATATTTATCTATTCTTTTTTTGAAAGTTTTACACCTCATTGCTGCTTTTTTTTCGCGATTTCAGATTTGGTCCCATAGTAAGAGCTGTTCATAATGATGAGTACAATGACCCCTTAAGAGGTTGTGCGGTAATTCCGGGACATGTTTTATTTATTTATTTTAAATAGAACGGCCGAAGCCTATTTAACATTTAATTTATTTAACCCAGTTATGTATTCTTCTCATAAAAAATCAAACATTCTGATAGTATCACCTTCCATTCATCCGCAAACATATCAAGACTTGTGTTTGAGTCCAGGAGAGCGGCTCGTGTCCGAAGAATAGGCGACTTGGAGTGTGCAATAGTACGGCTACTTGGAACAGCCAGGAACCGGTGCTTTCTGCCACGACAGTAATTGTCTGGGACAAATAGATTGCAGATTTCATTGTGCAGATCAGGATCATCGATAATCCCTCTATTAATTTTAAATATTACAGTCATCTGGTCCCGCGACCGTCTTACTTATAGACAGAAATTTAGTGGGATACATGAAGGGATAAAATTTATGTCGCACCATGCTGAAAAAGGTTCGATAATAGAGGTAGTTCTTATTGTTTATATTATTTGCATCAATGATTTAATGTATCAAAGACGCTAGTGGTTGTTTAGTGTATAAAATGGTTACTTAATTGTTACCGAATCGTAACGTAATTATAACTTGTATACCGGCTAACAGTTACGTTATTATAACTGCTACTGCAGATAATTATATGAAACGGATCAATGCACTGATTGAGCAGTGGCCAAACTACGTATAATATAACACCACGCCTTGTTTCCCCGAAGGGTTAGGCAGAGGTGTACATAGATATAGTCGTAACAAACAAACATAACTGATATGTTTACGTCTCATGTAACTTAGGTTAGACTGGAAGTCGACCGCAAAATAGTTGAGAAAAGGCTCGGCAGGTTGACCAGCTACGGTAGCATTCTCTGTGAGATTCGTGACTCTTTAAAGTAAAGGGATGAAACAGGATTTTCTTTAGATCGTCATCTGCCTGCCTTTTGCGAATTATGTTGGAGTCGGCTTCTAGTCTAACCGGATGCAGCTGAATACCAGCATTTTACATGGAGCGACTGACCTCCACAACCCAGTTACTGAGTAACATGATACCCCTTGGTAAGATTGGTTGTCAGACTTTCGGGCTTTTGACTACCCGTACCGACTGTCATAGATCTACGAATGACAGCCGGGACCAACGGCATAACGTGCTTTCCGTGACACGGACGGGTCTCAATATGTTATGGACGGTCACCCATCCACGAACCGACTACGGCAATCCTAGCTTAAGCTTCGATCAACCCGTGCGGCTGTTATTGTTTAGCCACGAGCCCCTCTCCCCCTCACCTTTTAACAGCATCCCTTTAAGGGATGAAACTGGATTTTTTCAATTGAAAAATCCAATATCTCACGAAAGCGGAGCCGCGGGCAAAAGCCTGTCAAGGACAACACTAGTCCACCCGAAAAACCGATTATGAAATGAGTTGTCACCTTCTAAAGTGAAATTGATTACGATTTGAGTTACGACATTTTGACAGTTTGCTTAAAACATTTGCAAGTGTTAGCATTGCATGTAGGTATAGTTTTACAATCCAGTGGGCAGGTACATAAATATATATTCTTTACACACATAGATGTTCTTATGTACACATTTTCTAAAAGAGTAACGGTGGAGTTTCTTCCCCATTCGTCTCCATACGTAACCACCCTAAGGAAGGGACAACTAGGATCAATTCTATATTTTTTGTAAATTTTGACGTTCAAAATTGCCCTAAGTGTGTCTATTAAAATAAATGATTTGATCTTGACTTTGACATAGATTTACAGTTTTTGCGGTCACTAATAATGGCCAAGATAGGTTGCTTAGTTCAGACAGGCAGTCGCTCCTGTAAAATACTGGTATTCAGCTGCATCCGGTTAGACTGCTGGCTGATGATGGTGATTTACTGACAAGATATCGAGAAAAGTGTTGGATATGGATGACTATAAGAAAAGAGGAAGACCAATGAAACGATGGATGGACTGTGTGACAGATGACATGGTTAGAAAGGGAGTGACTATTGGTATGACGGCTGATAGAGATGGATTGGAAGAATACGTGTTGCGCTGACCAGTAACACATTGGGATGAGGACAGGAGGAAGGATAATGACGAGTTTCGGTAAACTGAATAGATAACACATTGCCTGACCTGGGAACCGAACCCAGGACCCCAAGCTCAGCAGACGCGCTTGCGACCACAAGACCAACGAGATACTCAAACTGTAGTGGTTGTTTTAATAATCTCGTTCTCATCATCATCATCTGCCTGCCTTTTCCCAACTATGTTGGGGTCGGCTTCCAGTCTAACCGGATGCAGCTGAATACCAGTATTTTACATGGAGCGACTGCCTATCTGCCCTCCACAATCCAGTTACTGGGTAGCACGATACCCCTTTTTTTTTTCTTTTTTTTTTGTGGATGGGAAATCATCAAATGACTTCTCCCGCTCTGGGCGGAGCGAGAGGGCGTGTCAGACTTTTACTGACTAAAACCCACCCGTGTTCCTTCTGTTGCCTGTGCCGGGGCCACGGTAACTCTTTCGAACATCCCGCAAATACCCCTTGGAAAGATAATAATTTAGTCGGACCAATATACAAGGTGTAATTTAAATAACGCACAACCTCTTAAAGGGTTGTTAAACTCATCATTATGAATAACTTTTACCATGGGATAAAACCCGAAATCGCGGAAAAAAATCCCTGTTCCCTACATTTTGACGAGTTATGCGAACATAAATAAATGTAGGGCACAGCAGATTCTTTTTCGCGATTTCAGGTTTTATTCCATACTAAAAGTCGTTCATAATGATTAGTACAATGACCCCTTAGAGGTTGAGCGTTATTTAAACATAACATCACGCCTTGTTTCCCCGAAGGGTTAGGCAGAGGTGTATCTATAGTACAACCACATTTCGCCAGTTATGTTTAAGTCCCATGTAATAGGGGGCGAGCCTATTGCCATCAATCGGGCACAAATGAGAAATTACAGATGGTAAAGCCCAACAACACTTTTCCCGACCTGGGAATCGAACCCAGGACCTTATGCTCAGCAGTAGCGCTTTTTTTTTTTTTTTTTTTTTGTGGATGGGAAATCATCAAATGACTTCTCCCGCTCTGGGCGGAGCGGGAGGGCGTGTCAGACTTTTACTGACTAAAACCCACCCGTGTTCCTTCTGTTGCCTGTGCCGGGGCCACGGTAACTCTTTCGAACATCCCGCAACCCTAGCTGGCATCGGCCCTAGCGGACCCCGTCAATAGTGCTGACATCTCTTTGAGGCGCGCGTGGAACACGACGCGCCGTCGACTCGGGCCTGGTCCTTACCGGACGGCGAGCTACCCATTGCTCGCCGTCCGCAAGCCCGCGCCTACGGTGGCCGGGAATCGGCTGCCGATTCCCGACGCCCAGGGCGTCTCCTGCGGCGACTAGGGGCGTGAGGGTGCAAAGCTTGCCTCTCCCTCACGCGTCCCGCCTCCTCCTTCACGAGCATTACTGCTTCGCAGAAGGAGGTAATGGCTTCCCATGCACTCTCGCTCCGTACCATGGCCTGGACCAGGGAGCAGTAGCGCTTGTGACCACTTTTTTTTTGTTCTGGGGTGGAAAATCCTCATGGATGTCCTGTTCTCCGCCCTGGGGCGGGCGGAGGGGTCTGTCAGACTCTTACTGACTAAAAACCACCCCGGTGTTCCCTTCCCACACTTGGAGCGGAGATCATGGGAACTTGTGCGGCTTCCACGATCCCCGGCTGGTGCACGCTAGGCCCGCTGGGGAGTGAGGTGAAAGACTCCCCCCGCGACGTCTAAAGGGGCGTGCTTGGAACACTACGCGCCACCACCTCGGTCCTGCTGGATGGGGGGCGGCGGACGTCCCCGAGTCCGCCGTCCTCCTGTGTACGGGGGCTGGAACAGGGCGTTGTCCGCCCTCCACCAACGCCCGGTACGCCTGCTGCGAGTCGGGAGAATGCTCTCGAACTCTCTCTCCCTTTCCGCAGCCTCCTTCTGCGAAATGACGGTTTCACAGAAGGAGATCACCGGATCCCACGACTCGGCGCTCCCGACCATCGGACGTGCGACGGCCGGCAGCGCCAGGTCGGTTGCCTCAACAGATACGAGGGCACGGCGTGGCCCCTTCCACGCGGCACACTGCCATTGCTGCGCCGTGAGCGCATGCGCCTACTAAACCAACAATGCAGTATTTTAATAATGACATTGCAACTGTAAATTTATTTAAATTAAATTTCACGATTGTACATGTATCAACTTTTTGCATGATTAGCGTTATTTACATAAATAAATAATTAATTTTCGTGAAACAATGACTGGATTTAATTATAATAATGTTGCAGTTCAAGCATATGTTTAAGAGGGTAGGGGTCACTAAAATTAAAATAACTCAACCCAACATTTTTTAGGAAATTCATCCGCTCAAAACGGCGAAGGAAATAATCGTGAAGAAACCGGCGTGTCCTAGAACTAAACATTCTATTTTTATGGTTCCGTACGTCCGAATGGGCAAAAGGATCGTGGGTCTGTCTGTCCGTCTGTCATAGCTGATTCGCTCCGAATCTAATGGACCGATTAAGTTGAAATTTGGTACACATGAATTTCTGTGACCCAAACACGAACGTGTAACGTAAATAAAATAACAAATAATAATAAAAATATAATAATTAACGTATAATTAACGTATAATTAACGTATAATTAACGTATAATTAACGTATAATTAACGTATAATTAACGTATAATGTATAATTTTGAATATGAGGGTCAGTTTTGCGGGAAAAATAGAAATTAATAAAAAGTTTGCAAACTGTACCTTCGCGTCGGTTTGATATATCAAATGAAAGTGTTTGTTATGAGGATTTCAAATATATATGTTTTTATAATTTGTAAAATAAACAGTTTTAAAGTTATTACAGGAAAGAGATGAAAATTGACCATTCCCCGAATCTCCGAAACTGCTGAGCCTTAAATTTTGAAAAAAATATCGAGAATAGTTCTTCTATACTTACAGATTACAGTAACATTGATAAGAAGTCTGTGGTGTTAAAATAACATGGTAAATCACTCAATATTAAGCATACAAACTTGCATTTGCAGTTGGAATGTATGGGGAACATGTTTTTCAACTACAATAATTATTAAGTTTGTCCTTGGGCTAAATTCATCCCAACTAAGGAACGCTTCATTGTGCGTGGTGCGCATAACGGTTCGCTTAACACAGGTTTATAAGATGATTGGATTTGGTACCTACATTGTTTTATAACCATCACAGGTGTGCAAAGACTTGTGATATCCACTAACCCACACTGGCGCGCGTGGTGGTGAGTGACTGCCTATCTGACCTCCGCAACCCAATTACTGCTTTATTGACTTTACTACTATGTACAAATACAGGTGCACTCTCTCTTCCCTCACTACATAGTCCGATGGGACGGCAATCCGACACGACCGGAGAGAGATCAGGCGCAGGTCCACCGGCTACAATATCTCCGGCGCCAAAGGTTAGGCTCTGCTGAGATTGACCGCATAATCAGCCTATAATGTTCCCAGTTCTGGGACACAGGCTTCCTCTCTTCTAGAGGGAGTGGGCCGTAATCCACCACGCGGGCCCAGTGCGGGTTGGTAGATGTCACATGTCTTTGAATTTCTGGTTCTAGGACATGCCGGTTTCCTCACGATGTTTTCCTTCACCGTTTTGAGAGCAGTGGTGATGAAATTATTTACACAAAGTAAAGCGCCTGCTCGAGTTCGAACCCACGACCTACAACTCGTAAGTCGGGCCGTTACCACTGGGCCACCGCAGCTCTCTGAGGTTTGCCGCCATAGCCCGAATTAGCTCTGGAGGATTAGTATTATTTTTTAAGTGAATAATACTTCATTCGGCAAACTGTACGCTCTTTCTGAACAGCGAAAGAATCAGGAGGTTAACTCCCCAAGCACGAAATCCGTAGTTTCGGCCGCAGTTACGGGCGTTTGCTTCTCCGTATCATCTATGGACATAAGATTAGTTCGGGGCCCGAACTATGAATGAATGCCAACATGATTTGGCAGTTGTCCTTACTCCCGATGTGTTTTTGCCCGTCTGAAAAAGTATTAAAGTTAAAATAATTTAGAAAAAAAGAATCTTAGAAGAAGTAAATAAAGTAAATGTTACGAGGAAAAGGCGTAATTTTTTTTTAGAACAAATAATTATCATTTTAATAATCCTAAAACATTTTACTGCTTCACATGCTAATCATCATCATCTGCCTTCCTTTTCCCAACTATGTTGGGGTCGGCTTCCGGTCTAACCGGACGCAGCTGAATACCAGTATTTTACATGGACCTCCACAACCCAGTAACTGGGTAATACGATACCCCTTGGTAAGACTGGTTGTCAGACTTTCGGGCTTAACGACTGTCAAAGATCCACGAATGACAGCCGGGACCAACGGCTTAACGTGCTTTCCGAGGCACGAAGGAGTCTCGGTATGTAATAATGGTCACCCATCTACGAACCAACCCCGCCAAGCGTAGCTTAACCTGATGGATCGACCCGTGCGGCTGTTATTACTTAGCCACGAGCTCCTCTCAATAAAACACCACACACACACATCTCACTTGCTAATGAACGGTACAAAAAGCGAAGAAATAAGTACTACCTACTCGTAATAACAAGTTAATAACACTTTTTTCACTTAATCGGGTGTAGGGTTCACTCCGATGTATCGAACTACTTTCAGACGGGCCCGTGTCTTCGTTGACGGACATAAGAAAATAGGGCCCCTGAACCGTCACCCTCGGATCGGTGACGCTGAATCGCGTATACTCGGCTCCAGTCGGTCGGTGACGCTGAATCGCGTATACTCGGCACCAGTCGGTCGGTGACGGGGAATCGCGTATACTCGGCGCTAGTCGGTCGGTGACGGGGAATTGCGTATACTCGGCTCCAGTCGGCCGGTGACGAGGAATCGCGTATACTCGGCTCCAGTCGGTCGGTGACGCTGAATCGCGTATACTCGGCTCCAGTCGGTCGGTGACGGGGAATCGCGTATACTCGGCGCTAGTTGGTCGGTGACGGGGAATCGCGTATACTCAGCACCAGTCGGTCGGTGACGGGGAATCGCGTATACTCGGCGCTAGTCGGTCGGTGACGGGGAATCACGTATACTCGGCTCCAGTCGGTCGGTGACGGGGAATCGCGTATACTCGGCTCCAGTCGGTAGGTGACGGGGAATCGCGTATACTCGGCGCTAGTCGGTCGGTGACGGGGAATTGCGTATACTCAGCACCAGTCGGTCGGTGACGGGGAATCGCGTATACTCGGCGCTAGTCGGTCGGTGACGGGGAATCGCGTATACTCGGCTCCAGTCGGTCGGTGACGGGGAATCGCGTATACTCGGCTCTCGTCGGAAGTTTCCACTTCTATCGTGTGTCACAAGCACTCACCGATTTATTTTACTTTAGGTCAAATCTTTATGCTGGTGTTCCGACAGCAGCGGTCGGATCAGTGGCATATCATGGCCGACGATCGCGTAACTCCTAATCGTCTGGCGGCTGATTGATGAAATTCACAGGAAATTATAGCAATGTTCGTCTAATTATTGATTGCAGCGGAAGTTAAGAAAGTGTTTTTGTTAACAAATGAAAAGTAAGTGATGTTAAATTATGTATGAACCTTTTTTGTCCAGACCTGAAATTGTGGATTAAGGAAGTTCTATGTTGTTTTGTCACGTCCTGTTTAGAACGAGTGTCTCGTTGGTCTCGTGGTCGCAAGCGCGACTGCTGAGCGTGGGGTCCAGGGTTCGACTCCCAGGTCGGGCAAAATGTTATTGGATGTTTTCATCAGGAATATCTCAGGGAAATTTTTTATTGACCCTCCTAAAACTTGTCGACCTTTTAATGATGCACGCTTTTTTAAAAATGACCGGCGAGCGCTGCTTACAAGTTGGCCACAGTTACTTGGATATTTAGTATTTTAGGGCACCAAAATGGAAATTATTTGAGGCTTACAAAAAGAGACACATTTATTGTTATATTAAAGTGTCCATTAATATTTTTATTGTAAACGCCCGCCGGGAGGACATAGTGATCCTATTGGTGATGTTCTTCAGAAAGGTCAGGTGCGTAGTACTCGCAACCGGCGTGCGTGTATGACCAGATGTAAGAACGTAAACGAGGCAAAAGGAGTATGTAAGGATCGTAGCAGGTGGCGTTCTGTAGTTTCTGCCTACCCCCATGGGAAGAAGGTGTGAGTTTATGTATGTATTATTAATATTTTTAGGAAATCAAAATGGGAATTATTTGGGGTAACTGGCGAAACGTGGGTGTACTGCAGACCTCTGTCTTATCCTTCGGGGATTACAGGCGTGATGCTTTGTCATTTGCTAGTAATGTAACCTTCATGATTGGATAATTTAAAAATCTTACTGAAGCAATTGTGTACCAAGTCTAGTAAAAAGAAAGTTTTTTTTTGTGCGGGGACTTTAACATAAACACACTAAAAAGAAATAACTTAACATTAGACTTTGAACATTTATTACTTACCTATAATCTTAAATTAGAACTCAAGCAACCGACTAGACCACAAAGCGGCACTTGTCTAGATAACTTTGCTTATAATTCCAGACAAAAATGTGTGAGTGAAGTAATCCATTTTGCATTATCCAACCATACTGCTCAGACTTTAAAAATACTGGTGAACAAAACATGCACACTAAATTCTTGGCACATTCACAAACGTAAATTATCCAAAGAAAATTTAATATTATTCAAAAAACACCTTCAATGTCTGTCTTTTTCAGAAGTATTCGAAACAGACAACCCTAATGAGGCATACGATAAGTTTATAGATATATTTCGTTTATTTTATGATTTATGCTTTCCAAAACAATTGATTAATGTAAAACCTGATAAAAAAGTAAAATGCATATCGCGTGGTATAAGGATTTCTAGCAGGAAACAAGGACCTACTTTGGAAATATAGAAAAGCACCTTCAAGTGAAAGTAAAAAATTATTCACGAACACTAAAAAAAAAAAACAATAAATCTCACTCAAAAAGGTCAGAATAATTACCAATACGCTAATTACAAATTAATTAACAATTAATAAGTAATTGTTCTCAAAATAAATCAAAAGTGTCATGGCAGATAATTAATGATAACAATCGGTTAAAAGAACCTATTTTGCAAATAAATAAAGATAATAAACTAGTAAAAAACCCGAAGCAAATTGCTGAGTCATTTAACGATTTCTTCGTTGATCAGGTACAGAATGTAACCAGGAAACATCTGGGCAAGACATGTAGCAATACTACGAGTAATATCAGGAATTCTTTATTCATGCCCCCAGTAGTACCTCAAGATATTCTACGTGTAATAAAACATTTAAAAAATAAAAACTTTTGGTTACGACGAAGTTTCTACCGCAACAGCAAAATTTGTTGCGGACATCATAGCCAAATCGTTGAGCCATATCATAAATTCATGCATAAGCTGAGGTATATTTCCAGATCAATTGAAAACTGTTGTCATAAAACCACTACATAAAAATAAATAAAAACAATAAGGAAGACGTCAAAATACAGACCAGTTGCTTTAATTTCAATATCTTTTAAAAGTGATCATGAATAATGTGCTTACGAAAAACCCTGTCTGTCAATTTTCACAGACATGACAAAAGCCTTCGATTATGTAAAACATGTTAAATAAACTTGAAGACTATGGTATAAGAGGCAACGTACTAAATCTAATAAAGTCTTACCTCACTGATTGAAAACAGTACACAGAAATATCGAGAGTATGTATTAAAACTAAGCGTGAATTCAAATATTTATCTACTAGTAGAATACCTAAATTTGGGGTCCCGCAAGGTAGTATACTTGAGCCATTTTTATTTCTGCTTTACATTAACGATCTACCGCGTCAAATGACATTATTTGCGGATAACAGAACAGCGATAATTGAATGCATAGTTAAAACGGAATACAAAAAAGATATTAACAACACTCTTAAGACTATAATAGATTGGCTTAATATAAATAATCTAATGATAAATCTAAATAAAAGACAAGTCATGCATTTCTACCGCGGCTAGAGCCAGAAATGACGAAAACGTAGATACAACTACAGCAACAAGATTCCTAGGAGTACAGTACACCTCGACAAAAAACTGACATAGAAACATCATGCTGAAACCGTGTGCAATAAATTAAGTAAAACGGCATATGTACTCAGAACAAGTTAACACAAATACATTAGTGACAGTGTGGCGGCATCGCCACAATGGAACGCGTCACACTGACGTCACGCAAAAATCCTGCATCGCGCAAACAGAGTTTACCGCGCGACTAGCATATATACAACATCCCGACATCAACCGTTGGGCAGTAGCCCACCAGACACAACACCCGTCTGGTCGGAGGATCCTCCCTTTTCTATGGAGGATGAGTGAACTTTACACCCTGTTCCTCATGCCTCTATACTGGTGACCCCGAACATGAACGTCAGCGCAGCCTTCGTGCAACTACTACAGCGTGACGTCATCAGCATCAACTTCCTCGAGCTTTCGAGCAGCGAGTCACACAGCCAGCCAGCACCCACGGCTTCAACGGGTATCCTGACCACCAGCATGCAGCGACCGCGCATACCTGGTCATCACCCTCAGCCTCATCAGCAATCTTGGCACAGCACACTGCACTCTCGGCCGGTCAAACAAGCAGAGCCCTTCAAACCTCTCCTGGTCGACGCCAGCAGTCAGCCTCAACCCGGCGCTGTACCACATCCAACGCACTGGAGCATAACGCAGCGCCACCCCGACTCACTGGGGGCATCTCCGCAGACAGTTCCGACTCACCGCGAACTATGCGGCACCCGGTTCCGACTCATTGGAACCTCAACTGGCCCTGGCAAGCATCGCAAGATACACGACTCAGCCCACTATCGACCTCCGGTCTCCGGAGGGGAGTGATGTGGCGGCATCGCCACAATGGAACGCGTCACACTGACGTCACGCAAAATCCTGCATCGCGCAAACAGAGTTTACCGCGCGACTAGCATATATACAACATCCCGACATCAACCGTCGGGCAGTAGCCCACCAGACACAACACCCGTCTGGTCGGAGGATCCTCCCTTTTCATAGAGGATGAGTGAACTTTACACCCTGTTCCTCATGCCTCTATAACAGCATACCATGGTTCAGTTACTTCCTCAAGAAGATTTGGTGTCATATTTTGGGAAAACTGTAGTGAGAGAGAAAGAATATTTAGGGCCCAAAAACGTTGCCTTCGATCAGTGACAGGTCTTAAAACTACAGAAAGTTGTCAACTGGTTTTTAAATCTCTAAGGATACTTACATTGCCATCGTTGCATATACTAGAAGTTGCCCTATTTGTTAGAACGAACGATATTTTCGTCAGTAGGTGGTTATAAGACAACGCTTAGGACCAATAACAACAATATTTTAACCATGAATCCTCTTATATATAATATAATAAACTACCGATACATTTAAAAGAATTACCCATCAAAGTTTACAAAAAAAGTTAACAGACATGCTACTGGATAAGTGTTATTATGCAATTAAAGATAAGATAAGATATTTTATTTTGCAAATACGGGTACTGGTGGTACATAATATAAATACAGAAACAGCCATATTTTACCAATTACAAGGCATGCAAAAGTATAGAGATTACAATTAAATTTACTATTCCATTACATAATATAATTCTAGTTCATCATTCACTAATAAATTATCAATGTTCAACTATTCAATTCATTCAATACCTAAAATAATTTTGATTCATCAGTCAATAATATAATTAATGTCACAATTTCTAATAGTTATTTAAATACCATATATAAAATAGTCAAACAATTTCTTTTTCCAATAAAAAATCTTCAACCCTATAATAAACTTTGTCTACTAAAAAGTTCCGAAGTCTTTTTTGAATAATGTAAAATTATAGTCCTTCCAACAACTTGGTATTTTGTTATATATCCCCGGTGCCATGCAGCAGACACCCTTACGCATCAGAGTTGTTCTAGCACTAGGGATACATAGGCTACTATTGTCACGCCTATTCCGTGGAAATACGTCAGCCATTCGTGCGAAGCGATCCGGGTTTAATTTTACGAACACTGCCATTTTTAAAATGTACAAACTTGGTAGGGTTAATAATTTATAGTGTTTAAAATATGGCACGCAGCTATCTGTGCTTTTCAATTTAAAAATAGAACGTATGCATCTTTTTTGTGCCTTAAATGAAGTTTCTTTTTCAATTGAGTTGCCCAAAAGATAACTCCGTATCGCAGCTGGCATTCAACTATACTACAGTACGCGTGAAGGCATGCATCCAGATTTCCAATAGCCGATAAGGTATATAGAGCATATGCAGATGAACTTAGTTTCTTGCAAAGTAACTCAATGTGTTGTTTCCAGCTCAGTTTTTTATCTATTTCTAGCCCAAGAAATTTAGTACTAACTACCTCGTTAATTTTATTATCGTTATATTGCACATTGAGATTGTCCGTATCTTTCATGCGTGTAAAGATTTTGTTAATGACAAAACCTTCTGTTAATGGTATGTATGCTGCTTCTTTGTGATTGAATTTACTGACAATTCTATCTTTAGTTTTATTTTGCAATTCTATTTTAATTTAATTTTTTTGCCCTTTTTGACTTTAATTTATTGATAATTGTAAATGAATTTATTGTCATTTTGAATTTAATTTGTTGACCATGTAATTATTAAACACCTACATATGTATCTTTATTGCTGATAAAATATCTTGTCGTCGGCTTTCAAACTAACAAAATGCAAGCGGATACAGTAATTATCAGTATTTTGTAATTGTTATGATATTAATATTTATTTTGTTAACTAACTGTTGCCGGCGACTTCGCCCGCGTGGATGTCAATACTTCCCTATTTGAATCAGATTTTGTTCACAACTTCATGGGTTTTAATTTTTTTGCGCGGAACCCTAATTCTTTTTCTAAAATAAAAGTAGCCTAAGATACTCCTTGTAACATTTTGAAATCGGTCCAGTCGTTTCGGCGATTAGCCGGAACAAACAGACAGACAGACAGGCCGACAGACGTTATAAGTATCGTATATACATTCATATGCATTTAGTAAAAAGCGGTTATTGTGACATTACAGACAGACACTTCACTTTTATTTATGTCTTTATGTATGTATGTGTATGTATAGATTGAATTAATGAAAACATCTTTTGATTCAATAAACGATAATATTATTAACCTTTGATTGTCTTATAGGGGGCAAATTTCTTTTATACATGTAAAGAAAAAATATTATATTGAATATAATATATTGAATATTGTAATGTCGTGATGGTCCAGTGGTTAAATCCTCACCACTCATGCAGAAAGTTGTGGGTTCAAATCCGGGCCAATGTGACTTTTTCAATTCATATATACCGTCTGAGTTTATCTTGGAGTTTACTGACATTAGTGAAGGAAGACATCGTGAGGAAACCTGGATTTATATTTAGTATAAGTCTGAAATCGCCGACTCGTCTTAAGCAAGCGTGGTGATCAATGCTCGTGCCTTTTCTGTATGAGAAGAGGGCTTTGCCCTGCAGTGGGACATAACAGGCTGGTATTATTCTCATTTACTTCATTCTATACATATACTTTATATTTCTAAATATTTTAATAAAAACACAAAAAAACATTTAAAAATATAATTAAAAAATTGTGGTAGCCCAATGAGAGCAGTGGTGGCCCAGTGAGAGCAGTGGTGGCCCAGTGAGAGCAGTGGTGGCCCAGTGAGAGCAGTGGTGGCCCAGTGAGAGCAGTGGTGGCCCAGTGAGAGCAGTGGTGGCCCAGTGAGAGCAGTGGTGGCCCAGTGAGAGCAGTGGTGGCCCAGTGAGAGCAAAGGTGCCCCAGTGGTAACGGCCGCGACTTACGAGTTGTAGGTCGTGGGTTCGAATCCAGGCACGCGCTTTACTTTGTGTGAATTATTTCATCACCACTGCTCTCAAAACGGTGAAGGAAAACATCGTGAGGAAACCGGCATGTCCTAGAACCAAAAATTCGAAGACATGTGACATCTACCAACCCGCACTGGGCCCGCGTGTTGAATTACGGCCCACTATAGGCTGCGATTATGCCATCGATATCACTTTGACGGACCTGGGGATCGAACCCAGGAACTCACGCTCAGTTGTTGCGCTTGCCACCACTAGACCAACGAGGGAGTCAACTAGTACTGATGATGATTATCATTCATGATAGCTGTTGCCCGCGGCTTCGCCCGCGTGTATGTCAATAGTTCCCTATTTGAATAAAAATTATGTTCACAATTTCATGGGTTTTGTTTTTTTTTGCGCGGATCCCTTTTTCTTTTTCTAAAATAAACGTACCCTAAGTTACTCCTTAAAACATAAGCTATCTGTCAGTGAAAGTCTCGTCAAAGTCGGTAAAGGCGTTTCGGAAATTAGTCGGAACAAACAGACAGACAGACAAAAATTTTAAACATTGTTTTTTTTTGTTATACGAACCGTAATTGTACTTTCATATGTATTTAGTAAAAAGCTGTTATGTTGACATTACAAACAGACATTTAAATTTTATTTACCTATCTAATATACAAATAAATGAAATTGAAGCTAGGCTATCTTTTTCTCTTTTTGACTGCAAAATCCTTCAGTATGCTGACGATATTGCATTGCTGGTCACTGGCAGTCCCATCCAGGACGCCTTTCTATCGAAGTATGTATCTCTGTCCTCACTTTACCAATGGCTTCTTGATCACGGGTTGTCTTGAAGTGCACCACAGAGTACAGCGGTCATTTTTACCCACAAGCGTTCTGTTTCCCAAATAGATAATTAAGGCTTGGTTCCTGGGAGCAACTTTGGATTCAAGATTGTCTGGGGTTGACCACATTAACAACATGGTCAAAATATGTGAACGCTCTGTGTCGGTCCTTAAGGTTTTGGCCGGGGTGTGGTGGCGAGCTCACCCACACCCCCACACCCTTAAACTAGTCTATAAAGTGTTGAACAGGAGCGCTTTGGACTACTGTTGCTCCCTTATTGAGCATGGCAACAAAGAAGCGCTCAGGAAATTAGACAGCATGTCAAATGCCTGAAAATTGTTATTGGTGCTATGAAATCCTCTCCCATAAATGCGCTTCAAGTTGAACGTGCAGAACCGCCCTTATACCTTTGAAGGCAGCATTTGGCAGATCGTTTCCTGTCTAAAGTATTCTCCCTTTCATCACATCCTTTACTCCCAATTTTAGAGCAAATCGACCTCTCCTTCAATAGTTCTCCTTATTGGTACAATAAAGCCGTTTCTCTGTTGATAAATAGGTACATAGAGCTTAAGCCTTAAAATTAAAGAGTAGCCGCCTTCTCTCTCTCTCTTGCCGGTTCTTCTCCACACGAAACGACCAATTGGAACCGTGCACCTAGCTTCTGACGTTTCATAAGTGCCCGTGTAGGTTTAAATGACATTAAATATTTTGATTTTGAAACAACACTCCTCACCTGTTTGTCAATATCTTATTCTCTCCGTCTTTTCCGCTGCATATGAGACGATTCACTTCAAAGCAAAAGCCGTTTTGGGACTTGGTATGTCAAAGAATTTGAGGCAGCCGTGAAACGTTACTGGGAAGGATGAAACTTTTTCTTTACTGATGCGTCAAAATTGTCACAAACAGAATGTACGGGAGTAGCAGTATATTTTCAAAATTCAAAAGTTACCTTACTTTTTCAATGTCCACCAGAAGCATCAGTTTTTACAGGAGAGTGTATTGACATTTTAAAAGCCATACACTATATCGAATCTAATGAAATAGCAAAAGCAGTCATTTTTCAGATTCCCGTAGGCAGTATTCAGGCCTTAGAACAAAATCAATTTCATAGTAAAATTCATAGTAAAATCGTTGTAGAAATTAAGAGCTTGTTATTTGAATGTTCCCAAAACGACTTGAACATCGAGATAGCCTGGATCCCTGGTCACTCCGATATTGTTGCTAATGAGTGCGGTGATTCGTTAGCAAAGTATGCCACATCAAATCCGGCAGATCGAAAGCACTACATACCTCATAACTACGCCTTGCGAAATAGGGCCAAGCCCAGGTAATTCGACTCGTAGACAAAAACGTGGAATAAGACCTCAAAAGCCAAGGGGTCTATTACGCAGCGATACAGCCCGACATCCAAGGGAAACCTTGGTTTTTTAAATATCCAAAATTGTCCAAAAGAACTGTATCGTCGCTCTGCAGACTGATACTCCGACACTGTTGTAGCCCAGTGTTTCTGAATCAGATCCATCCAGGGACAGTTCCCTGTGTGAATGCGGTCTTGCGGAGCGTACTTTGGACCATATATTTTTCTCCTGCTCCTTGAACACCTGCTCCTTTGACCTCTACCGAAAAATTTCCAAATGTAACATTCCCCTCCCAACCAACTTCCATTCCCTTTATCCCACTTCTCTCCCAAAATTATTAATATTATATTTTAACAACGCTTTTAAAAACGAAATTACATTAAATTTTAACTGGTGCGTAATAATTTATGTAATAAATATGTATTGTATGTTTTTGTGCTGTTCATCACCATGTTGTATTTATGATTGTAAGTCTATACAAATAAATAAAACTGAAGTATCTGTTTGTAATGTCAAAATAACATTTTTTTTACTAAACGCATAAGAAAGTGTGTATGTACGGTAGTTGTAAAAAAAAACCATTTTTGAAATTTTTGTCTGTCTGTTTGTTTGTTCCGGCTGTTTTTTCTTCTGATGAGTTATATATAACATTCTTATATACCATAAAATATAATTTTCATAAATTATTACATGGAGATTTATCCTATTTTGGTTATTTTATGACTCATATGTGACTCATGGACGTAGGGCGAAAACTTCTCTCGTGAGTCATATATGACTCATTGGACAGGGAAGTTGTTATTATTGTATATATACAGGGTGTCCGGTAATTAATGGATAACCTTGCGATAGCATATAATAGACCCTATGGCCGTTCTAAAAAAAATACAAAAAAAATGTATATCCCAAGTAGTAAGTACCCAAGATATAATTTTTTTAGAAAAAAATTCTGTGTAATTTCTAGTCACATTATTTATTGCCTCTCTGTCGGCGGCATAGTCAACGTACAATATTATAACAACAGATAACCGATGGAATTCATTCATTTGTGGTTGTGGTGATGAAAAATGTAAAAAAAGTTAGTATTCTTTTTCAAAAAAATCTTAGTTATTACTTGGGATATATTTTTTTTTGTATTTTTTTTAGAACAGCCATAAGGTCTGTTATATGCGATTTCAAGGTTATCCATTCTTTACCGGACACCCTGTATATATGGTATTTATTGTATATGTAACTGGTGCACCACTGACTGTCTACAGTATTGTCTCTCCTTCACCCTTTAATCCATCCAAAGATTGTCTCTAAAAGATCGCTTTTAGCGAGAAGACCACCCAATGTGTCACCCTGTTTGTAAAATTTCTACATTTATATCTGTAATTTTTATGGTGTACATAATAAAGAGTATTCTATCTATCCATCTATATTGTGTATCTAACGACTTCCACGCGAACGAAGTCGCGGAGCACAGCTAGATTGTACCTATTGATAAGTGAGAAGTTAAAAATATTAGGCACTGGGTTATTTTGTGCACAGTCATCATCTGCCTGCCTTTCTCCAACTTCATGATGAGATGAATTGAGATGATGATGTGTATTTCTGTGAGTAAATCTTTATGACACTTTTACACGTCAATAAAATTATGTTGTGGTCGGCTTCCAGTCTAACCGGATGCAGCTGAATAGTATTTTACAATACATGGAGCGAGTGCAAATCGATCTGCAGTCCCCATCTTAAAAACTCAGTCTGCAAATTTGATAGGTACTAATTATCGAACATCCTGTGTATCTACAGAACATCCTGTGTATCTACAGAACATCCTGTGTATCAACAGAATCGATCGATTATTTTATATCTACAGTCAAGGGCACAGCGTATGCACGCACTTTGTGAAATTCAACGATTTAGCTTCTAAAGTTATTGAACTTATTATTTAAAGTAATTAGTAGATATACCTAATAATGACATAACATAACATCACGCCTTGTTTCCCAGAAAGGATAGGCAGAGGTGTACCTATAGTACACCCAAATTTCGCTAGTTATGTTTATGTCCCATGTAATAGGGAGCGAGCCTATTGCCATCTACCGGGCAAAAATCCAGACTCCGGGCTGCTACTAAGAAATTCCAGATAGAAAAACCCAATAACACTTTGCCCGACCTGGGAATCGGACCCAGGACCTCATGCTCAGCAGTAGCGCTTGCGACCACTAGACCAACGAGAACCACGTTATGTAATCGAAACTTAAAAAATTATAAATCATCGTATGAATACTCTCATCCTTTTTTAAAGTCGCTTAAAAACAAACAAAAATTGCAGATTTTCATTTAACACCGACAAAACTAAATGGATCGTCTTATCCAATTTTGTAATTGAGTTTTGTAACTAAAAATAACAACCTCCTTTTAAAAAAAACATCGTTCCTATTGCAACCTGTCATTCTGCTTACCAATTTAAAACGAATAATTGACAGTTTCTAATCCAGGCGCAAAACCAACTTTTGAATTGAGGTTTCTAACTTAAAACACATACGGGAAGTATGTGTTTTAAGCGTCAAAAAATGTATGGTCAACCAGAATTAACATCAGTTAATCATTTTACTTAACTTTAAGTAGGAAACTCTTATGAATATGTACGCTATTGTTTTAAGTGATACCTACCTACCCTCCTTTTTGGCTTCACCGCCGTCATGTTCAAGTACACCGTACCTGTAATTCTGCCTAGCTCTTTAAAGCCAATAAATTACAGTTTCTGATCTAGACACAAACTAACCCCCTTATTCATAAACGTTGCTTAAAGTTGAGTAATGTTTAAACGTCAACAAATGTATGGTTAACTAGACGTTAATCATTACTTAACTTTAAGGGGGTAAATGATTAAATTGAGTTTTATAATTAAAAACATTACCCTCTTTTTCCCCACAGTCGGGTAAAATCTGGGTCAATTTTGGCCTGTGAATCTGCCTGCGCACTCAAATAAAGCTAATTGGTTTGACAGTTTCTAATCACGACACAAATCCAATTTTTAAATTGAGATTTATAACTAAAACTATTACCCTCCTTTTTGACTTCACAGCAGTCGGGTAAAAAAAATATTTGAACCTGTTATTCTGCCTAGGCATGACTCTCAGTACTAGAAAGTTATAATTTGGCATGGATATACACAAAACTCACGCCGATAAAGTGGTAAAATAAAATCATGAAAAAAAAAAATTTTGGGTACCTCCTGTACACGTAAAGTGGGGTTGTTTGGTTTTCCTCGTCTACCCCATGGCGTGGGGTGTTGTTGGATACGTGTTTCAAAAATATTGCGGGTTTGTGAAAACAATTTTTCTATTAAAGGATCCGTTGCTAAACGGTTAGTTTTGGATATGTGAAACAATTCACAGTAGTAGTATATACAACGAAGTTAAAAGGAAAACGATCACAGCTAAGTAGGCTTTACAAGTTTACGAGTAATAGTCGACCAACTTACATTTGCAGTTGGAATGTATGAGAGAACATGTTTTTCAACTACAAGGTTAAGTTCCCAACTACGGAACCATTCATTGCGCGTGGTTCGAGAAGCACTTGGCCGGTTTTCCTTAAAAAGATTGGCTACATACAGCGGTAGATAGGGATTAGTGGGGACACAAATGGCTGATAATAATAATAAATGTAATAAAGGAAGTAAAAATAATAATCCACTATAGCCACCCATACCCAGAGCCCAACATGTATTGTTTCCATGTTCTGCAACAGACCTGCACCAACCGGGGGTTGTCCTTGGGTGCACTTGCATAGAGCAAAAGGGATAATCGTCGGTTGGTGCCTTCTCTAAGGGGCCTTTATCCAGTTGGCATCGGCCCCTCGTACGCCTTCCAAAGGTCCGGCACCATAGGGTCCCGAGATAATTATGTCAAAGAAATATTAATATTCTTCCTACCCATGTAAAGCTAATAGTAATAAATGACAGTAATTTTGAAATTCAGGTTTTTTACTTAAAACATTACCCTCCTTTTTAAAACAGTCGGGTAAAATCAGGGCCAATTTCGACCTGTAATTATTCTGCCTACCCACTTCAAGCTAATAAAATGGTAAGCACTCACCAATATACCACCGCGTCACTCAATCAGTTCGCCACGAGGAACACTAGACCGACTGCGCGTAAGTCGTAACTCAAACTCGAGTCTCAAGCGTATTGTTGCGCGTGCGCATGCTATACGTAAGTGTGCTCGTGTGTCTGTATGTATGTAAAGTTAAATTATAATGATTGTATAAAAATCAATTATGAGTCAATTATGAGTCAATTATGAGTTTGGTTAAGAAACGAAGAAGAAAAATAAATCTATATCTATACAAATAAATAAAACTGAAGTGTGTGTGCATAAGAAAGTATATATTACACGGGGCTTATAACAAAAAAAAACAATTTTTAAAATTTTTGCCTGTCGTCTGTTTGTTTATTTGTTCCGGCTAATCTCCGAAATGGCTGGACCGATTTTGACGGGACTTTCACTGGCAGATAGCTGATGTTACGGTGGGTAACTTAGGCTACTTTTATTTTAGAAATGTGTGTGTGAATGTAAGAAAATCCTGGAAGTCAATTTGAACCTATTTATAATAGTCGTTTCGGCATGAAACTTTGTGTGTATATATGTAGTTCGGAAGACAATACTATAATTTGGTATCTTGGAGCTGATCTGATGATGGAGCCAGGAGGTGGAAGTGGAACTCTTTAGTGGCTACTAGTAAACTCTTCGAGTTTGGGTTCAAATGATTCGTTTTGATGAGTTCAATATATTGCACTTGGTGTCTAGGATCTGATGATAGATCCAGGAGGTGAAAATGGAACTCTTCAGTGGCTACTAGAAAACCCCATGCATTTGGGCTCGTATGATTCGTTTTGACGAGTCCAGTAGATTAGCCTTGGTAACGAGGGTCTGATGATGGAGCCAAGAGGTGGACAGTGGAATTCTTCAGCGGCTACTAGTAAACCCTTCGAGTTTCGGATCATATAATTAGTTTTTTTTTTTAATGTTAACTGAAGTCCATGTCTCTCTGGCTCAATCAATTCTGACCTACTGCATACCCGTGTGGGGCAGTGCGACAAAACCGAAGTTCCTTGAGCTTGATTGAGCGCAAAGATCTCTTATCAAGGTCATGTATACTAAACCATACAGATTCCCAACCAATGAGTTATACTCCCTTAGCGGTATTCTCATAGTCCGAAAATTGTACATACTCAATGCTGTCTTAAAATTGCACAAAGTCCTGCCCTATGACCCTCACCATCAGGGGAGAAGGAGAAGAAGAAGAGACGAAAGTACAGTGTTGAACCAGTAAAATTCGTTAAAACTGCATATGCCAAAAGACAATTCAATACTACTTCCGCTGCCCTATACAAGGTGGAACAGGACGATTGACATTCCTTTAAACCACGTAAAGAAAATCATGTTCTTTACCCGTATACAAAAAATCAATCAAATCCAATGAATACTTTAGCCACAGGAAATTATTTTTCTTATTTTTCAACATGATGTAGATCTGAGTCCGTAATAATAGGTAAACATTGTAAGGTCAAGAACCTGTGCAAAACATATGATTCTATTCTCTGCGTTTGTGTTGTTCTCCGACTAAAGGGCCTGCGCCTACCTACTTGCGCCCCACCCCGCCACCGCCACACCCCGCACCGCACCGTTGGTCAGTGCAGTGACTTTTCGTAGATAAAGCGTGTTTACTTTTTATGCAGTTAATTCTGCTATTTATTTTGTTTGAAAACTGCAATTTATAAATTTTCCATTAACTACTAATCTTCGTGTTTTAAAATGTTTCGATGGTAATTAGTACTGTGCTCGTTTTCATGTCGTACATTCAGATACACATTGTATCTTATGACTACTAAAGACTGCAAAAATGCAACAGTTCAATGGCTAGAACTTAAGACCTATGATGACATTGAATTATTGCTGCAAGCATCGTCAATATGAGGTGAAACGATATACATACATGGAAAAGCGTGGAGCGCTTTTTAGTTGTGCGTACTTTTAATTAATTTAAACAAAGCGCTCCACGCTTTTTGAATTAATCATTGGATATAAAAGAAGTGACAAGCTGCATAGGTACTTATATCTTAACTACAAGTCAATTTAATTATTGTATAATTTTTAGTGCGTGATAAAAGCGTGTTTTTTATTTTTTTTTAAAATACATGAAGGAGAAGGTATGTTCTCTCTAGTTATCGTCAGCCATATTTTAACAACTGTGGGCGTGCTGTGGGTAGTGTTGGTTATTGCGCAATAGAAAAACTGTTTGCTGTTCAAATCAAATTATAATTCACGATCAAATTAATCACACTAGCTATTCACACCCTGTAGGTACACGAAATATACGGAAAGCGGGACAGTTTCTAAACGTGTTCACTGCTCGATAGCCACCGACGAACTCTGCTCAACTCCGATGACCAGTCGACGAGCGTTATGTTGTAGACTCTGCCGAGCGCCATTAGGTGGCGCAGCCGTCCCGATTAGTCAAACGACGACTAACGTATTTCCGACACGGCCGTCCTGCTTGCACACGTCCTCATGTGATGCTTACCCTGTGAACAAATAATCCACGACAGAATTTTGTTCCACTTGGCCTAACTTTTGTTCCTGACCTAACTTTAGTTTCTTCGGGTCGAATTCTACAGTTTTATTTTAACCAAATCTTACTTTTTAATTAAGTCAAACATGGTAAAACTGGGAATAACCGAAAATACAACTATTACTGCCCTGGACCATATACCATAGTCGTTCGAATCAACCTTTTAAACTCTACTGCAACAAAAACTGCCAAGCTTGTAGAAACCCCCGAGTAAAACCTCAAACACCACGGCTCTCTAGCCGACCAGCAATCACATTGCACTCACACATGCAGCGGTCTTTCCAGACCTCGACCTACGCTAGAGTTAAACGTCTATCGCTAACCCACGGACTACTTGAGTAGCCTCAATAGACACCGATTTCTACCGGGCTACAACTACGTAATAACTACTGGTACGGTCGAACACAATACGGCGGATAGAATCCCTTACTCGATTTTCTACCACAACTTAAGCTTGCTCATCACAACTGATCATACTTCGGCTGGTACATGACCTACTGGCTCTATCGTTACACTACATAAGATTTGTTCTGTGCTGAGTACACATATTTGACGAATGCCAGTCATCGCAACAACGTTAACTCGTTTGCCATTTAATTTGGCTGCACAACTTTCCTATAATGACGAGAATTCAGCACCAGAATCGTAAACAAAACAATACAGCTCACCTTTATGTTCTAACGTGCCTGAGGGTAGTTGTACGACGCAAACACCCACTCGCCGTTCATTGCTTGCAGCACGTGCTCCACCATCCACTTGGCTGCCACCGTTCGTGCACTTGGCCGCGATATGTCCTGGTTTCCCACACTTGAAGCACAGGAAGGGAAGCGCTGGCATGTTTGTATTTTGTTGTTCAAACATGTTAGGTACGCCAACGGTCACTTTCAGCGTTTTCATTTTACGCTTGAACCAACACTGACCCCAATTCTGATGACGGAGAAGGCACATCTGTCTAGTTATCGTCAGCCACATTTTAACTACTGTGGGCGTGCTGTGGGTAGTGTTGGTTATTGCACAATAGAAAAACCGTTTGCAGTTCAAATCAAATTACACTTCTGGACACATCTATTGGCCCACCTTGTATTTTCAGTTTCGTTTGGTCCTAGCTAAAATTTTATATTAGGTCGAGCAAAAAGTTTTTATGCAGTTTTGAACCTGGCACATTCACAATTTCATTCAATAGTCTTTTTTTGAATTTCGAACACAGAATTTAAAGAAACAAAAGACAATTTGGAGCCTGTTTGTTGATATCAAACAATCGAATACTAAGAAAACTTGGTTTTATTGGTTTACTTGGATTTAATTCTTGAAAAAGTGATTGATATCTTTGGTTTTGCAACAAACATTACTTATTCTTAACATTAAGGTGAGGTTCTATCAATAATCTATGGATACTTCACCTGAAGTCGCCGCCCAAGCTGTGGCACTTATTCAGGCCGGACACAGCCAAAGAAACGTGAGTGCTCAACTTAATTTAAGTCGATCTGCGGTCCGAAATGTTTATCGGAGGTACCTAGAGACTGGCGGCTTTATTCGTCGCCAAGGAAGGCCACGATCTCGGGTCACAACTGAAAGGCAGGATCGATTCATCGTGACGACCAGCTTGAGAAATCGTCACCTTACCTCCATTGAGATACAAAACCAACTTCGCGACTTCCACGGAGTATCTGTGAGCGCTCGAACTGTTCGGAGAAGGTTAAAAGAACGCGATATGGTACCACACAAGCCAGCTAATGGGCCCAAACTAACGCGAGCCCACCGAACGGCGCGCCTTCATTTCGCACGCAGTCATTTAAATTGGACACAGCAAGATTGGAGCCGTGTACTCTTTTCTGATGAGTCTAAAATTGTGTTACATGGCAATGATGGAAGGAAGAAGGTCTACCGACGTAAGGGAGAGCGTTTCGCACAATGCTGCTTTGAAGAGAGGGTTGCTTATGGCGGTGGCTCATGGACTGTCTGGGGCGGTATATCCGCGAGCGGCAAAACTCAACTTGAGGTTGTTACAGGACCACGGCTGCCAACATTAAATGCTGAAAGGTACATTTGTGAGTGCTTAGAACCTCACGTGATACCATACGCGGACTATGTGGGCCCAAATTTCCTTTTTATGCATGATAATGCAAGAGCCCATGCGGCCGGCATCGTCAGGGAATATCTTCGGGATGTGAACATCACAGTTATGGACTGGCCAGCCAGAAGCCCAGACATGAACCCCATTGAGCACATGTGGGAAGAGCTAAAAAGACGTGTTAGGGCTCGTCAGCCAGTTGCCCAGACGATGCAGGAGTTGAAAACTGCCATAGAAGAGGAATGGGAGATGATCCCTCAAAATTTCATAGAGCGGTTGATAAACTCTATGCCTAATCGTATGAGAGCTGTGGTAGATGCCCATGGAGGCAACACGCGTTATTAAATTAAACCTTTTTTTTTTTTTTTTTTTTTTTTTTTAAATCAATTGCCTTTAACAAGGCGCATATCCGACTTGTTAGGCGTAGCTCCATGTCGTATGGTATTCTGAATTCAAATTTAAAACAATACGATCGAAAAAGATGGTAAAATGTATCAGGTTTAAAACTGCATCAACAGTTTTTGTTCAATCTAGCAATCATATTTCGGTAGGGGCCATCGAAACCTAAACTCTAAGGTGGGCCAATAGATGTGTCCAGAAGTGTATAACTCACGTTCAAATTAATCACACTAGCTATTCACACACTGTAGGTACACGACACAACTATACGGAACGCGCGACAGTTTCTAAACGTGTTCACTGCTCGACAGCCACCGATGAACTCTGCTTAACTTAGGTGACCAGTCGATGAGCGTTATATTGTAGACTCTGTCGAGCGCCATTTGGTGGCGCTTGCGTCCCGATTAGTCAAACGACAACTAACGTATTTCCGACATACATATTTTTATTTTGTCTGTCGGTCTGTTTGTTCCGGCTAATCTCCAAAACGGCTGGACCGATATTTACGGGACTTTCACTGGCAGATAGCTGATTTTATAAGGAGTAACTTAGGTATTTTATTTTAGAGAAATAATTAGGGTTTCGCGCAAAAAAATTAAAACCCCTGAAATTGTGAACAAAAAGTCGGATTTGAAAAAATCTTTTTTCAGTTGGTAGCCCAATTCTAGAGGATGGTTAGAGGCTATTTAACATCACGCTACTACCCTAAGAAGCCGAGCAAAAAGATAAGTATCAGAGAGAACGCTAAGCGAAAACGAAGTCATAGCACGAGCGGGCGATGCAACACGGCCGGTCGGAGGACGATGGAGTTTTATTAAAATGTGGCTGTTATTTTAGTATATTGTGTATCTTACGACTTCCACGCGACCGAAGTCGCGGGACACGGCTAGTGTTGAATATGAATAGTGATCTGTGATTCTTATAGTCTGTACCAAAAAGTATCTGATGGAAATGTTAACAAATGTATCAGTTAACGTATGGATGGATGCTAATTTGTAGTGTCACTTACATTGAGTGCTTTGATTTGCTTATTTGAATGAAATTCTAATTTTAAATAATTAATTAATTATTAATTTTTTTTTTAGTGTTATTGGGTTTTCTATCTGGAATTTTTCAGTAGCAGCCTGGAGTCTGGATTTGTGACCGGTAGATGGCAATAGGCTCGCCCCCTATTACATGGGACTTAAACATAACTGGCGAAATGTGGGTGTACTATAGGTACACCTCTGCCTAACCCTTCGGGGAAACAAGGCGTGATGTTATGTTGTTATGTTAAATAATCTTAAAGATGTTTTCATTCTACAATAAATTGTGCTTAATTTTTTAACATCAATTTTCGTCGATAATTTTTCAATCACAATTTAATAATATTATTCAAACAATAATTGTTGGAAAAGTGGTAATATGTATATAAAGTTATAATATATAAAGTTGTAATATATAAAGTTGACCCCTTTTCTAGATACAGACGAATGTGTTACTAATTTAGAGGGTTATTGTGTAAGAATTTAACTTGAACAGGGTTTGTTTACAGTTTCATCAGATAGGTTCTTTCCAATTCAATTCAATTCAAAATGCTTATTGCTCAACACGGTACATAATCATACATTTCTAGATGTCAAGTGAATGCGCAGTCCACTGTGTTGCACCAATTCAGGCATGCAAAATTATTATTAAAATTATACAAATTTCACAAACTCAACAATAATACCATATATTATTATAATGTCATAAATTCAAAACAATAAGTATGTTATGTCAGAGTATACTTATATAATGTCATAATTAAGTAATGTTCAATACAGTCGACATATAATTAGCAATGCAAATAAAATAATTTTAATAAAATAAATTGGACTCAAGTATTCACCTTAATTATATGTATTATTATTATACACACAAATTGTTACCAGACAGGTATTCATTAATTGTGTAGTATGTCTTATTTATCAGTAGATTATTGATTTGCTTCTTAAATACATGGACATCTTTAATACTCAACAAAGCATTCGGTAATTTATTATATATATGTGGTGCCATTGCTAAGAAGTTTTTACGGAAAACTGCCTTTTTGTGTTGCCTACTGCTTATTTTATTTCTATGTCGTGAGCTGTGAAGTTTTTCAAATAGGTGGGAGTTTGTTTTGACAAATATGGCCACCTCATATATGTATAGGCACGGTACTGTTAATATACGGAAACTCACAAAGAACGGTTTGCAGCTTTCCGTGCTTTGAATGCCGCATATCGCCCTTACACACCTCTTTTGAGCTCTAAATACCATCACCTTGTTGGTGGAGTCACCCCAATATATAATCCCGTATCGTAATGCAGACGTAACATAAGCATGATACGCCGTAACCAAAACTTTTTGATTTACCTCCTTTGCGAGATTACGTAAAGCATATGAATCTTTTGGAACAGACATTAGATCATTGACATTCAACCCGAAGATCGAAAGTCTGACAACCAGTCTTACAAAGGGGTATCGTGATCAGTAACAGGTCTGGAGGTCAGACAGGCAGTCAGTCCGTGTAAAATAGTAAAATACTGGTATTCAAATACTAAACTGGTAATAAAATAGTAAAATAGTAAAATAGTAAAATAGTACACAAATCCTGCGGCGGCGGCGTGTGCGTCGATGCCGATAGAAATAATGTTGCCATTTTTAATATTGTAGATTTAGGTATTGTGTTTATTTTGTTACTTTTTTAAATTCCATTGCATGCTGCACCGGCTGACCTCATCACGTCAACGCCGGCTGTCGCTGAAAACCAGCGCTGGGGCTCTGTCTCGCATAGGGTTGCAGCATTATGCTGAGCGATGGCCGTTTTGCGTGGATGTGACGCATATTTTCCCCCAACTTGTTTCTTTTTGTGTTTGTGCTCTTTTTTGCGTCATATTTACCGCAAATAAACGTATTCTCTTTTTTACTTTTCTTCTTCTTCTATTCCGCTGCATCCAGTTAGACTGAAAACTGACTTCAACATAGTTGGGAAATGGCAGGCAGATGATGTTGATGAATACTTAAAATTACATACATACATAAACGCACGCCTTCTCCCCACGGGTGTAGGCAGGAACTACAGGTCGCCACCTTCTACGATCCTTACATACTCCTTTTGTCTCGTTTACATTCATATACACGCACGCCGTAAAATTAATAATAAAATATACCAATAATAATTACATAACATAACATGACGCCTTGTTTCGTCGAAGGCGTGGGCAGAGGTGTACCTATAGTACACCCACTTTTGCCAGTTATGTTTACATATTATGTTAAATTATTTTAATTTAAAATTACCCAGGCGTGAAGGGGATCTCGGGTTCAAAGCTACATCGAATAAAACAACAAATCGTGTTTGACGTTCGAAAACCTGTTGTATTCTAATCAGGGTGAGAATTATCTCTTTTTTGAAGGATAACAATACAAAAGAAATAACTTTTTTTTTCTCCTTCAATCTTCGAATTTAATAAATACAAATTATAAAAAAACTTAAAAGATATTTTTCCACTAACTACCTCGCCTCCCCTCCCCTCGCCTCCCCTCGCCTCGCCTCCCCTCGCCTCGCCTCCCCTCGCCTCGCCTCCCCTCGCCTCGCCTCCCCTCGCCTCGCCTCCCCTCGCCTCGCCTGACTGCCTCGTTGGTCTAGTGGTCGCCAGCGCTACTCCTGAGCATGAGGTCCTGGGTTTGATTCCCAGGTCGGACAAAGTGTTATTTGGTTTTTCTATCTGGAATTTCTCAGTAACAGCCCGGAGTCTGGATTTGTGCCCGGTAGATGGCAATAGGCTCGCCCCCTATTACATGGGACTTAAACACAACTGGCGCAATGTGGGCGTTACTATAGGTTACACCTCTGCCTAACCCTTCGGGGAAACAAGGCGTGATGTTTATGTTTATGTCCACTAACTAACGAACTAACTAATTATACAAATAAATATACAAAACAAAAGGAAACTTAGGCGTCGAAGTACTCGTCCGCATCGCTGTCATCCGGAAACGTGCCCAGAAGACTGGCAGCATTGCCACGTTGAATGGCAATGCTAATTCTTTGGCCAAAGAACGAGCCAGCCCTCTGGTCACGTGAAGTGTCGACCAGTCGGCGAGAAATTTCCTTAAAAAGGAGACGCGCACTCGGGCCCCATGACCCGAGCGTTTCGACCCCAAACGGCTCAAAACTGTAGTTACCGATAAGGTTACAGTATTTGCGCCGCTTTAGGGTCTCAGCAGCCGCAGTAGCGGCGCCAGCACAGCACGCCGTGCTTGGAACATGGGATGGCGCAAGGGTGTCGACACAGGTTGCGTCCCACACCAGATATCTACCCACCTTCCAAGGCAACAACGTCATGCCGTTTGGTCTCTTCCTATCGTCACGTACCAAGCCGTTTGTTTCTAATACTGCTGGTATGCCAGCGGTGACAAGAGCTCGATGAATAATATCGTTAATGCTGGCGTGTCGTGCTATGCGGCCTACATTCCTGCAGCAGGACAGGCCATGGTGTCCGAGGTTGTCGACAGCTTCACCGCAGTGACACTGATGCGGAGCAACACAAGGTGCGCCCAAGCGGAGACACGTAGCAAGCCGAAACGAAGAGTCATCCATCATAGTGCCTATGGTGGATGACGGAAGCGCTTGAAGCCACAAGCCTGACTCCCATTCTCCCACAGCCAGCAGACGGGCACGCTCAGCAGTATTAAATGACGTATTTACTAGGGTATTCCGTATAATACTGCAGAGCGGCACGTCCCACCGTTTCTGGGAGGCTGGGTTGTCAGGTAAATCCGTATTGGGACAAGCCATCTTCCACGCGTTCAACGCATCGGTCAAACACGGTACCTCAAAATCGACCAGTGAGGAAGATAAAATTTTCCTGGTTAATTTGTCGGTACCGTGGACCGAAGAGAGGAAGGCCGGTAAACTTATACTTGAAATTTTGCGGACGCCGAGACCACCCAGGCGAATGGGAAGTGTGGCTTGCTGCCACGCTCGGTCGTCCAGGGCCACATTTAGAATAGAAGTTAGTAGATATGTTTCTAATAATTTGGTCTACTTTTTCTAAAAGTTGTGGATGCTTGCATAGATGGGAGGAGCGAAGGCTATACGTAAATTTTGGTCCAAAGCAGCAGTATCGAATTAGTGTGACGGCCGAATGGATGTTAATTTTGAAAAGTCTTTCCGAGACGTCATGAAAATTTTGAATTTTGTCCTCAATAAACGTTGGAAAGGATTCGTCAAAAATTGGGGACCCCAGGAGGTGAAGAAAGTTTCTTTCCGTAATTTTGATATTTGGTGCTATTGTACAAGGTGTCCAGAAAGGGTATCGGGTATTTGTAAGTTCAATGAAACAAAAATTATTTGTATGCAATAAAAAAGTTTATTGTTTATTATTAGCATATGAATTGGAGAATTATTTGGAAAAGATGATGTTATCCAAATGATGACCGTTACGTTGCTGGCACTCTTCTAAACGGACACGAAGATTGGCGATAACACGTTGACACATAGCTATCGATATTGCTGCCATTTCTGACCTGATGTTTTGCTTTAACTGGGTTAGATTCGTCGGATTGTTTTGATAAACCTTACTTTTAAGGTATCCCCATGCAAAATAGTCAAGCGGGCTAAGGTCGGGGCTTCTGGGAGGCCAGTTGATGTTACCCCTTCGCGAAATGACTTTATTAGGGAATAATTCGTTAACAACTTCCATTGAGTCATTTGAGGTATGGCAAGTGGCCCCATCTTGCTGGAACCACGTTCTTGAGTTGAAACCTGCAAAGTCCTGCAACTCTGGGACCAAAAAATTTCGCAACATATTGCAATAACGGTCACTATTCACATTAATTGCTCGGCCTCGTTGATCTTCATGAAAATAAGGACCAATTATGCCTTTAGCAGACATAGCGGCCCAAACAACGACCTTTGGGCTATGCAGGGGTCGTTCATGCTTTCGTCTCGGATTCTCCACTGCCCAGTACCGACAATTCTGCTTAATAACATGACCATTCAGGTGAAAATTTGCTTCGTCACTGAACAGTATGTTGTTAAAGTTGTTAAATCGCTGCAGCATTTCGTTCGCAAAATTCAGTCGATTAGCATAGTCCGTATCCTTCAATTCTTGAACCAATTGAATTTTATAGGCTTTTAGATGTAAGCCTTTCTTTAAAATCGAATGTAAAGACGATTTTTTGATGTTCAACGCTTGGCTTCGCTTTCGGATGGATAAAGACGGATTTTGACGAACCGACGCCTCAACTTCTTCAATTGTTTCTTCATCGCGAACTGAACGAGGACGACCAGAGTTTTGAATTTTAACTGTCGCACCTGTATTCTCGAACATCCTGATCCATTTCCTAATGCTATCGTCACTTGGCGCGTGGCGTGTACGATATTCCGCACGATAGAGACGTTGAGCAGTCACTATTGAATCACCATTACGATAATACGCTCGTACGCAAAATGCGCGATGCGTCCCCGAGTACTGTTCCATCGTGACTAAAACTCCACAAAATGGCGGACGCCACGAACCCCTCCCCGCACCCTTTAGACGCCCCGTTTCGAATATGGCGCGAAAACAAATACCCGATACCCTTTCTGGACACCTTGTATTAAATTTTGCTATGGTTGTCTGTCTGTCAGTGGTTTGGGGAAGATAAATTTCACATTTTGAAAGGTTAAGGTCTAGGCCGATGGAACTAAATTTTTCTTTTATAAAAGCTAAATCTTTTAAGGCTGTGTCTACATCACCTCCTAGGGTTCCGTCATCCAAATACCATACGTTGAATTTAGAATTTAGTTGTCGAATAATGGGATTTATTGCCAAACTAAAAATGGCTGGCCCAAGAGGGTCACCCTGTTGACATCCAACGGCTGATTTCAAAAGGTTGTCTTTATAAAGTAATTTAGAAGGGTGCCTAGTAACATTGATATAGGAAACTGTAAATTTTGGGTATTTCTTTTTGGACTTCTATCAACAAGGTGTCCCTGTTTACGGAATTGAAGGCGTTTTTAATGTCAACCTTAAGGATGACCTCACCTTTACCGCTATTGAGGTAAGTCGATAATGCATGTACCGCAGCCTCACAGCCCCCTTTTGACCCGAAGCCCAGCTGTAGGGGCTGGAATTTGCTGGCCAGTGTTTCGCTGTAGAAAGCACAGCAAATATTGGTTGCGGTACGACGGTAAGTGGATCCTACGGCAATGGGACGAATGCCACCATCCTTCTTGCGCACGGCACACAGATTTGCCCCATACAAGATATCAATGATGGATTCGTTCACATTGCCGGAGAGCATGAGATTGATGATTATATTTATCTTTGAGTATTCAAGAGACTTGGTCCTGTTGTTCATCTTGTGAGTGAACGCGGAGTCTCGATATAATTGCAAGCCTGTGTGCTTATCATACGAAGACTGACGCTGACAAGTAGCAAGAGCGTGCGACTCCCTTAGCCTGTATGCCGTTGCGACTGCGTCTAGTCGAGCCTGCGCAGTCGCACGTCGCATAGTGTGCGAGGCAGTTTACTGCTGTACTAGGAAAAACGATAACAAAAGGTGACTCCAACGATACCTTATTTGAATTAGAATCTAATGCGTCACCTTGAGGTTTGCCATAAATAAGTCCTCTAGACAATTTGGACAACAGATTAGACGTGACCGGAATATAATAGACATGGACGCATGTGACTAGAAGAGTGATGAATATAAATGTTGAAGGATGGAGAGGGAGAGGAAGGCCAGAGGAAAGATGGATGGATTGTGTGAGGAATGATCTGAACGAGAAGGGAGTGAATGATAGCGTGACGGCTGACAAGGGAGAATGGAAGAAGAAAACGTGCTGCGCCGCCCCCACGTGACATGGGACAGGCGCAGGGAGATGATGATGGACAACAGACAAACTTACTATAGGTAGGCAAGCTTGACAAGTACACACAGCTATAATATTATCAAGCTATACATTTGCAGTATAAGCGGACATCTCATTGTACGGAAATCTTATACAATGAGAAATCAGCTTCTACTGGAAATGTATAGCAAACTCAAACTCAAAGCATTTATTTCAATTAAACCAATTACAGGCACTTTTGAATTGTTAAAGAGTCAGTCAGTTAGTCAGAAAATTGAAGCTAGTCGCCCATTCCAAAACGTAGATATCTATGGAGAAGAATGGACAAGAAACTCCATGGACACTCTTTTAAATCAAAATTATTACAAAATCCTGGGTACATTGTTCTTGTTGCTTCTATATGTGAGAACAATGTAACAAATAAATAATTAAAAACTATTCAAAATATAAGATTAAAAATAAGCCCTGGCAGTTAAGAGATGACCAGTCTCCACTGACGGCGCCCGTTCACGAACATGACGCGTGGATCAGCACCATCCAGCTCAACCATTTTGTAGGGAACAGAATGATCCAACACACGCGCCACCATCAGCGAGACATTTAAGCTTGAAATGTAGTGGTGTGTACTATACAGTGCGCGGCCGTCAAATGACACAACGAGTTTAGAGAAACCGTCCAAGTGCGTGTCGCACAGTCAAGGGTTCCTTAGTTGGAATGATGTAAAGTAAGTATCGACACCCATCCCATAACTCACAAACTAGTCACTTACCCTGCGTCTACACTCGCACACCGGTCGACGTCTCGCTGTACTACAGAGACTGCGCGAAGTGTAGTTCGCGCTAGCGCAACAGTGTAGCCATCATCACCACCCTAATCACACGTTTGTGTGCATTGAATTATTTGTTTTCATCCCTCGGTTACATGTACCGGGAGTGCCACCCTTAGTTGTTTGTGACTATACCATTATTTAGCGGTGCACAGAATACACATTATTTCCGACGTCCCAATGTCACTGCAGGGACTCAGCAGAATAATTATCAGCGTCAGGTATACTTGCCTGACACATGCTGAGCTGGACTCCCATTTGGTGCAACCTTAAGACGCACACCACACCTTGTTTCGTTATTTAATTTGAAGTTTGTCATAATGTCACTCTATTTCTCTAAGGGGGAAGCGACAGGTAGCCCGCGAATTTCAAACTTTCTATGTTTTTTGCACTTTGCAAGTCAGTAATAAATTGTATGTTGATTATAGTATCGTTCGCGACCGTAACAAATATGTATTTTTAAAAATCAGTTAAACAACTCCATAAGATTGTATAATCCTAATTGTGAAGATTTCATGAAATAGTCATTCAATAGAATTACCTGATCTTAGAGAGTTGTATTGATGCCTTTAGTTATTAAAATTCTGTGAATACATACTTTTTATGGGTCGCAAATCACATTTTCATCAAGATACAACCTAATACTGACTTGCAAATTGCAAAAAAACGTAAGAAAATTTGAATTTCCCGGGCTACCTGGTGCTTTCGCTTTAAATACTTATCTTTTTCTTTTTTGTATATTGGCACACTGTTTTTATATGTTGAACATATATTCATGTAATTTGTTATCATCTTTTAATTGTACTTTTGTGTGCACTGAATAAATGTTTTATCTATCTTACTCTTTTATCTACTTTTACACGTCAAACATTTTTTTTTAAACTAGATGAGGCTGGCGTTTCCTATCTGACTACTCTGAAAAGAAAGGCCGAAACAAACTCAGAGGTCACAGTCTCTTTTAAAGTCCAGACATAATCTTGGTCAGATCATGTGAAGACCATGTAGGTTGGTGTCTGAAATGGTCTTTTGAGGAAAAAACGACACAGATTGAGTGGACCTGTCCAGTCAGTGCAAGCATCTGTCAGTAATCGTACAGCTCAATTTAAAACTTAAGGTTATTTATCTATCTTTCCAATTTTCATTGATATACGTATACGAGTACATTACATAGTGCAAAATAGTTTCCGAGTAAAATGGCGGCGTGACATCCAGACAGACATCCGGACATGACGAGGTAATAAGGGTTCTGTTTTTGCCATTTGGCTACGAAAACCTAAAAAGTTCAGCTTTGTAAGCCCTGTTCCAAAACCATTGAATTAAAGTATACAAAACCTCTATACAACTGTGCCAACCCCCCCCCCCCCTCCCGCACTCTGCGTACGCCTTCGTTCATACAGGCTTGATATTATGTTATCTGTTATCTAGATCTATTGTCATAATTATTCTACTGACGGCCTATAAAAGCTGTATTAAATATTATTATAATCTTTCATAATTTTTATAACTTAGATCACTACCTACCCTGTTGTGCTGTAACCTTTATGATAGCAATATTTATAATCAATTTATAGAAACATAATAATATCGTTTTTTTTTTCACTTAAGTACTTTTTGTTTATATCGTTCATTTTAACTACAATTTTAATATTTTATCCCAGTTTTGTCCGCCATTAAAAAACTTAAGGTGTGCTTAGACGGGCTCATATTTTCAAGCAATTATTCCCCGGCCTCGGTTGCTGGAGATAATGGAGCGGAGCAACTGAAGCAATATTCCTTAAATTGTCTCAGTTGTTTCGGCAGTATTATACCTCTAATTGCTCTTTAAATTCTATATTGTCTATAAGTTAATTAATTTTCTCCATATCGCTCAGTATGGTGTGATAGCTTTATCTCTGTAGTCGGCATGCATCGCGCAAGTAGAGTTTACCGCGACTGGCATATACACAACGTTCCGACATCAACCGTCAGGCAGAAGCCCACCAGACACAACACCCGTCTGGTCGGAGGATCCTCCCTTTACAATAGAGGATGAGTGAACTGTACACCCTGTTCTTCATACCTATAGACTGGTGACCCCGAACATGAACGTCAGCGCAGCCTTCGTGCAACGACTACAGCGTGACGTCATCATCATCACTTCCTCAAGCTCTCGAGCGGAGAGTCACACAGCCAGCCTGCACCCACGGCTTCAAAGGGTATCCTTACCACCAGCATGCAGCAGACCCGCATGCCTGGTTATCACCCTCAGCCTCATCAGCAACCTTCCTTGGCACAGCACACTGCATTTTCGGCCGGTCAACAAGCAGAGCCCTTCTACCCTCTCCTGGTCGATGCTAGCAGTCAGCCTCAACCCCGGCGCTATACACCACATTCGACTCACTGGAGCATAACGCAGCGTCACCTCGGCTCACTGGGGAATCTCCGCAGACAGTTCCGACTCACCGTGGACTATGCGGCACCTGGTTCCGACTCACTGGATCCACAACTGGCCCTGGTAAGTATCACAATATGCACTGACTCAGCCCACTATTAACCTCCGGTTCCCGGGATCTCTAGCAACTTTTAGCATCGCAGTAAATTGCTTGATGTTGTCGAGACTACATCATATTGTTGACCTAAATTCCCCTTAAATTAGTAATCTAAGTTATACAGTTTGAGCAATTTAAGTTGCTCACTGACAACTGATGCCAATCACAAACTACAAATAACATAAATAAAACACATTCTTCATATTAATTTAAAATATAATAATAAGAATTAACATTATTTATTACACACAAACTTAAGGTATACAGGACGTCCCACGGATATGCCACATGGAGGGAAAGTACCTTGAATATTGTAGATGGAACATTTTACTGAAAGAAGACATTATTTGAATTTAAAAAACAGTTTAAACTGCATTCATAGATATTTAAATAATTACATGGTTGCACCGGGAATCGAACCCGTTACATGAGAAAAATAATCACCCTGTAGCTTTATCATACCGATCGAAAGGCTTCATCATAAGGATTATTTTTTGCTAAATAACATAGTGTCAAAAAATAAAAGGAAGACCATGAATTTTAACATTTTTAATACAAAATTAATCTATCAAATGCTCAAAATGTATCCCCTCCTGTCGAATACAAAGTCGCACTCTTTTGATTATTTCGCTCCCTGTCGATTTTTTGATCTCGTTGTGGTGGATATTTAGAATAATACGTCTAAGTTCTGCTTGCAGCTCGTGGACACTTTCATACTGGTTCTTGTAAGCTAAATTTTTTACATAACCCCATAATGTCAGCAATGTCAGCTTTTCATTTTTCTGAACAAAATTTCACATCAAACGTTAAAATGCATGGTCTTCCTTTTATTTGTGACACTATGTTATTTAGCAAAAAATAATCCTTATGATGAAGCCTTTCGATCGGTATGATAAAGCTACAGGTTGATTATTTTTCTCATGTAACGGAATCGATTCCCGGTTCAAGCATGTAATTATTTAAATATCTATGAATGCAGTTTAAATTGTTTTTTAAATTCAAATAATGTCTTCTTTCAGTAAAATGTTCCATATACAATATTCAAGGTACTTTCCTGCCATGTGGCATATCCGTGGGACGCCCTGTATATTTGTATATACAATTAGAATGACTAAGGATATTTGTAAACGAAGCGACTATTTTGTTGCATAACAGTCGCGCTACTGTTGCTCTACAGTTGAGTTACTATTTAAGTATACAGATGTATGTCGATTAAATCGAATATTTGTTAGAAGAGGAAAATAAATTGAGTGGTATTGGAGTAAAATAGAAATAAACAAATAATAAAAATAAAGCTCCTTTCGCTTTTGCACACTTGGTGAATGAGAGCTAGACTGAACAAACCGGCCAAATGCGTGTCGGATCACGCACAATTAAGGGTTCCGTAGTTGCGATGAAGAAAGAAGAGTCAGAATTATCCTAAGAACAAACTTAACATTCAAATCAAAATATTTTATTTCACATAAACCTACATGGGCACTTATGAAATGTCAGAAGCTAGGTGCACAGTTCCAATTGATCGTTTCCTGTGGAGAAGAGCCGCAAGAAACTCCATGGTAGTTACCATGGAGTTTCTTGCGGCTCTTCTTTGAAAAATAATTTGGTTTTTACAATGTTATCAAATTACAGTGTCAATTACAGTTAAAAATTAAGTATGGGAGGACAGTGTAGGCCTATCAACAAGTACCGGGTACTTAACAAAATAGAAAATGGTCTACAAATCTACAGTCTATTAACGGCTGAACCCAATAACCTATTTTCAGTAAAAGACATATCGCTTTTGATGGAAGACAGTATAATTAGTAGTGTCCTTATGTCAGGCCGGTAAGATTCCATAATCTCTTATAGATTATTGGGACGTTAAAACCATAGATAGATAGGTTTTTCTATCTCCAGTATGCCAAAACTGGTGATAGTTAAGTTATTGGGTTCGGCCGTAAGCCTACAACGTTCTCACATTCACAAAATATAAAAGAATATATTTAAAAGACAAGATTATATAATGTAATATAATGTAAAGATTATATCATGGAATTATGTAAAAAAAATGTAAGTAATTTGGGAACAGATAGAAGACATTTCCAGAAATAGTTATGCTGTTAATGAGGTACCAGGGAAGCCACATATGCTGAAGGAATTAGCGCCAGACTTCCTCGTCTTCAACGTTGTCTTTAATCTTATAATATACTTTTTTAATAAGGACACGTTTGATGTGGGTTTTGTAACTTTCCATTGCTAAGTTCTGTAACCGATTTTAGCAACTTGTTATAAAAGCGGATACTGTTTATAAGAAATGACTTGTTTGTTTTAGTTAATCTAAATTTGGGTATCACAATTTCATGTTTACTACGTGTATTTATATTATGGAAATCGCTTCTTTTTTTGAAAAGTCCTAAACTTTTGCAAAAATACAGAATACTTTCTAAGATATAAAGAGAAGGCAGTGTTAGTATATCAATTTCTTTGAATTTGTTTCTAATGGACTCACGCGGACCCATTTTATAGATCACGCGAATTGCCCTCTTTTGTAAAATTTAAATTGAATCGACGTCAGCTGCCGATCTCCACAGTAGAACGCCAAAAGACATAATACTGTGGAAATAAGTAAAGTATACTAACCTATCTGTGGCTATATCAGTCAACTGCCTTATTATTATTTATTTATTTAATACTTCATGCACAGAAACGTACAGAGGCGGACATAATATACATATACGCGGACTTATATATTATTCTGCATATACAGCTGAACTTAAGCTACCTGCAATAGCTCTAATGTGGGCGCCCCATTCCAATGTAGAATCTAGAGTAAATCCTAGAAATACCGTTTCCGTAATAGCAACTAGTTTCTTGCCATCAAGTTTTAAATTTAGATCCCCTTGGGGTACATTTGGTAATGAGAACTTAAGACATTTAGTTTTGTTCACATTAAGTAAAAGATTATTATCTGCAAACCATTTCGAAAGAATAGCCAGACTATCGTTGACACGTAAGACATCCGTATCTCTTATATCTATTTAAAACATAAGCGAAGTGTCATCAGCAAAAAGTATTATATCCGATAAGTTAGCCATCATGTAAGGAAGGTCATTAATATAAACTACAAATAGGAAAGGGCCAAGAATGGAACCTTGAGGCACGCCCATCTTAACTAGAGATCCCGAGGAAGTCGCCCCGTTAACATTTACTTTTTGCTGCCTGTTTGATAGATAGGAAAGAACAAGTTCAGCAGCTCGTCCACGAACTCCGTAGTGGTGTAATTTACAGATCAGTGTATTGTGGTCAACGCAGTCAAACGCTTTAGAGAGGTCGCAGAAAATGCCAATTGCATCCTGGGACTTCTCCCAGGATTCCAAAATGTGACTGTTTTACTCCTGCATCAGTCGTCGACCTACCTTTCGTGAAACCAAACTGGCGACTATGTAAAATCCCATTTGAATTAAAATGTGATAACATTTGGTCTAGCATGATTTTTTCATATATTTTACTCAATGCTGGCAGCACAGATATAGGTCTATAGTTAGAGGGATCACTACTCGATTTGTAAATTGGTACTACTTTACTATGTTTCAATAAATCAGGAAACGTACCACTGTCTAAACATTGAATAAATATGTCTGTTAGGACAGGGGCAATTATGTCAGTGATATCTCCAATAACCTTAACGGAAATCCCATAGTGTATTTTATGTTAAGACTTTTGAATGCTTTTTTAATTGTGGCAATAGTAATGGGCTAGAATTCAAAATTTGAAATGTCCTTACTGAAGTTTTCTTTGAGAAGAGATTCAGCTAACAAAGATGATGAGGGGAGAGATTTGACCTCCATATTCAAAATTAATTTATTTACGTTACACGTCCATGTTTAGGTCACAGAAATTGATATGTGTACCAAACCACTTAATCAGTCTATTAGATTCGGAGGAAATTGACTGTGACAGACGGACAGACAGCCAGACATACGAGTGATCCTACAAGGGTTCCGTTTATTTCTTTTGAGGTGTGGAACCCTAAATAGCACACTTTTGTAATGTAACAAAAGTGTCGTGACAGTCAAAATGTTACATTTTTTTCGGTCTAGCTCTCAATCGTCAAGTGTGCAGTATCGTGCGATACGGAACTCCGTTCCAAAAATATTTATGCTTCAATTACGATTCCACAACTTAATTTAAACTTTAATTGACATTTCATTGATCTACCTACTTTATAGTACGCAGGCGCAAATATGACACATGGAGCTTTAGTAAAATACTGTCACGCAGCAGGCATGAGTGACAGAGACGACGCGACGCTTTTTAACCGACTTCAGAAAAAGGAGGAAGTTCTCAATTCGGTTGTATTTTTTTAATGTTTGTTATCTCAGAACTTCGTCATTTTTATTATGAATCGATTTTAATAATTCTTTTTTTGTTTGAAAGATCCTGAGGTGGTCCTATATAAATTGCTCAAGTTCTGATGAGTGGTTTTTGAGTTAGCGTCAATAATACGTATTTTCTCCACTTAGCGTATGTTGATGATGTTATTATAACTTGCTGTCACTATTATGTTGATGATGTTATTATAACTTGCTGTCACTATTATGTTGATGATGTTATTATAACTTGCTGTCACTATTATGTTGATGATGTTATTATAACTTGCTGTCACTATTATGTTGATGATGTTATTATAACTTGCTGTCACTATTATGTTGATGATGTTATTATAACTTGCTGTCACTATTATGTTGATGATGTTATTATAACTTGCTGTCACTATTATTTACATATCTAGCAAGTAGTGGTTTCGAACTTGTGGTGGGTAGATACCGCAACTAAAAATGAATAATAAAAATGAAAAAAAAAACTGACTTCCAAAAACACTACAAAGTGAAAAATAACATTAATTTCCGAAGTCGGTGGCAAAAAACGAAAATACAAAACGCAAAGACACCGACTTCCGAAAACCAGTCGAGCACCACCAGCGCCTTTTCGGCACCGCGCGTCGACAAACCGTAAAGCCCCATCGGCGCCGGTGACTCACGCGGTTCACGCGCGGATAAAATTACTATAATTAAGTTTAATATCGGCTGTGGGCAGTTTTAGTCTATGGTATGGAAGATATTCTCGTCAAATAAATAATTCTAAACCGAAAATAATCATACGGCAATTTTTGTGCGCGCAGTCTCAAACGTACCGCGCCGTCGGAATTGTCGGAATTCAATTCCCCCGATGCTCGAGCGTTTTTGACGTCATGGCGTATTAGGTTATTTTTAACCGTGTAGTTTTTTTGGAAGTCGGTTGTTTTTTTTTTACTAAAACCCGATGTGCTGTGTTGCTGCGTACTGTGACTTGGTGTAGTGTACAAAATACGGTCATCATCTACCTTCTCTCAACCATGTTGGGGTCGGCTGTCAGTCTCACCAGATGCAGCTGAATACCAGTATTTTACATGGAGCGACTGTGTGTTACCTCCACAACCCAGTTACTGGGTAACACGATACCTCTTGGTAAGACTGGTTGTCAGACTTTCGGGCTTCTGACGACCCGTAACGACTGTCAAAGATCCACGAATGACAGCCGGGACCAATGGCTTAACGTGGTTTCCGAGGCACGGAGGCGTCTTGGTATGTAAAGATGGTCACCCGTCCACGAATCAACCGCGGCAAGCGTAGCTTAACCTGAACGATCGACCCGTGCGGCTGTTATTACTTGGCCACAAGTCCCCACAAAATATGATAATTTTGAGTATTAGCGAGGTTACAAGGTCTGATACACACACGGTGATGGTTGCCTGTCTTTGGTTTCTGTACAGTCAAGAAATGAAAATGTTAAGCATCTTACAGTATGTACTGCCAACATTTCAAAATGACAGTTCGAAAAGGTGACATGCGCCCGCTATGTGGGTAAGGAATTTGTTTGAAAATAGCTTAACATTTTTGCTCGTTGACCGTACGTTACTCAAATGTTTAAACAATTTATCTAAATTACAATAATATTAGCATAAGGTCGCTTGCACACTTAGGCACACTTCTTTCACAAATAGTTGCCGTCAACATCGACAAATTCTTGTTGTTAGTTGCTAACTATTTAATTTATATTTCAATTAAGGGATAAGTATTACATTCATGACTTGAATTGGATTACAATTAATTTTATAGGCACCTTTTCGTAGCCTAATTTTGAACAATAATTACATTAATGATTATTAATTATCTAAATTACGCGCTTATTAGAGAGTATAACACAGTAAAGTAGTAATATGCGAAGTATGAAATTAATAGTCCGACCATGATCTGTACTGCTTTGTCCAGGTAGTATAATCTGTGGGCAATAAAAGAGAAAATAATTACTAATCATTTATAATCCAATCACAACAACATTCAAACATTATTTACAGAAATCTGAAATACAATATACAATAATGATAGACCTCTGGTGTAGGACGCAACCTGTGTCGACACTCTTGCGTCATTTCATGTTCCAAGCACGGCGTGCTGTACTGGCGCCGCTGCTGCGGCTGCTGAGACCCTTAAGCGGCACAAATACTGTAACCTTATCGGTAACTACAGTTTTGAGCCGTTTGGGGTCGAAACGCTCGGGTCATGGGGCCCGAGTGCGCGTCTCCTTTTTAAGGAAATTTCTCGCCGACTGGTCGACACTTCACGTGACCAGAGGGCTGGCTTGTTCTTTGGCCAAATAATTAGCATTGCCATTCAACGTGGCAATACTGTCAGTCTTCTTGGCACGTTTCCGGATGACAGCGATTCGGACGAGTATTTGACGCCTCAGTGTTCTTTTGTTTTTGTATATTTATTTGTATAGTTTGTTAGTGAGTGTGTGTATTTCAGATTTGTGTAAATAATATAAAATAGTAAAGCAAAATAGAGAGTAGATTTAAACCTAGACTTATTTAGTTATTTATTTACAAGTAATACATACTTTAGATAAAAATAAATTAAAAGCTAAGCTAAATTGATTACAATAAATTAAGTACATAAATTGAATTAGATTAGATTTTATTTTCGGTATTTTTTTATATAAGATTAGGTTAATATTTGATTTTAGACTAGAGACACCCATTAAACTTAAGATGTGGTCACACGGGTCTCAAAAATAAATTGCTTGACTATGGGGCATATTGGTAAAATTTGACGTCACGCTAACATCAAGCAAGTTTCTCTATGACGCTCTCGCGTGATTAGTTTAACCTCTTAAGGTGACTCCACACGTACTTTGATGTTCGATGAGCAAGTATCATTAAACATCGCTGAGCCCAATGTCGTGCCCACACGTCGATAAGGTCGATAATACATGCTCATTCTGTCGCGTGACGTCATGAGACATGGACGACGATATATTGCTATATTTGGCAGCGATCACCTGCTATCGTCTATCTAACGTACGGAACGAACTGAGATATTCAATCGAGCCACTACACGTTGAAATAAGTTCGAAGGTGTTCGTCGAGCGCACTTCGAACATTTCGGTTCGATTTCGAGCAATAAGTTCTAAGTCATAACGGTCTATACATTCGATATTGCTCGAATATACGTAAAAACATCAGACATGTATGTACGTGTCGACTACGCATTATCCACGTGCTAGTTACTAAACTCCGTATGTTGAAACGTCAAAATTAACAGATAGTTTAGTGACAAGAATATTAAATCAGCGATCCGCACTCTTCAAACTAGACTGATAGTAATGGATTCTAAAGATTGATGGCAAAAAAATTGATTGAATAATTTCGAACGATAGATATTCGGAAGGTACTGGACGGTCACTTACTGTCTCTGTAACCGCCTGGCTGCGGGCAGGGTCGAGGGGTCCTCTTTGCAGCAGTACTCGCGAGCTCCCTTGATGTAGTTCTTGATGTACATGCTCCAGTCTATGTCCTGGAAATATAGGAGACTTTACACTTATCCTGAAGAGTGTGACTTCTGAGAAGTAAAATTAATGATAAAATAGCTTTTCTAAACGTTAGTACCGCCCATTTTTAAACATAAAAAAGTTTGACAAAAATTAACAGGTATTGACAGTAAGAGACGTCAAGAAGACATCTAAACTAGAGCGAATTGGGCCAAATTACCGATTAGCACCACGTGCGGGATTCGCGTCAGTGTGCGTCCAGTTTTAAAGTGAAAATAATCAAAATTATTTCAGAACTTGTCTTCCTTAGCGTTGTATTTCATGTTTCTGAAAAGTTTCTTTCTTACGTTTTTTGCAATTTGCAGTTCAGTATTAGGTTGTATGTTGACTAAAATATGATTCGCGACCGTAACAAATATATGTATTTACAGAATTATAATCATCACAGTCATCAATAAAACTCTTTAAGGACAAGTAATCTAAAGAATAACTATTTCATGAAATCTTGACATTTGAGGGATACTAACTAAGGAGTTGTATTACTGCTTCTGTAATTACATATTTGTTACGGTCGCGAAATCATGCTTTAATCAATGTATACCCAGACACTGAATAGTAAATTGCAAAAATCGTAAGAGAATTTGAATTTCGCGGGCTACCCTCTTAAAAAAGGGTTTTGTTTAAGATACTTTATCTACATTCGCAAACATTAGTTAAAACTCCCGCAGACAGGCGCGACGATACAGCGCGACGCGACTGTAGTAGAACAATTTCCATGAAGTTTTTATATGTAGTTGTGTCTGCGGGCCTTTATTTATAAATAGTTCAGTACCTGACTGCAATATCATCGGGTTTAAGAGAAAGTACGGCTTTGTACAGCGAGCGTCGTTTCTGTCACCCATACTTTAGTTAGTCTTTTTATACAATAGTAACACCCAGGTACTGGTTATATTATTTAAAATGACTTCCTACCTTTAGATCAGTGTAAAAAGTTTCGTTATCACTCTTAGAGATCCGGTGCTGCAGCGCCACAAAGTTGTCGTTAGTGAAGTGCCACTCCTTGGTCGTGTAGTACTGTAGGACTTCCAGGCCGTAGCTGATTCGCTTCTGGATTTTAATCATGCTGAAATAACATGTATACATTTTTAATTAAAAGCAGCGAAGTAGGTAATGCTCTATTTACACAATCAATTTTTACAGCAATTATTGTCGGCAACAGTTGCCGGAGGTAGTGGGTTTTAGTGGAGCAATTTTAATTAAGTTGCTCTAATCGCTCAATATGGTACGTTATATAACAACACAAATGGCATCTGGCAACTGACGATCTTGGCGTCGCAGTAAACTGTTTGATATTACCGTGACGTTACTATTAATCCCGCAACTTTCTTGCGCAATTTTATTTGCCCGTGTAAGCGAAACTTAACATAAGGCAACTTTTTGTGGCGATAATGTTGCGCTGGAGCTAGACCACCACCTCTTAAAGCAGTATTATTGTAATTTCACTTGAGTGTGGGAAAGAGATGGAGCTGGACGTCTTGTATAGCTCCCAGTGGCGAAGCCTTCATACAACCCGATTCCTATCTGCTTCCTTTTGGAACCACCATTCTTCTTAATATCTACTATTGCCAAATAATGTACACCTGTGTGTGTAACTGTGTATCACATCACATTATATATACTTAATACCAGTTTAATACAGTCATCATATGATTAAAAACATTATAAAAATGCCAAAATTTTTTTTTGTCTGAGTTTATGAGAAGTAAACAATTTTTTCTTCGGCTTCCCTCTAATGATAATTGTAGCTGCACCACTGATAGCTCCATCTCTTTCTCACACTGAAGTAACATTAAAATAATACTGCTTTAAGAGGTGGTGGTTGGCCCCCTGGTGTGTTAAATTAATAGAGGATCAGTTGAACTCGTATTACGCAAGTATTCAAAGGATTTTAGGATTTTTCGCTTGGTGATGGGTTCTTTTACGTTCTTTTACACGCTGCATGAGTTGTATCACGTCTAGTAGCGTTTGAAAAGGACTTACAAAGTCTTCTTTCCCATGAGGAACATGAGCATGTCAACAAAGTACGCGGGCAGCATGTGAGTGAAGAACAGCGCAAGCTGGTGCGCTATCCAGGAGCTCTTCGGGGAGCCTCCGGGGTACCACAGGCAGACGGTGAACGGGAACTCCTGCACGTGAACCCGGCCTGCAAGAGAAATACGGTTTCAATAAATGACTTCGGGGAGACCCATTGAAATCATTAATAATGTATTTAACTAAATGTACCTACTACAAAATTTTCGTGCAGTATCGTGTATACAGAGAAACGATTAGGTTATCACTAGTGATAGGAATACGTAGTGCTAATTTGCCTAAACTTCGAGGAAGGAAGTAACATAGAGTGGATAATACCTCCTCTAAAATCCCGGAATAATTTTAATGACGTTTAAATCCCGGGATTTAAAAACCACGAATTTTTTATCGGACTTTATTTGTAGTTACAAATTATTGATTTGAAAAATCATAACATTTTTTAGGGTTACACACACACACACGCATTTATATCTGTAATTTTTATGGTGGACATAGTAGAGTATTCTATCTATCTATAAATAAAGTCCAATAAATAATGCATGGTTTTTAAATCCCGGGATTTAAACGTCATTAAAAATATTCCGAGATTTTAGAGGAGGTATTATCTACTCCATGTTACTTCCTTCCTCGAAGTTTAGGAAAATTAGCACTACCTATTCCTATCACTGGTTATCACATTAATAAATTGAAACCACGTATTCAGTACATGATTCTGGACCCCCCTGCATTGAAATTTATCGCCGGTTAATAAAAAAAAATGCTGTTCCATACATTTTGACCGCGTAGGTATTGCACTGTTGTAGGAAACGGCAGATATATACATATATTTTTTTAATACCTGGTCCAGAATCATGTACTGAATACGTGGTTTCAATTAATGTGATAACATAATCGCCACCCTGTATAGGTGCTTAGGTGCGATGCCAAAATAACGCAATTTTAGTCGACTCGTCTATGCAGACCTTTACATTTGGTGAAAGATTAGTTGGTGTAATTGCTGTTAAGGTGAAAGCGCCAGGTAGCCCGGGAAATTCAATTTTTTTTTACGTTTTTTTTCAATTTGCAAGTCAGTATTAGGTTGTATGTTGATCAAAATATGATTCGCGACCATAAAAGTATATATTTACAGAATAATAATAATTACAGTCATAAATACAACTCTTAAAGACCAGGTATTCTATTGAATGATTATTTCATGAAATCTTCACAATTAGGATTATACAAACTTATGGAGTTGTATTACCGATTTTGATGATTTTGATGAACACCGTAACAAATATGCGATTCCAAATGATACTTTAATCAACATACAACTTAATACAGATTTGCAAATTGCAAAAAAACATAAGACATTTTGAATTTCGCGGGCTACCTGGTGCTTCCCCTTTAAATATTTTTTTTTTAAACACGACGACCGACAGAGGTGAAATTTGCGGAAAAAAACATAAGAAATTTTGAATTTTTGCGGAGCTCGTTTGAGCATACCTCTAAATACGGTTGCATTAACTCACCCATGTCCAAAGCTTGTCCCCACGTGATCGGATTGATTTCAGACTGTGTGATGTTACAGATGCTAATCTGTTTGGGCCTGAAGTGAACAGAAAAACTTATGAAAACATGTTTTTTTTTAGATTTTTGATAATGAAGTTTTCGTAGCGCGGAATGTGAAGTACTTCACGGGCAATTTCTTTCAGGTTTTAAGGCATTGTCTGGCAACAGTTGCTAAAGGCAGTGGATGAATCTGGTTAAATTTAAAATTGCCTAAATTTTTTCGAAAATATTACTGCTTACATATGTAAACTCCACATAATTTCCTGTATTGGTAAAAATGTGCCTTGTTTATTAAGTTGCTCTATGATGATCTTTGGCAATAATTTCTAGATGTCAGCATCACAGTAAATAAATAAATTGTTATCGACCTATTATTTGTATTGCCCAAATTCGAGCAATTTAATCTGCCCATGTAAACACACCTTTGGGGCCAATTTTATTAAACTGTTCATAATTGGACATTAGTAAATCAGTCATTAAAATAAACATCGATGTTTACATAAGTCGTAAAAGAAAAAACGCCACGCTAGCGCCATCTGTTACCGAGTAGCAGAACTACGCGATTCGTTCATGATATTTCTTGAACATTTTGGAAACTTTCACAATTTTCTAGATGATTAGTGTCGTGGTGCAGCATTCTAGATCATTCCTGAAAAGGCTACAGTGTTCTCGAATTATGTCCTCGAACTATCTAGAATCTTAAAGTCGCCATATAAATAGAGCGTTGCTAACGCTGCGGGACAGTTTTTCTGTAGGCGCGTTATGACGTCGTTCCACAACGCCACTTTCTTCACGACACCTCGGCGGTCTGCCCCACCAGGTGAGACCCCCAGTAAAACACATAGCAACCACTCAGATGGGTGCACGTAGTTGCTGCGCCCAACCATCCATGCCAAGAAGTGGCAGCACAATGAGGGGCCCGTGTTTACAGGTCACCGTATGGCCTCCGCGGGCAGGGGGTTACACCCTGGCACCGCTAGCCGCGCCCCCCGACGGGGACGTAGCGAATTCTCAACTGCGGGACAGTTCAGTGTGGAATGCGAAACGGTGATCTTCTACCAGTGAGGAAATTTCAAGTGATTAAAGTTTCTGATTACTATATTGGTGACTATATAAATAAAGCGTTGGTGTTTTGGTGTAAATTGGTATACATTTATTTATCTCGAACCCCAGCTCGTCACAATATTTACGTTCCACCAGCATTAAAACATTTGATCATGGATTAGCGCATGGTGAAACACTCGCTGCTCTTAATGTCCCGTTAACATTTTAACAGAAGATTAAACTAACGAACATGGTGTGGTGAAACTAGGTCTTATCTTAACATTTCTATTGTTAAAGTTAGACAAGTAACTTACTTCTCAACACCGGTAAGGTATCCCAGAATGATGCAGGCGTTGACTGCCACGTCGACCGGCACCACGTCCGCTGCATAACTGTCGTTGCAGTGCATCGTACGGATCACGCCTGGGAACAGAACATCACGCTTGTATTCCTCGAAGAGGTAGGCAGCGGTGGAGAGGACACCCACATTTCGCCAGTTATGTTTAAGCCCCATGTAATAAGGAGCGAGCCATTGCCATTAAAGGGGCAGAAATCTATAATCAGGTTGCTACTGACAATTTCCTGAAGGAAATACCCAATAACACTTTGCCCGACCTGAGGATTGAACCCAACAAGTCCCGATCTATTCTGGAAAAATCTTATCGTGAAAACTTAGATGAAGTGAGCTGGCATCCCACCTGATGGTACACACTATTAACACTATTGACAGCTCACTTCACCTAATTTTTCACGATGACATTTTTACAGGCTGGATCGACCGATGTCATGCTCAACAGTCGCTTTCATACTTGAGGCAGGCATTATTATGCTAAGTACTCATTTATTTAAAAAAAAAAAACAATGTTTTATGAATCAATTACTAATTTAAATGTTTCATTAAAATTATTCTTTAGTTTCTTAAAAAAATTACCATAACACTATGATAATAAATACTATACATAATAATATTATATGTTATTTAATCAGACTACAATGATGATAATGTTGATGTCGCTAATGAATGGTAGAATCCGCTGTTTTACAAAACCGCTAGTTGTTTTTAAAAAACAACTCCGGTATGTTACACAACTGAACGAAGTTTAGCGGTTTTACATAATTACTGAACTTTAACACGCTGGATTGTTTAAACGTTTCGCGTTTATCAATGCATCGGGTCAACGATTAGAGATTATGTTTTTACACGCTGTTTTCAGCGTGAAATGAAACGTCAGATTGTAGATTCTAGTTCAAAATTTTGACGCTTGTGGCTCTTTATGTCAGGACAACAATAATGGCGTCCGAAACAAAAAAAAATCGAGTAACAAAAAAAAAAAAATGACCCTAACACGAGTGAAAACAGTGACTGGACTATTTTAATATATTGTTTTCATAATTTTATGAAAGTCAGTCCTAAAAATACTAATTAACACATTCAGTGCCCAGCACCCGACTCCCGGATCCAACAATAATTCGTTCGTGTGCCCACAACCCGGCTCCCGAGTCGTACATATAGTTAGCTATTGTTGACATATGACCATGGCCAGCACCCGCCTACCGGGTGCAAATCAAAACACGCCAACGAACAAACAACGAATTATTGTTGGACCCGGGAGTCGGGTGCTGGGCACTGAATGTGTTAACTGCGAACAACTTGGAAGCAGCGGTCGCCGGCCGCTATCACGGCACCGCTCGCTTCGATCGCTCGGCTCGCGCGTTGTTGGTCACAGTTCTAACCTAACCTAAACCAATTGGCCAGGGTGCCCTAGCTCAGTTATTGCGACCGATCCGGTATTATTGTAGAAGCCACACCACACGCTTATTGCGACTGCAGGTAACCCATTCTGCAATACGTCTAAACGTGGGTATTGTAAAACGTAGCGCAATGACAGTCCAGCCGGACGCTACATAATGGCGCTGTTATATAAAACAACTAGCGGTTTCGTAAAACAGCGGATTCTACAATCCGTCGGCGACATTGACATACCTTTGCCAGCTCCTACCAGTAACCCAGTAGCTCCATTCATATTGTCCACCCATCCGGGCATAGGCTCCTTGTATGCCGCTGTCACTGAAATACAACAGAATTAATATAAGTCAGAATTTAAATACTTTCAGTACTTACAGAGCCAAATTATGTTTTGCCGGAGGTAGTGGAGCAATTAGGGCAGTAATCCAGTTTATAAAGTCACTACATATCGCTTTAAATGTTGCGGCTACATCGCTAGCAACCAATATTGCACAGAATTGAGCAAACAAAGTTGCCCGTGCGTGTACGTGTACCTTAGGAGTGGTTTTATTATCAGAGCTATCAAAGCAAATTGAACTATGGTTTAATACTTTCATGCAAGTTTGACACTTCTGGAAGTACTGTAATCATTTTTGGGTAGGTGATGTGAAGGGCAGGTCAAGTTGACAGTTACAGTGAACAGAGCCTGCGATTGTCCATAAAAATGTATTCCCCTTTTTCTTACTGAATAATGCCTCTAGAGCAATCATTTATTTTTCATAAAATCAAGGTCTATTGTAGACACGTCCCTGTCATTTCCTTTTTTTCAGCAACTAATTAGTAAAGAAAATATAACCCTCCAAAAATTACAAATAATGCCCCATTTTTACCGCCGTGATTAGAGGACTACCAGACAAATTCGAAAAGTTTTTAACATAAAATAAATGATAGGGACCAAGACATACTATTTCTTAAAATTTAAATTATGTAAAAAATAATTGTAACGACACAGTTTTCGAGGAGAAAAAGGGGAATACGAAACGTCGTCGAACCTCGTCAACATTTTTGTGATACTATCGGTCTGAGCTGCAGCTGTCCCTGACGCACTTTAAACTCGGTTGTTCGGGCGCAGCGCGACGGCAATAGTCTTTCACCTACCTATTTTTAAAATTCCTCGTAGGCCCCGTCCCCTCTTAAGGGTGCGTTTCCACTGAAGCAGAGCCGAGCGGAGACGTGCAGGAATCATCCAATCACAGACGAGATGAGAGACGCGATGAGAATTTCCAACCGTTGTGATTGGTCGATTCCCGCACGTCTCCGCTCAGCTCCGCTCGTCTACACGAAGTCAGCGGGCGCGGGGCGGCGGCGGCGCGGAGAGTGGCGCGTTTCAGTGCATAGATTTATATGGAACTAGCCTCGAAGGCAGCGGCGCGGGGAGCGGGTCTAGCGGTGCCCGCGCGTCTGCATTGACGTAGTGTTGTGCATTTTATTTTTTTGCATTTTAACGACCGACGTGATCTAAAGTTACGAAGAAATTTGTATAAACAAGATGTTGTTGTCGCTGTTTATACAGTTCGTTCACAAACTAAGATACTAATTTATTGCTCATAACACAACACCACACTGCTCGCTCTAGCGCCACGCGATCTGCCCACTGGCTTCGAGACTTGCCAGTCACTAATTGCATAAAACACTATCAATCATAATCTGAATGATTTTGAAGCAAATTTGCTAATCCATTGCTTCATATGTTCGAAAAGTTTGTCTGCTCAACAACGTAAGTAACCCAATGAATGTTGTTGAACTGTCAAAATGAAACCGATTCCTACTGTAAGTGTGTTACGCAATTAGGGGGCTGGTCTGCGTTGCCGCGCTGCTCCCGCGTCGCCGCCGCCCCGCAATTGCTGAGTTCGAGACCGAGGCTTAACAGTTGCACCGCACATGCTATAATATCACTTTTCGTCTAATATTGATCGGCTATAAGAGTTATTATAGGTCAATCCCCCTGAAGTTTTAAACATGACCTGGCTTGAAGTAAAACAAAAGATTTCAACAGTTGAAATCTTTTGAGTTCTTTTTTGAAGTCGTTTAAAAATATCAAAATTGTGTTGACAGTTCTCAACTGTCGCCATCTCTTTTTAACCCTACACGTCAGTAGAAGACAGCACTACTTTTGTTTATGTCGCGCTAAAGAACCAGCGCCATGTTTGTTCCTAAACGCGAATTGGTATAGCTACTCACCGATAGATGGCCGTGCGATCACAATGGGGAACTTTCCCTCGTACTGTGACACTAGATCTTCAGTCAGAGACTTGGTGTAAGCGTATGTGTTTGGTTGCGGCTCGATTATTCTGGAAAATAAGTGAAACCTAACATCACGTTTTTTTCCCCGGAAGTGGTCGGCAGCGGTGCTAAGTACACCGAAACGCTAGTAATATAGTGACATATATGTTACCACAAACAGGACACAAAGCTCAATAATACGTCGCTGCTCGCCCTGGGGATCTAAACAATCTAAACAATCTAAACAATCTAAACAATCTAAACAATCTAAACAATCTAAACAATCTAAACAATCTAAACAATCTAGAAACTCCTGCTCAGCACTCACACAGTATAAATCAATCTGCCTACCATTTTCCCAACTAGCTCGAGTTCGGCTTCCAGTCTAACTGGATGCTGAATATCAGTATTTTACAGGAGCGACTACCTATCAGGCCTCCACAACCCAGTTACTGGGTAACGCGATACCTCTTGGTATGACTGGTGATGATGAACTTATAAACGATAATCATTTTTCATTTATACTATTATTTTTTTTATTTCATTATTATGGGCCAAGTATGTCTGAAATAAAAAGATTTTTTTTAAATATTATAATTACTGATCATATCTATACAGTATGTTAGTTTAAACGAGGGACGTATTCAAACCCACAATAGTTCATGCTCACGTGATACTAATAAAAATATGAATAAAAAAACACTGATAAATAACAGACAGAACCATACCAAAAATTTCGAAAAAAGTCGACCTATGCGCTAGACAAAAACCAGCGGCAAAAATTCACGCGTGGTTCGTGGTCGTTGACCCCGAATTCTATGATCGGCTACGTGTTGTGCCGCATGATTACTTTACTGTTTACAACTTCACTTCATGCGCGCTCAGTGTTCATGTGTAATGTATTTTATTGGACAATTACGTCACAAATTAAGGTTTTAGATTTTTTACATATTTGGAACGAGAATCGAATACTGAATACCCTCCCTCAATAAGTCCCTCGTTAAACCTAACAGACTATAAAACTTACTGACTTTTCTATCAAGTTTCACTATATTTTGTTCGCTCATTTATCTTACTTGGGCTGCAGATGCGTCAGCAGCTCGTCATCCATCCAACCGACGCAGTGCATCACGTGTTCCGGCCGGTGCTTCGACGGGTACAGCTTCTCCTCGAGCAAGTCCAGCTCGCAGCGACAGTATGAGGTCGATACGTGGACAAAGGCCTGGAAGAATGTGAAGAAGTAAATTAGTAGCTTTTAAAACTTCAAAGGGCCTATTATTAAACTCATATTCAAAGCGTTTATTTAAATTAAACCATTTATTGGCACTTTTGAACTGTCAAGGAGTCCTATGAACCTACTTGCCCAGTCCAAAGTGTAGTAAGTTCCTATGGAGAAACACGACATAAGTTCTACATACAGCTCCCATACAAGACTTTAATAAGTTCTACATACAGCTCCCATACAAGACTTTAATAAGTTCTACATACAGCTCCCATACAAGACTTTAATAAGTTCTACATACAGCTCCCATACAAGACTTTAATAAGTTTTATATACAGCTAGTTGAGGGGTGATTTTTTGTAGGCGAAAATCTTTCGGGTTCGCGTTACCGACATGCGACATGCTATGTATAGTTTTACATTTAAGTTTTCACTTCTGTGGACAGTCCCTATGGCTGCCTATTTTTTTAAATCAATGTTTTATTTTTAACCGACTTAAAAAAGGAGAAGGTTCTCAGTTCGTCAAAATCTTTTTTTTTTAAGTATGTTCCCCGATTACTCGAAGACGGCTGGACTGGTTCGAAAAAAAAATCTTTTGTTTGAAAAGGTATACTTCTCAAATGGTCTTATTGTCATCAGGTCAGGATCTGATGATGGAATCCTGGAGAAATCGAGGGAATTCTTCAAATATTATAGGCACACCTATGGCGATTTGGATATTTTTTTATAGTAACTTGTGCATTTGCTCTCGGAAATAATCACCATTTGGTGAAGTGGAACTGATAATGAAGACCACAGAAATGGTCACCGGAACTACTCAATAATAAATATTTCACGGGTTGCGATTCGACTACTTTATTAAGTTTGCAAAACAATTTATGCTCATCGCACTGCATATGCTGATTACGATACGATAGAATGCATATGGTGAAGTGGAGCTGAGTGCTGGTGAAGTACCAGGAGAACTCCTCAACAAACGTCCCTGTATCAGGTAAAGCAATATTTTGTAAAATGTGACGAATAGTTGACATTAAGCTATTGTAACTTAGATAAATTACAAGCCAACCCACTAAAAAGTGAAGTAAAAAAACATTTTTACAGAAAAAAAAAACAACCGACTTCCAAAAAACACTACAAAGTGAAAAATAACTTTAATTTCTGAAGTCGGTGGCAAAATACTAAAATACGGATCCAAAGACAGACAGACAGACAGATACATACACAGACAGACTTTGTAGTGTTTTTTTTTTTTGGAAGTCGGTTGTTTTTTTCATAAAAAAGTTGTCTATAGGACTGTTTATTTAAATAAATTGGGTCTGTTAAGTAATTCAATTTTTATTTTGCAACTCGAAAGGACCAACGACTAATATTATTTACATATTAGATTTAGGTGGCTCGGCAGTTCTCTTAAATATAGCACTATGTTCTAAAGTTTCTTACCTCCAAATGTTTCACTCCTTCAGCCAGTTCCAAGACTTTCTTAGTTCCAGCTGTGTTCATTATGACAGCATCGCGGAGGAACATATCGAATCTGAAATATGGTAATGATAAACTTTAAGATTGAAGCAATAAGATCGTTTATCCCACTAAACTTTAATTTAAAGTGAAAAGATGTGACAAGATGGAGGATATCGTGCGCGCAGTGGCGCCCTCACCATTTGTTTGGATTTTCATTTTATTTTAGAATGAAAAGTTGTTCTCCACAAGACTATACGCTATTATTATAATTATTACGGAAAATAGTGGCCACTAAGCTCCATTTTAAGGATTATAATAAAACTTAACAATGTAAAACTACTGTTTTTGATAATAAAACGTATAATCTTGTGGAACACAACGTAACGTGCTTATTTTCTGCATTTTAATTCTAAAATAAAAGAAATATACAAACAAACGACGAGGGCGCCACTGCGCGAGAGTTATGCTCTGAGGCATACAGGCGATTTGGTGAAGTCAGGACTTTTTTGATGACAAAAGAAAACATCGCGAGGAAACCAGAATGTCTGACAACCAAATCTCTCAACCCGCACTTGGCCCTTTGGAGGAGGCCGGTGTGCCAGCAGTGTGAACATATTAACAGCCTATTGTAACCCTTATTTCCAACTGTAGTCATTTTCACTTTAACGAATATCAACTTTATCCTTGTGTTAAATTAAGTTGATTTCAGAATGACTGAAATATTGAAAAAATGAAGTTGTAGGGTTTGCTAAACTTTATGTGTGGGTTACAAAGTTATTTTTCCAAAAACACAATCATATTAGTATTTGTTTACATGTTTGGAAACTAAATTGCGAACGCCGCGCCGATTAGGTAACGACTTTGTGTCTGCGACTTCCTATTGTAATGTACTCTCGATTAGTCTCGATCTTATTTCTTTTTCCTAAACGTGACTTCATTCGTTCGCATGCATGTATAATTAACCAACCTGACGCAAGCGGCACAATGAAAGATGATCTGAGCCTCATTCTGTATGAGCTGACGGTCCTCGTCGGATATCCCCAGGTCTTCGGACAGAATATCTCCGGCGACCACCTGCAGTTTGTCGAAGAGTTTCGGTGACTCGGCTTTTAGACGATCGAATACCTGGAATATTTAAATTTTAGTTAAGTAATTAATTAAAGCTGAGGAAATAAAATGTACCTAGGTATCGTCTTTTTATCCTGTTTAAGTAATAAAGTGTGGAAGTGTTCGCGGACGAACGGAAGTTAATTATAATTATCAGTATGTCTGAGAGAGATTAAAATATAGGTAATTAGGTAGGTCGTGAAAATTATAGTGCAGCTAGCATGCAGTCGCCTTGCAAGTGGCAGTGGCAAGACTGCGCATTTCGATATACCAACTGCACACAAACCGTATCCGAACTACTATTTATTAGAACAGCTACCTTCTCGTTCAAATGTACACAGTCTGAATAGACCTTTACATATTTACATGATAATGATAACTCATTGACATTGATTAAGATTTTTCAATTTATGCGTATCGCACAATTACCTACATTAAAATTCAAAAAGTATAAAATAATGACACTTCACTTTATATTTGTTCTGCTACTCCATACTAGATGGCGCCACTTACCCTAAAACTCAATAAGTCATCCAATCGTTCCTTGCTGCTGTATCCTTTCTTGGGTCTCATAAGTAGGTACATCTTCTTGACATCAGGACAGCATCTCAGGAGTTTCTCCACCATCACTTTACCCATGAAACCAGTCGCCCCGGTGATGAACAATGTTTTACCGCCATAGTACTCTGCTATGTTCACAGACGGCGCCATTTTCTATACGAACAAGGAATGGACACTAGTTAGACCAGACATTGGCGTTGTTGGTAAACATTTGTAAAAATAGACACAGAAATATTGACAAAACAAGATGGCTGAGTTATTTGCGATTAACGCCACGCGCCAAAAAACCTTTAGCGTTGATATGTCGTGGCCAGATCGAATTGATCATTTCATGAAGTGTCCGACCATACCATGAAATGGTTGTAGCTATTTCATGAACTATAACATCGGGCGCTGGTCACATGATGATGTGGTCTGGGCAGATTACTGAATACTCAACGTTTGATGATATGAACAGTTAAACGCACCACTACTTCATGATGTGGCCAAACATTAGTGACCATATCGTAAAATATGATAGTTAGATTATCAACCGGTAGAGGCGCTGATGTCGCTTTGTTTTTGCTGTGCATCGATTCCTATTGCAGCATCAAGCATGGCGACGATTTGGAAACTATCTTAGATCTCCACAGATACTGTCTAGGTACCTACTAGGTGCTACTTACTAATTTGGCCAAACCATAGTTCGGTATGACAATATTTATTTTACGCTTAAACTTACAGAATTTTAATGAAGTAGGTACCAACCTCGTAGGGTTGGTACCTACTTCATTAAAATTCTAGAATGGTTTAATTAGAAAAACTGGTTCTACTTGTTATGATAATTTGTCAATAATGAATGAGTATCGGAAAGCTAATTATAGGTATTCAAATATTTAAGGTATGTTACCGCAAAATGGATTGTAGTTCCTAATTGACAAGACAATGTTAATGATTTGACTATATTTTTAGAATAAAATTAGAGATACAGTATACAATCTGCCTGCCTTTTCCCAACTATGTTGTGGTCGGCTTCCAGTCTAACCGGATGCAGCTGAATACCAGTATGTTACATGGTGCGACTGCCTACCGGACCTTCGCAACCCAGTTACTGGGTAACAAGATACCCCTTGCTAAGACTGGTTGTCAGACTTTTGGGCTTCTGACGACCCGTAACGACTGTCAAATATCTACGAATGACAGCCGGGACCGATGTCTTAATGTGCTTTCCGAGGCACGAAGAGGTCTTGATATGTAATGGATGGTCACCCATCCACGAACCGACCGCGGCAAACGTAGCTTAACCTTCGACAACCCGCGCGGCTGTTATTATTTAACCACGAGCCCCATAAGTTTGTAATGTCTGAGAAAATTGAAAACTTAAGCGACTGTCATCATTATGCGACCGCTGAGTATGGCTCCTAGTATTCGATTCCCAGGTCGAGCAAAGTGGGTCGCGGATTGTTCGAAAGAGTTACCGTGGCCCCGGCACAGGCAACTGAAGGGACACGGGTGGGTTTTAGTCAGTAAAAGTCTGACACGCCCTCCCGCTCCGCCCAGAGCAGGAGAAGTCATTTGATGATATCCAACCCAAAAAAAGGTCGAGCAAAGTGTCAGGTATTAGGTTTTCCCATTACAATAGCACCTAGAAGTCTAATTTTGTGCCTGTTTGATAGACTCACCCCCCTTTTAAAGGACCTAAACTTAACTGGAGAAATGTGGGTGTCCTACACACTTCTGCTCACCCCTTCGAGAAATACATACGTGATGTTATTTACGAAAGCAGCTGTCTAAGGATACAATATGGACCGAAGTCAGCTGTTTGACAATAATTAGCCCATTAATATTCGGTAAGTAATATTGAACATAACACTGAAGGCTATGAGTGAACATGTACATGAGTTTCGCAAGCAAGCCATTAGTGTATTTAATTACTGGTAATTAATCTAAACCGTCTTATGTTATGGAAATGGTGGACTTATGTTGCATAAGATATTAGATGATAACAATTAGAAATTGATATGCTGAATACCAGTATTTTACATGGAGCGACTGCCTATCTGACCTCCACAGCACAGTTATGTACCTACTGGGTAACACGATACAGACCTCGCGGTAAGACATGGTTGTCAGACTTTCGGTCTTCTGATTACCCGTAACGTCTGTCAAATATATATCAATACCTCGGCAAGCGATGGATCGACCCGTGCGGCTGTTATTACTTAGCCACGAGCTCTTGTAACTTCTGTCAAAGATCTACGAAAATTACCCTTGTCGTCTAAACATCTATTAATAAAAAGTACATACAAATAAATAAAATCGACGTGTCTGTTTGTAATGTTAAAATAACAGCTTTTTATTAAATGCACATGACAGTATATACGAAACTTAGAACGAAAAAGCAATTTTTAAATTGTTTGTCTGCCTGTCTGTTTGTTCCGGCTAATCAACGAAACGGATGGACCGATTTTGACTTTGACGGGACTTTCACTGGCCGTTAGCTGATGTTATGAGGAGTAACTTAGGGTACATTTATTTTTAGAAAAACCCATGAAATTGTGAACAAAATCCGATTCAAATAGGGAAGTATTGATATCCATGCGAGCCAAACCGCGGGCAACAGCTAGTAAGGTAACAAAATCGTTGCCACGCTCGCTTGCACCTCCACCTGAACATTGATTGTTACTTTCCCTGACAGAACTATTTCATTGCACAAAGAGGTTCACCTACTATCATCCTTGTGTAAGTTATATACTCTACTAACATTTTCTCAGATCATTAATAATCAAGATACAGTTAATTAAAGTTATTGATTACATAAAAACAGTAGATTTATAACAAGAAGTAGGTAACACGCTATGCAATTCTATTGTTTATAGAACGTACAGTCACAGTCAGAAGTCGACAATCGGGTCGGCAGCCGGGATAGATGTACATCTATCCCGATCACATTAGCGAGTGCAGCCTCGTTACCGATCTAGCTAATGTTAACCTATGTTCACTTGTCGAAATTTTGCATTAATATGAAACAAATAATCAGACGGCGATAAAAAAACAAGCTATTGATATTGTCATCCTTGTCTAGTATTGACCACATCTGTAACTACCCGTATCGATGCTACACGACATGTTAATTTGTTAGCGTTGGACCATCACTCACACGGATAAAAATGCGTGTGTGTGTGTGTAGGCGCCGCAGCCCGTATAGCGCAGGCGATAATGGTCATTGCGGTGGAAGTGGACTTTTGGACGTTGACTGTACATACGAGTACATTATCTATATCTATTACAAATAAATAAAATTGAAGTGTCTGTTTGTAATGTCAAAATAATAACTTTTTACTAAATGCATATGAAAGTATATACGGTACTTAAAAAAAAAACGCATTGATTTTTTACATTTTTTCTGTCTGTCTGTCTGTTTGTTCCGGCTAATCTCCGAAACGGCTGGACCGATTTTGACAGGACTTACACTGGCCGATAGCTGATATTACGGCAGGTAACTTAGGCTTTTTTTTAAGATAGGTTTGCTGAGCAAACCTATCTTAAAAAGACTAGAGTCAAGAGCAAACTTTGCTCTTGACTCTAGTCTAGGCCAGAGATGACAGAGACAAAGTCGATGATGGAGCGAGCTTACCCAGAAGAAGCCTGTTAACTCTCACTTTGAACAGATTGGGGTTGTATACGATCGGAAACACAGACGCAGGCAGAGAATTCCAGGCTAATTTTATGTTAAAAAAATAATTAGGGTTCTGCACAAAAAATCAAAACCCATGAAATTATGAGCAAGAATCAAGATTTGAAAAAATATTTTTGCATTTGGTAGCCCAATTCTCGAGGATGGTTATAGGCTATTTAACATCGCTCTATGACCCTTAGGAGCCATATTATTTAAACCCCATAAATAAATAAAAAATATACAACAAAAAAAATGTGATTCTGGATATAATGCTTGGCGCCGAAGGTGTTAAGTGAGCATGACGTTAGGCAGAGGTGTGTACCTATAGTATATCTATTCACATTTCTCCAGTTATGTTTAAGTCCCATGTAATAGGGGGCGAGCCTATTGCTATCAACCGGGAACAAATCCAGACTCCGGGCTGCTACTCAGAAATTTCCTGTCTCGTCTTGGTCTAGTTATTTGACCATTCTTTGGTCGTATTCCCATCCATCTAGATTCGCCTACATAAGGGCTATATACCAGGGGTGAAGCCTTCATACAACCCGATTCCTATCGGCTTCCCTTCGGGCCAACCACTCTTCTTAATGTCTACTATTGCTAAATAATGTGGTACACCTAAGTGGGTAACTTTGTATCACATCACAATACAAATTTATATTTAAATACCAGCTTAATACATCATAAGATTAAAAATCTACAGGTTTTTGTCGAGTTTATGAGAACTGAACAATTTTTTCTTCTGCTTCCCTCTAATGATAATTGTAGCTGCGCCACTGCTATATACTAGAGATTCATCTGGGGGTGTCGGTGGTACCCAGTGATTAGGATGTGCTAGTCAGATATGCAGTCGCTCCATGTAAAACATTGGTATTCAGCTGCATCCGGTGAGACTCAAAATCAAATTATTTTATATCACATAAACCTACATGGGCATTATGAAACGTCAGAAGCTAGGTGCGCGGTTCCAATTGGTCGTTTCCTGTGGAGAAGAGCCGGCAAGAAACTCCACGGTTACTCTTTTAAAAATAATTGGCTTTTACAATGTTTTCAAATTACGTTGTTAATAGATAGGAGAGGACAATGTAGGCCTGTCATCAAGTACCAGGTACTTAACAAAATAGAAAATGGTCTACAAATCTACAGTCTATTAAGCCTACAACGTTCTCACATTCACAAAATATAAAATAATCTATTTAAAAGCTTAAAAAAAACAATAAAAATAAAACCAAATGACATGATTGCTATTTACAACTGCAACAAATCTAAATTAATGTCCTGTCCACAAAAGTCAATAAATAGTTGAAACTATTATTGTAAATAATGAAACCATTACATTATTGCAAGGAACTATGTAATAAAATAAAAATAATCATCGTAATTTGGGAGCAGTTAATGGATATTTACATAGTTAAGCCGTGAATCACGTAGCAGGGACTGGACGCCGACCCTAGTTGGGAAAGGCAGGCAGATGAGGGTCTGATCCGCACAGCTGTTTTAATTAGCCATGAGCCCCTCAGAAACGTGTAGGACATGACATAATCCATATAATGTCTTTTAGAGCTCTGATAACATTATTACATACGATTTGTATGTGAGCCACGTGTTCACCTTGGCAACACACCAGACTACGACAAACACTGCATACTAACTCTTTGAAGTCGGGAAGTTTATTGTTTTGATATAACACGGAACTAAATTAGGTTTCCAAAAGGTCAGTGCGTCCGCGCATAACCAGCCGATCTATTTTGTAAAAATATTACCGTGAATACTGAGGTGAGTTGCTAAGCCGGGGCGCCCCAAATAACGGCCGAACCCAATAACCTATCATCAGTTTTGGCATACTGGAGATAGAAAAACATATATTATATCTTTTTAATTTTTTATTTAAGATAGGTTTGCTCTTGACTCTAGTCTAGGTCAGAGATGACAGAGACAAAGTCGACGATGGAGCAAGCTTACCCAGAAGAAGCCTGTTCACTCTCACTTTGAAGAGATCGGGGTTGTATGCGTTCGGAAACACAGACGCAGGCAGAGAGTTCCACTCCTTTGCTGTGCGCATCACAAAAGACATTTGGAAACGCTTAGTGCGAATTGGTGAAATAGCAACTAGGCAGGGATGGTAACCTGCAGTGCGTCTAGATGTCCGATGGTAGAAGGGGGCAAGCGGAATGAGGTCGTGGAGTTCTCGAGCACACTCACCGAAGTACAATCTGTAGAAGACCGACAAGCAGGCAACCTTGCGGCGATGAGCCAAGCTGTGAAGCTTGGCATCCACCAGTCTTACGTCGCCAATGAGCCTCTTAGCTCTGCGTTCCACCGAGTCAAGCGCGGCAAGTTGGTATTTGGCTGAGCCATTCCAAAGGTGGCTGCAATACTCCATGCAGGATCGGACTTGGGCTATCTATGGTTTTAACGTCCCAGTAATCTATAAGGGATTATGGAATCTTACTGGCCTGACATAAGGGCAGATAGAATAGTACTGTCTGTCATCATAACTGGGTTAGGTTAGGTTAGAACTGTGACCAACCGCACTACATTCAAGTTGGTCGTATTTACTTGGCCATTTAGTATTTTAGGACCCCAAAATAGGAATTATTTGAGGTTCACAAAAAGAGGCGTAATCATTATAATTGTGTGCTCAATAATATGTTTAGGAGCGCAATATGGGAATTATAAGAGGTTCGATGACATGTATTTTTAGAACAGACCACAGATAATACGATATTTTGTTTGCTTCTTACTGTGTGTTTTTCCTTCTATATGAGCATGACTTCATATGTATGCATATTGTTTCCGAGACGCGTTTGAACAAACAGACTAACATTATTTCTAGCGATGTTTGCTGTGTTTTGTAAATAGTGAAAATGTACTTCCAGTAGTTATAAACGACATCTTTGGCAAAAATTTGTTAGATACATATAATAATATTGTGCTTAAAAAGATAAGAATTTTCATGTATTTAACAAATTTTTGCTAAAAACGTTGCTTAGCAGGTTTTGGCAGTAAATCCTCGATTTTTAAAACTAGTAATACATAATTACGAGACTATTACTAAAATGCTATGTGATTGAGCCTACAACAGGTAACTAAATATTTTAATGTCAGTAGCTATTTTTTTAGACAGGAATCAATGTACAACGTGTATCTGGATGTACGACATTAAATGAAAACGAGCACAGTACTAGTCCATTGAAACATTTTAAAACACGAAGATTAGTAGTTAATGGAAAATTTAAAAATTGCAGTTTTCAAACAAAATAAATAGCAGAATCAATTGCATAAAAAATAAACATGCTTTATCTACGAAAAGTCACTGACCAACGGTGCGGTGCGGGCCGTGGCAGCGGCGGTGCGGGGCGCAGGTAGGTAGGCGCAGACACTTTGGTCAGAGAACAATACAAACGCAGAGAATGGAATCATATGTTTTGCACAGGTTCTTGAGCTTACAATGTTTACCTATTATTATTACGGACTGAGATCTACATCATATTGAAAAATAATTTCCTGTGGCTAAAGTATTCATTGGATTTTATTGATTTTTTGTATACGTGGTTTACGTGGTTTAAAGGAATGTCAATCGTCCTGTTCCACCTTGTATGGTCTACTCTTAACAACCCTATTAAGGGTTCCATTTTTCATTTTAAGACACGGAAACCTATGCGTCTTTTTTCCCATGGGGCAAAATGATTTTTTAAATGTTTATTTAAAGTAAGCAAGTAATTGATTTTTTGTGTTGTCATTAAGTTATTGTTGTCATTAGGGGAGTTTGAGCAATTAGGGTGCAAGTCATACACACCACCTATCATTAATACCAATCTAAATTGAAGTGTCTTATGTAATGTGAAAGTAACATCTTTTCACAAAATCCATTTAGGAAAGTATATACGGTACTTATAACAAAAAAAAAAACAATTTTTAAAATTTTTGTCTGTCTGTCTGTTTGTTACGGCTAATCATCGAAATGGCTGGACCGATTTTGACGGGACTTTCACAGGCAGATAGCAGATGTTACAAGAAGTAAATTAGGCTACTTTTATTTTAGAGAAATAATTAGGGTTCCGCGCAAAAAAAAACCCATGAAATTGTGAACAGAAAGTCGGATTTGAAAAATTCTTTTTGCATTTGGTAGCCCAATTCTCGAGGATACGTGTGCCCTGCGACTTCGTTCGCGTGGAAGTAGTAAGATACACGATATTATAGGTACCAAAATAACAGCCACATTTTATAAAACTCCCTCGTCCCCCGACCCGTCGCGTTGCATCGCCCGCCCGCGCTATTACTTCGTTTTTGCTTAGCGTTCTTACTGATTTTTCTTTTTGCTTGGCTCCTAAGGGTTATAGCGTGATGTTAAATAGCCTATAATCATCCTCGAGAATTGGGCAACCAAATGCAAAATAATTTTTCAATTCTCGTTTTTTGATCATAATTTCATGGGTTTTTTTGCGCTGAACCCTAAGACTTTTTCTAAATTAAAAGCTGCCTAATTAAGTCCTTGTAATATCAGCTATCTGCCAATGAAAGACCCGTCAAACTGACAGACAGACAGACAAAAATTTTGAAAATAGTTTTTTTGTTACTGTATATACTTTCATAATATGCATTCAGTAAAAACTGTTATTGTGACATTACAAATAGACACTTTAATTTTATTTCTATGTATAAGTAGAGTATAGATGGATAGATTAGTTTTTATACCCATCTTATGGAAATTAACTCAAGTCTTTAACCCATATTTGCTCCATGACTAACCACCAGCAGGCAGTGTTGACTATTAAATTAGATGACAAATCATTTAATACAATGATCAGTTATTAAAGTCATTCACGGCCATCCAGCTGTAGGCGGCGATGTTAATGCGGCAATATTATACGAGTCGTTCTACGGCGGTACAGTCAACTGCATGGCTTTGTTACAGTTTGACTTTGATAGTGCCTGTCTACATAAATAGATAGAATACTCTTCGCCATAAAAATTACAGATATAAATGTAGAAATTTTACACATAGTGTGACACAATGGGCGGTCTTATCGCTAAAAACGATCTTTTATAGATAACCTTTGGATGGATTAAAGGGAGGAGAGAGAATACTGCAGGTAGTCAGTGGTGCACCAGTTACAACTTATCTATACAAATGAATAAATAAAATTGAAGTGTCTGTTTGTAATGTCAAAATAACAACTTTTTACTAAATGCATAACAACAAACTCTAAAAGCTGAAAACTGCCGAATTTTGTTAAAACATATTCGGAAAATTGTGCCGAGCCGACCCGAACATGGTCGAGGGTAGATGCCGAACGTAGTTTGCCGATAGGCACGAGTCGAATGACAGCCGAACATGCGAAGTAATTGCTTCGTGTTGGCTTTGTTGCTCAACAAATTCTGCCTAAGACGATTGTGTTCTGAGTTGTGACTACACTCTCTCTTCCCTCACTCTCATGGTCCGATGGGACGGCAATCCGACACTCGCGGGTTAACTTTATCAACCGGGCACAAATCCAGACTCCGGGATACTACTGACAAATTCCTGATGGAAAAAAAAAACAATAACACTTTGCCTGACCTGGGAATTGAACCCAAGGCCTCATGCTCAGCAGTAGCGATAATAATACAGCTATGCCCCGCGACTTCGGTCGCGTGGAAGTCGTAAGATACACAATATACTAAAATAACAGCTACATTTTAATAAAACTCCCTCGTCCCCCGACCCGCCGCGTTGCATCGCCCGCCCGCGCTGTTACTTGTTTTCCTTAGCGTTCTTTCTGATTTTTTTATTTTGCTCGGCTCCTAAAGGTCGTAGCGTGATGTTAAATAGCCTTTAACCATCCTCAAGAATTGGGCTACCAAATACAAAAAGATTTTTTGAAATGCGACTGGCAGTTCCACAGATAAGCGCAAAATAGATGGATTTTTTTTACGCGGAACTCTAATTATTTTTCTAAAATAAATACAGCCTAATTAACTCCTTGTAACATCTGCTATCTGCCAGTGAAAGTCTCGTCAAAATCGGTCGAGTCATTTCGGAAATTAGCCATAACAAATGGACATACAGTAACAAAAAATTTAAAAATTGTTTTTTTTTTTATTATAAGTACCGTATATACTTTCATATATGCATTTAGTAAAAAGTTGTTATTTTGACATTACAAACAGACACTTCAATTTTATTTATTTGTATAGATGTCTAATATGTTTCTTTATTACCTCTACATAAGTTCACTTTATGGAACGCAGTACTAATATCACGCCGGTATCCGAAGATATAGGCAGAGTAATACAATATATATGGAGGGGCTTGTGGCTAAGAAATAGCAGCCACATAGGTCGATCGATTAAGTTAAGCTACGCTTGCCGTGGTTGGTCCGTGGATGGGTGACCATCTTTACATATCAAGATTACACAATGCGCCATGCTAATTCATTTATGTAACCAGTATGTCAAAAGATAGTCACACAAATACTTTTTTGACAGCTGCGCGCACAGATAACACAAATCCGGCGGCGCGCGGCGTGTGAGTCGATGCTGATGGAACGTAATGTTGCCATTCTTAATATTGTACTTAAGTAATCATTTTAGATTTAGATATTGTTTTTACTTTGTTTCTTTTTAAATTACATTGCATGCTGCACCGGCTGACGTCATCACGTCAACGCCGGCTGTCGCTGAAAGCCAGCGCTGGGGCTCTGTCTCGCATAGGGTTGCAGCATTATGCTGAGCGATGGCCGTTTTGCGTGGATATGACGCATATTTTCCCCCAACTTGTTTCTTTTTGTGTTTGTGTTCTTTTTTTTTGCGTCATATTTACCGCAAATAAACGTATTTTCTTTCTTCTTTCTTTCTTTCCCTCCGTGCCTCGGAAAGCACGTTAAGCCGTTAGTCCCGGCTGTCATTCGTGTATCTTTCACAGTCGTTACGAGTCGTCAGAAGCCCGAAAGTCTGACAACCAGTTTTAGCAAGGGGTATCATGTTACCCAGTAACTGGGTTGTGGAGGTCAGATAGGCAGTCGCTCCATGTAAAATACTGGTATACTGCATCCGGTTTGACTGGAAGCCAACCCCAGGCTAGGCAGATGATGATGTATAGTAATGCAATATAATATGTTAGTATTTAAGTAGTATTGAACTCGTGCGATCTGAGGAGAGCCACTAAACTCGCATGAAGCTTGAATGGCGAGCCAAGCAAGGCCGGTCTGTACAACACACATTTTGTAATTTCCACCATTTAATGGGCATTTCACCACACAGCATGACCACGCATAAGATATCTACATAAGTACCTAATCATGATACAGCGGTGGTGGCCAAGTGGTAATGCCGCCGACTTACGTATCGTGGGTTTGAACCCAGGTAGGCACTTTACTTAGTGTGGTTTATCCCACCACCACTGCTCCGAAAACGGTGGAGGATGTTTATTTATTGTTCTGAGCTGACACGCTGGCTTACACTGAAAACCAGCGCCATGGGTCCGTGTCTTCATGCACGGGCCACGGCATTATCCTAAACGTTAGCCGTTTCGCGCGGTAGTGACGCATATTTCCTTCTAGGATAATTATTATTTTTAGACTTGTTTTTGTTTTTAGGATTCTGATAAACAACAATTTTATGTATGTGCGTCAATTTCACGTGAATAAAGAGTTTTCCTTTCTTTTCATTCAAGGAAAACCTCATGAGGAAACCGACATGTCCCAGAATCAAAAATTCAAAACGGGGCAAGAGCGAGTCGGTTCCGTCCATTGCATCCACATTTTTTTTGTAATTATGTACCCTTTTGAATACAGAACGCGATAAAATGACAAAGCCACGTAATGTCTTAACTAACACATTTAAAATTAATTAAATAAAAGCAGTAGAAAAGTTTTTAAATGCGAATCATTTTAACATTGAACTTTACAGATTGTCTATAAAAAAGAGTGTGCAGACAATGAAACTGAACAACTTTCCCCATCGGACCATGGGAAACTAATGAATCCGCAATACATGTGGGTCGAGTAAGTATTGAAGTGTCGTATGGGACAGTTGATAATTTTTCCTCGATTCCGATGTTAGTCCCATGCAGAAAGTTGTTCAGTTTGAGGGTCTGTACCACACTCTTAAATTTGACAACGCCTTTCTGATACACGATGCACTCTGACCTCTTAGTCTATTGAAACTCCGACTTACTACGCGAGGCTTAAATATTACCACTGAAGTGTGGTGTGTGTGTGTGTTGTACTTATGTACAAGACATTATCGTGATGAGAGCTAATCCTGCTTGAAGTTAAAACAAACAAAGATAATAAAATACTAGTTGTTGCACTCTGACTGTCATTAGTAGTCAGAAACTCGAAAGTCTGGCAACCAGTCTTACCAAGGGGCAGATAAGATAAGATAAGATATTTATTTTTTGTAAAACATGAGTACCTTCTACAAAAGATTTGCATGGTCTTGCAATGACATATTTTGCCTTAATGGCGTACAAAAAAATATTTTTGGTTTAAGTTAACCATTTGAATAAGAAATGACGTAGGTAATAATAGGAACTAAATTTTATACGATCATTTAAAAATTCTGTGAGACTATAATAACATTTGGCTATCAGGTGTTTTTTTAGATGTAGTTTAAATAGAGTTGTGGGCATTTGTCTAATGGGTTTAGAGATTTTATTGTAAACAATGAACAATGCCGTGGTGGATCTTACTGCACATCATTTATTGTTATATCTTCGATTGCGGATCGCAACATCTGATAGTTTTTAAATAGTTTGGGATTGATTTGTACGAAATTGGCCACTTCAAAAATAAACAGGGAAGCCAGATTTAAAATATTATTTACACAGTCAGATAGGCAGTCAGATAGACAGTCGCTCCATGTAAAATACTGGTGTTCAGCTGCATCTGGTTAGACTGGAAGCTGACCCCAATATAATTGGGAAAAGGATAGGCAGATGATGATGATGGTCATAATGATGATGTTAGTCTATGACCGCAAGCGGGTTTTCCGAGGTTAATGTTGTTTGGTTAATCCATTGGGAATTCCGAATTACTGATGGCAGCGCGCTCTATAGAGCTGGCGAAATGTAGGACAACTATAGATCTCTGTCTAGCCCCTCAGGGAACACAGTCGTACAGTTATGTTGTTATGTCACCAACAAAGACCTTTGGGCAAAACCGGGGGCGTGTCATTTTAATATTGTACATGAATTTTATTGCAAAACTGCGTCGGCGCAACGGTGATCAAGAAGACGAAATTAGGAAGACGGCCTTCGGATTCGCGTTAAGTGTTGCAACCGAACTCTTACGAATATTGCCGAAGACAAAATACATTCTTTCTATAGTTTCGATTTTGCCGCCCGGCTGTGCCGAGCCGGAAGCATCCCTGAGCAGACCGCTTTCAGCCCTTCTGTTACACTTGAACAGCTTTTTTCATCTGCCTACTTCTCATTGTACTGTCATACAAAGTTTTTCTTAGCACTAATTAATTCAGTAATTACTGGCACACGTAGCCTATGACATAATTACTGCAAGAAATCATCTGTGAGAGTGAACGAGCTGTTTTTCTTGTGAGCTTGTTCTTATTCACATACCTAGATGAGGAATCGGGCCGTGTGACGCTGCATAACATCACGCTTGTGTTCCTCGAAAGGGTAGGCAGAATGGCAACAAAAAGAAAGTAAGTGTGTGTCAGCTCCGACGCACGACTGGAGTTTATTAATACAAGCGTTAACTCAAAAACGTAACGCTTTTGAGTTAAGGCTTGTATTAATTTCACTCCTCATAAAGGACATGCTCGGCGTCCATACATCGTCCGCCTAAGAAGCAACAGAGAAGTGAATTTATTTTCTGTGATCTAAATAATGCTTATAATCAATTGAAACTAAATTAAAATCACGGACACTTCTGAGCATTGTAAAAAATCCAAAAACATAACATCACGCCTTGTTTCCCCGAAGGGTTAGGCAGAGGTGTACATATAGTACACCCACCCACCCACCAACCCCCTTGGTAAGACTGAATGCTGTATTTCCTTCGGATACCTTTACTCTCAGAGGGGCAGTTAAAGGTCGATATTATTATGAATTAATATTCCTAATTGATTTACGGATATATATACTCCTACGATGCGTTTTAATTAGAATGTTCATTAATATTATATTAGTTAGGTAGGCAGGTACGTACGTATGACGTTAATATAACGCTAGAATGTTTCCAACACAAATTGTATTATATGCCAAAAATAAACTCCTACATTTTTCCTACAGGGGCCAGGCAGAAACTACAAGACACCTTACAGATTACTTTTGCTTCATTCACGTTCAATCTGCATGTTCAATAGTACAATTCAACATTATCCATTGTGTTAATTTAGTTTTCGTGCAGACATTTTTTTTTCAATATTATGTGCAATGAGTTTTGCTGCATCGTTAAAATAAAACGGATTGTCATTCCGACTGAGTAGCGCAATTAGGATGCAAATAATACACGTGTACGCACCTGACTTGTATATGACATAGAAACGCATAACTATTGTAATATTGTGAGCGACGGGTTGTTGCGCACCACGATGACTGATTCGACAACAACTCGTATAAGGCACAGCTTATTCTAACCACCAATTTTATGCTAATGGAGTGCAAACAAGCCGATTGTCCACCTGAAGGTGCCGCCACTAAATCCAGGCCAGTGCCAGGAAGGTCACTGCCGCCTGCGCACATCTGCCATACCCAAAGAGAATTAAGCCACTATATAGTCTATATAGTCATTGGCCATACCAGAGAGATCGCAGATGCGTTGCCAACTCAGAGACGAAGCTGACATGTGTCACGTGCGTGTAACTACACCGGCACCATACCCTTCACACCGGAACACAGCGACGCTGCTTGGCGGCAGAGATAGGTGTGGGGGTAGTACTTCCCGGACGAGGGGTCTACTCCCTAAGACGAAGCTGACATGTGTCACGTGCGTGTAACTACACCGGCACCATACCCTTCACACCGGAACACAGCGACGCTGCTTGGCGGCAGAGATAGGTGTGCTGGTAGTACTTCCGGACGAGCTCCTTCACAAAGACTTCTATATCAATCAGCCTGCCTTTTCCCAACTATGTTGGGGCCAGCTTCCAGTCTAACCGAATGCAGCTGAATTCCAGTATTTTACATGGAGCGACTGCCTATCTGACTTCCACAATCCAGTTACTGGGTAATACGATACTCCTTGGTAAGAGTGGTTGTCAGACTTTCGGGCTTCTGACGACCCGTAACGACTGTCAAAGATCCACGAATGACAGCCGGGACCAATGGCTTAACGTTCTTTTCGAGGCACGGTGAGGTCTCGGTATGTAAAGATGGTCACCCAACCACGGACCGACCGCGGCAAGCGTAGCTCAAGCTGAGCGATCAACCCGTGGATCACTTAGCCACGAGCCCCTCAACTCTACTACTAGCTGCTAAACACATAAAACTCGCAGGTGCTCGTAATGTAACAATCTCATCACAGCTTGTTTATGAGTTTCGACATAAATTGTAATTAAAAGGTGGTCAATGTCTTTACATGCGTTTGTATTCGTTAAATCAATGTTGTGTATCTTTTAGTGGCTGGGTGTGAACCGCGCCAAATTCGGAGGACTGTACAGTCAGCGGCAACGTAAACAATGGCTCGTTTTTTGAGGTTCTAAGAAAACGACAACACTATACAAGGTTTAATAACGCGCAACCAATAACGCAAAAACTGAAATTGCGGAAAAAAATCTGCTGTTCCCTACATTTATGTTCGCATAACTCATCAAAATGTAAAGAACAGCGGATTTTTTCCGCGATTTAAGATTTGGTACTATAGTAAAAGTTGTTCATAATGATGAGTACAATCACCCCTTTTCGGATCGTACAAGGTTTTTGTTACACATTGTTTAAGCGCGCTGTTGGATTTTGAGCGCTCGGCTCAGCACCGAAAGTTAAAAATCCACAGCGCAATATATTTAGGCATTACATTTAAGCATTGCCTAGTGTTAGTGAAAACGGGCACTAGCCCTATATTTCCCGAAGGGTTATATACAGAGGTGTGTATCACCCTCACATTCCATCATTTAGGTTTTGATCCCATGTAATAGGGGGCGAGCCTTTGCCATCAACCGGGCACAAACCCAGACTCCGAACTGCTATTGATAAATTCCACGTGGAAAACTTAACAAAACTTTGCTAAGCCTGATGCTTAAACTAGATCGACGAAGCAGTCGTAAGCAATATTCTTTAATACAACGTGGATCTGGATGTACCACATTAAATGAAAACGAGCACAGTACTAATCCTTCGAAACATTTTAAAACACGAAGATTAGTAGTTAATGGAACATTTTAAAAATTATAATATCTTGGGACAACTCACACACGGCCATCTGATCCCAAGTTAAGCAGAGCTTGTGTTATGGTAACCAGACAACTGATATACATACTTATATAATGTATAAATACATACATATTATAGATAAATTACACCCAGACACAGAACAAACAATATGCTCATCACACAAAGTTTGTCCTGGGTGGGAATCGAACCCACGACCTCCGGCTTTGCAGTCAGGGTCACTAACCACTAGACCAACAGGCCTGAATTGCAGTTTTCAAACAAAATAAATAACAGAAACAACTGCATAAAAAGTAAACACGCTTTATCTACGAAAGTCACTAACCTACGGTGCGGCGCGGGGTGCGGGGCGCGGCGGCGGCAATGTTTACCTATTATTACGGACTCAGATCTACATCATGTTGCAAAATAAGAAAATGAAAAATAATTTCCTGTGGCTAAAGTATTCATTGGATTTGATTGATTTTTTGTATACGGGTAAAGAACATGATTCTCTTTACGTGGTTTAAAGGAATGTCAGTCGTCCTGTTCCACCTTGTATACAGTCCGGCCGTCGAGAGAAAGCGCTCCTGACACCTGGACAGTTTCTAGTTGTAATAAGGATTAAATTCGCAAAACACATATTCGTTCGTATGAAACTGACAAGCGTCAAGAACGCATTCTTTCGACGGCCGGCACTCTAATTGCGTAACACACTATCAATAGGAATCGGAATAATTTTGAAGCAAATTGATAATCCATTGCTTCATAAGTTCGAAAAATTTGTCTGCTCAACACGTAAATAACGCAATGAATGTTGTTGAACTGTCAAAATGAAACCGATTCCGATTGATAATGTGTTACGCAATTGCCCCGCGGGCTGTAGAACAGTCAACCGCACATCAGTGGTAACACTTGCACTGAGAAAACTGCCCTTATTGCTACGACATTAAGGCGCTGTCAATGTCAAATCATTACCGCTGATGTGCGGTTGACTGTATAGTAAGAAAAAAAGAAAGAAAATGCGTTTATTGAAAAAAAAATACCTACTTTAAAACTATAAAAAAACAGAAAACAATGCTTATAATGCCAAAGGGCTTCGGCTCAGCATGATGTCAAATGATAACACAAGGTGCACCTTGTCCACCTGACGCTGATTTCCAGCTGCAGCCCACAGTAGTAGTAGTGAACAAAACAAGTTTCCTTTCAAGAATTCTCATACTTATACAGCTAAACGGGATCTGTACTGCCATTTTATCACGATAGGTGGCGCATCGTCGACATGGCCATTGAAAGCTGTCAGTTCAATACATTTTATAACCTTAAATTCAGTAAATTTTATTTTTCTCGTAATATGCCTTTGTGTGCTGTACCAGGATGTACTAACCCCGGTGTACATTTATTTCCCAAAGATGCGACGTTAAAAAAAAAGTGGGAACAGGCTATACGTCGCAAAAATTTTATAGCGACACAGCATAGCAGGTTATGCCGGAATCATTTCCATGAATCTGATTATGTAGGAGAGTCCGCTTATACAGGTGAGTTATTATAACCTATGTGTTGATATCAGTCATTATTATTACAGACAGAGACTTCTCTTGATCCCTGTGGTGGTTAACTAGCTTGTAGATTATCAGTGTCTATGAAAACTGTTTGTTTTCTGGGGGTTTATTATGTAAATAAACCAAAGAACATGTATCCTGTGGTCCTCCATACTACAAATTATGCGTTTATACTTAATCTCTTATACCGGTCTACTACAGTACCTAAAGTATATTTTTCAATTGTTGTTATTTTTCAGGAAATCCTCAAATATGCAGATTTCTCAAAAAGGGCACTGTACCAAGCATATTTCCTTGGTCCACCCGGGTGTCAACAACACCTACATCAAGAAGCCTTCGGTATTTGGAAAGAAGCAAACGCAGAATTGATTTCACACAGCCAACTGTGGAAGAAAGTATTCCTGAACCCTCTACAAGCACTGAAATAGAAATATCTACTTCAGAGAGCTACTCAGAAGTAATTACTCCCAGAACAGTATCTGTTGGCGCTCAATGTGGTAGTTCTTTGGAAATCATATCACTAGAGGCTATGAGGGCAAATCAGCAAGCTATTCATTTTTATACTGGGCTAGAAAACTATGTCAAATTCATGCTAGTTCTAGACACGTTATGTCCCATGTGTAATAATTTAAATTACAAGGGAAGTAATGTAGTCAATGTTTCTGTTGGTGACCAACTGTTGATAACACTTATCAAGCTAAGGAGGTATTTACCAGATTTTGAGTTAGCATTTTTATTTGGTATTTCCCAAACTAATGTTGCTAACATTTTTATAACATGGATCAGTTTTATGTATGAAATATGGAGTTTAATTAGTATATGGCCCAGTAAAGCATTGGTTGAATACTTTATGCCAGAGTCATTTAGAAAAGATTTTGCAAGTACAAGAATTATTGTGGACACAACAGAAATACCCATCACAAAGCCTGGGAATCCTGTAGCACAGCAGGTGACATTCAGCAGCTACAAGCACAAAAATACTGTGAAGGCTATGATTGGAGCTACACCTGGTGGTCTTATATCGTTTGTCTCAGAATGTTATGGAGGTTCAGTCAGTGATAGACAGATTATAGAAAGATCCAACCTTGAAAATCTGTGTGACAGTGGCGATTCCATCATGGCAGACAGAAGTTTTAATGTGCAGGACGTTTTTGCTCCAAAAGATATTAAAATTAACATTCCAATGTTCTTGAAAGGAAAGACACAAATACCAGGTGTTAAAATTGTACAAGATAGAAAACTAGCAAGCAAACGAGTTCATATAGAACGTACCTATTATAGGTCTAGCTAAAACTTACAAGATTTTAAAATGTGAATTAAGCCCATATCATGTACCGCTAGCATCTAGAATTTTATTTGTTTGTGCTATGCTTTGTAATTTTAGAGAAAATATAATGAAATAAAAGCTTTCTTATCTGTTAATTAATATGTTTTATTATACAACCTTAATCTCTATAAAAATACTTCTTGATTACAGCATTTAAAAAAAAGTTTTCATAAAAGTAATCAAGCTTTGTCAACATATGCTGAATGAATTGTTCATCACGTTCAATAAATATTACTTTTAAACCTTTAAAGGTAAAAACCAATAAATTACAAAATAATCTTTGTGTTACATATAACTGCCCTTGAATTTGGTAGTAATAAATATTAGTTTTTTTTAAAGTTAGTTGTCCATTTTCATCATATTGTAGATAAGGTACCGTAATAGGACAAATTTTTTGATTTCTAGAAGCATATGGACATTTTACTTCAATTATGGTTTCTGATCCCAGTAAACCATCAGGAGATGCTCCTAGATAAGGCCTTTCTTGAGACAAAAACAAACCACATTCCACTACAACCACATCATAAGTCTCCATGTACCTACCTTTTGATGGCTACGTGTTCATTTATAATCCCATGTACCATGGCTTTTGTCCGGACAAGATTTTTATTTAATATTTGATTTGAATATTTAATTAAAGTTTCACTTTTCAAATGGCACACAGTGTGAAAAATACTGGCTGTAATATGGGTTTTTCTGTAATCATACCACTTTGGATTGGAACTTTGTCCTCTAGTTTCAATTTCAATTTCCTTAATTCTGTTTTCAGAAACACATAATAAACTCATGGATTCTAAAAAAACATCCAGTGGTGTTTTTTCCATATATTCATGGTCCAAACATATTCCTCGTTGGTTAGCTGCAGGATACAATTGTTTTAGAGGCATTGATGAATGTGGATAATTTAAAATCAATGACTGAAACCGGCATTGAAATGCATTTTTATCAAAATTAGGGTTTTGTTTCAAGTATGGAGAGTAAACAGAATTATGTATATCTCTTTTGGACGGCAATCTGGAGGCTCTCAATGGTGTTGCATAATATTTCTTTGATGGCTTATGGAATGTCTGTAGTTGTGAGGTTGAAACTTCATGTATGAGTATTATTTTTTCTGTGACAATATTTTCGGCAGCAAGAAGTCACCACAGCTATATGTTTGCAATGAGCTTCTTTTCCTTCTCCTGCGGCACATTCACAGCTTGCTTCTTCCGGCATTCCATCATTACTTAATTTAATGTTTACCTCATATTGAAGCTGCTTCATAGATGCCTTGCAATAACCTGAAAGAAGTATTGATATGTTTGTTTAATAGGCCAATTACTTTACACATCAAAATTTGAAACTTCACCACTGTCAATGATGGAAGAAGGGACCTAGCCACACTTTAGTTTCTAGACATCAACTTTTAAATGAGTTTTAAGTGAGAATAAGCCTACCTTTTAGGTATGTATTGGCCCAATGTTGTTGACCGTAAAACAAGAAGGTATCTTGATTCATACAATCTTACAGCATCACTGATATTCTTATTAAATCTGCAATAAAAACCATTATGTAAAATAAGGGCCGCACGAAGGTATCGAACAAGATTTACCTGTATCATTGGAAATAATAGGTATTATGTACCTGTCAAAGTAATTTTGAATATGTTGTTTGGTAATCTTCGGCAATATGGTGGAGCTATTAATATCGTGGTAAAGTTCTGCAGCAGGAACGTCAATTGCTTGGCTTTCAGAAGCTTGAGGGCTTTGATTACCGAAATTAAAATTTCGGTCATAAGCTTCTAACCTAAAAAATAAACAATACCATTTATCATTAAAGTAATGTTTTCTCATTTTTCGTAAATTTTCCTACCATAAGTCAAGTAACAATTACCACGTAACAACTGAAAAAATATCCAAATCTAGAGCATATCACTGATAAATAATATATTATTAGTTATAAGTCTACCTTTCAATAAGATCGGCTTTCTTTCCAGTTATCCTTCCTCCTCGTTTTCTCAGTTCCTCTTTCAATTCTTTAACTTTCCAGGTACAATACATGTTGTCAAAAACGATAGTGGACCGGTTTTAAACACAAAAAATAGCAAAAACCAAAGTCTAAACTAAGCGAAAGCGATTTGACAGCGGCCATCTCGCCGGTGGCGACATCTGCGCTGAGCTTTGCGTGTGGATCCCCATTGCAATAATTACAGATGACTGAAACCGACGCATAAAGAATATGTAAGGATCGTAGCAGGTGGCGTTCTATAGTTTCTGCCTTCCCCCATGGGAAGTAGGCGTGAGTTTATGTATGTGTGTGTGGACTTCATTCACAAAGATCAGGGATAGCCATTCTTTCTCAAATTATAGAGAGAAGGTCTATAACAGTTTTGAATGCTAATATATCAATTAACAATGGCAACAAAGATTTCTTTCAATTAAAAAGCCTCAATAGTTAAGTCATTTACTGAACTGTAATAAATGGACAGTCGTGGTTACTTTTCACTGTATTATTTTTTTAAAGTTACATAGATTTTATTTCTGTTTTCCCCCTAGACAATACGGTGCAGGTTTCCCAGCAAAACTATGCGCTTCAGCAATCAACATCTGTCTTCGGAAATACGAAGATTAGCGAAGTGCATATCGTTTCTGGTTTAACTGTACTATTCCATACGTCACTTTTAGGCCAATATTTCATGCCTATAATCTCTGAAAAGGCAGAAGAGTGTACGCCCACATTTCTCCAGTTATATGTATTTTAGTCCTATGTAACGGGAGTCGAGTCTGTTGCCTTTAGCCGGGCACAAATCCAGACTCCAGGCTACTTCTGAGATAATCGAGATGGAATCAAAACCATAATTCATTCACTTCATATCATGCCAAGAATCATCACTTTTTGAACATCAAAATGACATAAGACAGTCCCCCGGCATGCCCACCCTTCACCACTTGCTAGTGCTTTAGCTGGGAAGAAGTGGCGCAACAAACTGTCCAGTAGAAGAACCTAATAACGCTTGGCTCGACCTGGAAATCTTACAATTGAGCTGGCCACCATTAAACCAACGTAAAAAAAGAAAGTTATAAACTAAAACCCAACTATGACAAAAACACCAACTAAAAACGTATCAACAAGTGATCGTGACAAAATAACATTTGTTTTCGTGTAACCGAAGGCACCGAAGGCACACGCGCACACGCGCACACGCGCACACGCGCACACGCGCACACGCGCACACGCGCACACGCGCACACGCGCACACGCGCACACGCCATTAGGGCATACATCTTACAGCTGATTACGTGCGACTCGTCACACTTGTTCTAAACTGTCATGCATGTCAGTTTAGTACAAATATTACTAGCTGTGCCCCGCGACTTCGTTCGCGTGGATGTTGTAAGATACGCAATATTCTAAAATAACCGCCACATTTTAATAAAACTCCCTCGTCCTCCGACCCGTCGCGTTGCATCGCCCGCCCGCGCTATTAATTCGTTTTCACTTAGTGTTCTTTGCGACTTTTTCTTTCTGCTCGGCTCTTAAGGGTCGTAGCGCGATGTTAAAGAGCCTATGCAAAAGTAATTTTTCAAATCAGACTTTTTGTTCATAATTTCAAGGGTTTTCATTATTTTGCGCGGAACCCTAAACATTTTTCTAAAATAAAAGTAGCCTCAGTTACGCGCCATAACATCAGCTATCTGCCAGTGAAAGTCCCGTCAAAATCGGTTCAGCCGTTTCGGAGATTAGCCGGGCCCGGAACAAACAGACAGACAGACAAAAATGTTAAAAAATCCCGTTTTGTTAAAACAACCGTTTATACTTTCCTATGCATTTAGTAAAAGTTGTTATTTTGACATTAGAAACAGACACTTATAGATATTTGTTTTAGTCGCGAATCATATTTTGATCAAGATAGAACCTGACACTGATCTGTAAATTGCAAAATCGCAAGAAAATTTGGATTTCACGAGCTATCTTTGCGCACCTTTAAGTCCGCTAAACATCGCCATATTAAATTTTATGTGACGTCTTAAACTTAAAGCATATAAATGATAATTAATTCTCCTTTAGCTTTGCTGTAGTCGAGTAAAATTACAAAAGATTTCGTCAGAATTTTTTTACAATAAAATAAACAATCGCATGCAATCGGAGGCAACTTTTTTTGAATTTAACAGTAAAGATCTATTGCATTACTTGTTTGGAGACAAGATAGGTCATCTCGTTTCCATCTTTTTTAAAGTTCACTTTTTACGCTGTCGAGTTTTTAGATTTTTTAAATTTACTTTTTTTTTCAAGGTTTTTTTCTTACCGATTTGGTGCAAATGGGTCAATATTGTGGGTATGCTAACATCAACCCATGCCACTAATTCCTTGGTAGTTTGATACGGATCGGCTTCCACCATCGTATTCAATTAATCGTTATTTACCTTAGTGGCTGGTCTTCCTCGGGATTCATTCTTCAAGTCGAAGTTTCCACTGCAGAAGCGATTAAACCAAAAACGCACGGTGCCTTCATTAGCTGTAACTTCTCCAAACACAGCATTGATATGTCGGAACTTGTATTCAAAATTACTTTAATTTTCAATGTATCCATCTTTACTATACATATATAGAAACATAATATTATAATCATGACACTCGGCAATACTGTAGCTTCCCATTCGTGAAAGAATTTTCGAAATCGGATCAGTAGTTCCGAAGATTACCTCCTACATACAAACTCACAAATTTTACCGCTTACTAATATCAGTATACACTTTAGATTAGTGTATAACGTATTCCCAGTAACTGGGTTGTGGAGGTCAGATAGGCAGTCGCTCCATGTAAAATACTGGTATTCAGCTGCATCCGGTTAGACTGGAAGCCGACCCCGACATAGTTGGGAAAAGGCTTTACAAAGAAATCATGATACCTTCCGATGTAGTCATAATTTTAATAATATTAAGACACACAGTTGACCATCAAAATCAATTTCTTTATATTTACATTACACACTTATCGTAACACTACTTTTGCTTCATAAATAAATTCGTTGAAGAGCTCTTTGAGTAAGTTGTTTTGATGACAGAAATAATATGCAAGATGTCAAAAGTTAGGGGTTTAGTTCCTGCTAATAAACTTGTCATACGCAGGCCATACACGATCAAGTTTAATGGCAAGTTTGTAATGCATCCATATAGACTACTCACGATCAAACAGCTCGATTATAAATAGGTGTATAAGGACTAAAAATGTGTGGGTCCGGTCTATTACTTCAAATAAGGGAATTATTTAACAAAACATGTCGGCTTGTTGCCCCGAAGGGTTCGGTAGAGGTGTACATAGTATAGTCACCGGTCAGATCAACCGGGCATAAATCCAGACTCCGGGCTTCTTCTGAGAAATTCCAGATAGAAAAACCCAATAACACTGCCCGACCTGGGAATTGGACTTAGGACCTCATGCTCAGCAGTAGCGCTTGCGACCACTAGACCAGTGATAGGTATATTAGTCTACAAATGTATGAGAAATTTTCATGCATTGTGATATTACTGCAAAACTATTTAACATCACGCTACGACCCTTAGGAGCTGAGCAAAAATAAAAAAGGTCCGAAAGAACGCTAAATGAAAATGAACTAATAGCGCGGGCGGGCGATGCAGCGCGGCGGGTCGGGAGACGAGGGAATTTTATTAAAATGTGGCTGTTATTTTAGTATATTGTGTGTTACGACCTCCACGCGAACGAAGTCGCGGAGCGCAGCTAGTTTACATAATAAAATTGACATTTTACAACAGATAATGTGCGGCTTTCACTCTTAGTTTGTTCCGTTCTACGTTCAGACAAAGTGAGCTGTCACTTTCAAGTCAAAAAAAGAAGGAGGTTATCAATTCGATACGTATGTATGTAATATTATTGGAACTGCCAGATATTGACGTATGATCGTCTCTTAGGGCTTCCAATCAAAAAAAAAAAAAAAAAAACAAACAAAATACAAAAATTAAAATACAAAAAAAAAACAAAATATAAAATAAAACAAACAATGGGACTATAGAAAATTGTATAGGTGTATGTATGTATGTTTGTCTACGCATTTCTCCGTAACTATTAATCGGATTGCTAACAAGCACAATCCAATTAATAGTTTCACACTGTTCACAGTTGAACAGTGTAAGTTTCATCCAATTGGGTTCAGTAGTTTCAAGTTATGGACTAATACGGGTAAGTGTGTCGGCCTGGCTTATTGATAAGATCTACGGGTGTGGGTCAAAAGGAAAACATCTCAAAACCTTCGTCTAATTCTAGTGCAGTATTTACTACAAAACTATTAACTACTTATTACAAACAAATATATTATTCTAGTTCTTGCATAAAACTAATAATTACGAAATAAAAAAGTAATTAAAAAAATCGACTTCAAAAAGATATTAAACTCAAAATTATGAAATAACTTTAGTTTCTGAAGTCGGCGGCAAAAAACTAAAATACAAATCCTAAGCCAGCGACTTTAATATTTAACGAAAATTAAAGTTATTTCATAATTTTGAGTTCATTTCTTTTTGAAGTCGATTCATTTTTTTTATATTGTAAGCTTTTAACTTTTATTTATTTTTAAATAGTTGTTACCGCAATGAACTCAGTTATGTAACAAATAATATAATTAATACCATTAAAAATAATAAAGTTTTATTTGTACTCTCAAAAGATCGTGGCTTTCGAAACGTAATCGAATGTAGTGACACCGACACTAGCGTCACTCATCGTATTTACAAAAGGCAATGTTACTAGTATATTAATCAGTGTAACTTCTACTGTTACTAGGAGAACTTAGGACGCAAGAGCGAGCGAAGCGAGCTCGGGACTTCATGACAACATGTTTTTCAACTACAATGTTAAGTTTGTTCTTGGGATAAATGCATCCCAACAACGGAACCCTTCATTGTGCGTGGTCTGACACGCACTTGGCCGGTTTTTTTTAATGATTGAGCCCCGCAAAGCGGGGTTCCGTCGACTGCATCTTATTATTATTCCTAGGAAACAAATTTAGACCCACCAGGTGATCTTCCATACTCCCACTATTCCACAAATTTCGAAAGAAACTGGAGATTTTTTTCCCACTAAAACTGAACTGGTCATGTTTACCCACAAGCGAGCATTAGGCCCATTCCGCCTACCAAAACTGTTCAATACAGAACTCCAGCTGGTCAACGAAGTCAAGTACCTCGGGGTTACTTTAGACAGTAAGTTAAACTGGAGTAGTCATTTAGACAATAAACTAAACAGGGCCTGCATCACCTTCTGGCAGTGCAGGAGAATGATAGGTAAGAAGTGGGGCCTATCCCCCAAAATTATACTATGGCTGTACACCACTGTGATCCGCCCCATGATCACCTACGGGGCCGTGGTCTGGTGGCCCCGAACCAAGTTAGTTACAGCCTGCAACAAACTGCAACGCATGCAAAGACTAGCCTGCATGGCAATTACGGGCTGCATGAGGACTACTCCGACTGCAGCAATGGAAGCCATGTTGAGTTTACCACCGCTCCACCTGTTTATACAGCAGGAAGCGACGATGGCGGCGGTACGTCTTAATACACTGAATCTCTGGGGTAAGAGAGTCACACCACACACCGTGCTGCTTGAGGGACTCAACAAGGAGTTCCCCATTACGAAAGCCATAAATGACCGGGTACCCAAACAATTTATCTTTGATAAAAAATACAGGATCCAACTCCACGAGGATCACCGATGTGAGGGTTTGTGCCCCGCGGAGCTGCGCATCTTTACGGATGGATCCAAAACAGGTAGTGGTACAGGTGCTGGAATCTTCTCGGAGGACTTCAACATGCACATAGCCACACCATTGGGTGTCCATAACACAGTGTTCCAGGCCGAATGCATGGGTGTTTCTTTGGCGGCTGCAGCCATCATGGCCAGGGAAGTTAAGGACCACTCGATCCGTATACTCTCAGACAGCATGGCTGTCCTGCAAGCGCTAAACAGCCACACAGTTGATTCTGGGCTAATATACGAGTGCCACCAGCGCCTTAACCAGGTGGGTAGCCATAATAACATAACCATTCAATGGATCAAGGGACACAGCGGCTCGTTAGGAAACGACGCAGCCGACGAACTTGCCAGGAGGGGGTCGAGCATGGCACCAGTGGGACCTGAACCCATCGTGCCACTCCCCTTCGGGTACATACGCACTCTGGTAAGGAAACGCACCAGCGAGCAACACCACAAGCAATGGTCAGAGCAGGGTGAGTGTAGGCAGGCCAAGGAAGCAGTCCCTGCAATTGATGGCCGCCTCACGAAGCGGCTTCTCCGGCTAAATAAACAGCAGCTGCGTATAATTACAGCAGCCATAACTGGCCACGGGTCATTTAATAAACACCTCTTTGTCATAGGAGTCACAGACAGTCCGCTGTGCAGGGCCTGCATGGAGGACGACGAGACAGCAGCTCATGTGCTACTAAACTGCCCAGTGCTCGCCACATACAGGGCAAAGTACTTCGGTGACCCAGGTACCCTACGTGAGATTGTCGGTAACACCAAGGCGTTGCTGGCCTTCCTTGAGGAGCTGGGGTGGATCGAATAATCGATTTTCCCACCCATCACGCAAAATACGCGCATTGACGTGGAGTTGCGGACACCAGCCCGTGTTACCTATTACCTATTATTACCTATTAAGTTTGTTCTTGGGATAAATGCATCCCAACAACGGAACCCTTCATTGTGCGTGGTCTGACACGCACTTGGCCGGTTTTTTTTAATGATTGAGCCCCGCAAAGCGGGGTTCCGTCGACTGCATCTTATTATTATTCCTAGGAAACAAATTTAGACCCACCAGGTGATCTTCCATACTCCCACGATTCCACAAATTTCGAAAGAAACTGGAGATTTTTTTCTCGGCGCCTGTCAACTGCAGTGGATCCAAAAAGGTTAAAGCTGTTTATTGCACACCATCCAGCTGAAGCCCGCAATCTACTTAATCGATCAAGATTTTTGGGGATCAATTCAACTTATATGAATTAACAATTAATGCAACCTGTCATTGGTACGGTCAACCGCATGTCAATAGTAACAGTTTTGACTTTAACAGCGCCTCAGTTGCTACATACATACATTCATAAACTCACGCCTTCTTCCCACAGGGGTAGGCAGACACTACAGAACGCCACCTGCTGTGATCCTTACATACTCCTATAGTGGCTACATTACAATAGACGAATTATTCATCCATGGTAGGTTAGGTACAGTCAACCGCACATCAGTGGTTACAATTATTTGACATTGATAGCGCCTTTATGTCGTAGCAATAGGGACGATAATGCCAGAAAGTAAATATTAATCTAAATACGCTTTCGCATAATTATTACAGACTAGCTGTACCCGCGATTTTGTTCGCATGGATGTCAGAAAACCACTTCCCTTATTTGAATCGGATTTTGTTCACAATTTCATAGGATTTAATTTTTTTTTTGCGCGGAACTCCAATTATTTTTCTAAAATAAAAATACCCTAAGATACTCCTTATAACATCAACTATCTGTCCGTCAAAATTGATCCAGTCGTTTCGGATATTAGCCGGAACAAACAGACAGACAAAAATTAAAAAAAAATGTTGTAAGTACCGTAGGTGTATACTTTCAATTTTATTCATTTATGTATGTATATGTATGTATAGAGTATATAGATTGTGGGACACAATACCTTCCTAATTAGGTAATAATTAGAAGATCGCATGGAATAGACTATTAAATTATTTACGCTAGCAACATTTTTATGATAATGTCAACACCTACAGTAAATATCTAAAAACAAACGTTATTAAACATTTTTCAGCACAAACAACGACATTTATAGTGAAATTTTATTTTACTTACTGGTAAAATATTGTTTTAAAATAACTATTTAACAAAATCTTATATCCAATTAAAATCTTATCCAGAACATGGAACAAGAAACAAATGACAAAATGAGAGGAGTAAGAAAATGTAAAAATTAAACATAATCAAATGTTAGAATTTCATTACCAAGTTATTATAATTACTAATTGAAGATTAATTACCTTACCTGTCGAGTCAAACATGTTTGCTAATTAATGTTGGTCAATCTAAATATATGAAACATTTAACAAATACCCTCTTTTACAGCCCGAGTCGTAAAACAGTAAATTTAAACATTAATTTACACTATGATTAGACAAGATTAAAATTAATAAAACAATGCTTTTTTAAACAAAACTAAAACAATAAATAAATAAAAACTCACCGAAAAAAAATATGGCACCGAAAATTATGAAAAAAAAAAACAATATCACACACCAGTTACTATCACTTCAAAATCCACATTCAAATATCGAACGATATCGGATTTAAAAAAATGTTCCGTTTTTTTTTTCGTAACGACTTTCCGTGCGTGCTTCGCGCTCGCAACGTATGGAATGGCGATGGGCGCTTCGATAATGGCACATCGACATCAAAAGTAGCCATTAAGATTCTAGGGCCAACCTCTCCGTTACTCTATGGAACCAAAGAGAACCTATTTTTGAACACTTTTAAAAACCGTTTTTAAAAATGTTTAAAATTCGGTAAACTGCAGTTGTTTTCGACTTCGCAAGAGATAGTTTTTTTCAAGGTTTTTAAAATGTTGTAATGTTAAGAGAATCAGCTCAAATATTAATATAGTTTAGTATTCGGAGATTGCAACAGATGTAAAGAGATTTTTGAGACAATCTTTTGTAAAAACAAAAAAAATCTAATCAAATAAGAGGCCGGCAGAGTTATATAGTGTCTACACCCACATTTCGCCAGTTATGTTTAAATCCCATGTAATAGGAGGTGAGCCCATTGCCATCAACCGATCACAAATCCAGACTCCCGGCTGCTACTCAGAAATTCCTAATAGAAAATCGAATAACACTTTTCCTGACCTGGAGATCGAACGTTTATCTGAGAAGTTGCGCTTATGGTTCGTAACACAAAAAAGAAAGAAGGTTAACTATTATATACTTATCCCTTTATAAATTCGCAATGAAATGTCAAAATTAAATCATAATTATCTTTTTAAGGCGTGAGCGTCAGGTAGCCCGGGAAATTTAAATTTTCTTACGTTTTTTGCAATTTGCAAGACAGTATTGAGTTGTATGTTGATAAAAATCTGATTCGCGACCGTAAAAAGTATGTATTTACAGAATTATAATCATTTAAGTTCTCCATACAGCTCTTTAAGAGCAGGTAACTCTATTGAATGACTATTTCATGAAATCCTAACAATTAGGATTATACAAACTTGTATTACTGATTTCGACGATTATAATTCTGTAAATGCATATTTGTTACGGTCGCGAATTATACTTTAATTAACATACAACCTTAAGAAAATTTTAATTCGCGGGCTAACTGGCGCTTCCCCTTGTGTGTAGTGGTGTGTGTGTGTGTGTTAAAATGAAGTTTATTACTGATTGTAACTTTACTCTGCGTTTTAATAAGCGGATAATAGTTTTTCTGGTAGCTGCGGAATCCTCAGTGGGCGATTCCGACTCGCACTTATCCAGTCAGCCCCGAAACGATCAGCCGCAATTGATCAATTGCCATCAATTTCTATATTTTTTATTATTTCTATTTTTCGACGCCATATTTTAGTTTTTTAATAGTTTTAGTTAGTTTAGGATATTATGTTTTTATTTTAATAATCTGTTAGTAAACTGGTAAACTATATCAATTATTTATTTACAGTAATATAATTTCTATTGTAGTAATATTGTCAATCGCTTCAATCGAATCTGGTAGATGATCAATTTGCGCATCAATGTGTATCAATCAAAAATTGACGACTGCAATCGATTATTTCGGGAACCCGTTAAGACACACCATATTTACAAATAGTGCATACTTTTTTGGTCAACTCACAAAGGGATAGGTAGAGTACAAACTGTCTTCACATCCATGTCGAGGTCGCAGGTCTGATTCTCCGGTCGTGACAAATATTTGTATTGTTCACGAAATCACGATGCAGATGTGCCTTATGAGGAAGTGTATTGTTAGTAGGTACAGTCAGCCGCAAGTCTGACAAACAGCCGGTCTATTGTGTACAAACTCAAGTGAAGTGAACTTGAAGTGAGCTGGCATTCCATCTGATGCTAGGGATGGACACTAGTGACAGCTCACTTCAAGCTCAGGTTCGGTGAGATTTTTACAGAATAGATCGACAGGCTTGGCGACGCGACATGCGACGCGAATCGCGCCTTTTGAAGGAGTCTTTATTACCAAGGTGCATCATGTCAAAGTCAAAAATCAAATCGTACATTTCAACTAGACCATAAAAAGGCAAATTTGAACGTCATAATTACAAGAAAAAAGAATTGATTCTAGTCGCCCCTTGCAAAAGGTAGTTTTTTTTTTGTGGAGAAGAATGGGCAAGAAATTATTTAGTTTACTCTTTAAATAAATGTTTTAAGGCTCCTCCAAACAGGCGCGATACGCGACGTGACACAAAGGTACCGCGTGTCGCGTGACGAGTGGTGGCTTTGAGTCGCGCGCGATTCACGTCGCGAGTCACGACTGTTTGAAAGAGACTTTTAAGTAAAATATTTTGTTTACAGTAATTAGATAATCATATCTGAAGACAATGTACTTAGAATCAAATTACTATACTAAAATAGATATGTATGAAGTATGAATAAGGAAGGAGTGTGGGAAGGTATCTACAGGATTATAGGACGGACCGCTAAAAGACACGAAGATTTGCCGTTGGTGAAGGATGGGGTGCCACTCGATGGCAAGGATTCGGCTTCACTGCTGGCGGAGACCTTCTACCCCGAGGACCTAGAAGAGGATGATAACGATGACCACCGTCGGACGCGTGAAGCGGCCAGTTGCGTGAACGACTGGGTGCATGATGAATACCATGACCCGCCGTTTACGCATCAGGAGCTAAAAACCACGGTGGAAAGTTTCAACCCTAAGAAAGCACCCGGGGCGGATGGTCTCACAGCCGATATCTGTGCCCAAGTCATATCCCGGGATCCGGGAACGTTTCTTGCACTGGCCAATAAGTGCCTTGAGCAGGGCCACTTCCCCGGAGCCAGTAACTGTGTTGTGGAGGAAGATGGGCAGTGGCTCCATGTAAAATACTGGTATTCAGCTGCATCCGGTTAGACTGGAAGCCGACCCCAACATAGTTGGGAAAAGGAAGGCAGATGATGATGTGTAACCGCACGTCCTTGGGACAGTTTGACACTGACAGCAACTTTAGACAGTAGGTACCTAAGGTCCCTGCTCAGTGGAAAACAGGTCCTCTGGTCCTGCTCAGGAAAGTGGAGCGCCCAGCAGACTCGCCGTCCGCATACCGGCCTATAGTGCTCCTAGACGAGGTGGGTAAGCTTTTCAAGCATATACTTGCAGCCCGCCTCGTCGGCCACTTGTGCAGAGAGGGGCCGGATCTGGACGACAGCCGGTTCGGCTTTCGGCAGGGGCACTGTCGACGCGATAATGCGGGTGAGAGTCCTGGTTGAGGAAGCGGTGTCCCGGGGTGGGGTGATGCTGCCGGTGTCCTTGGACATCTCCAACATATTCAATACCCTGCCCTGGAGTTGTATTCGGGAGGCACTGCGTTACCATAGGGTGTCCTCCTATCTCCACCACACTGTTTGGGCTTATTTGGTGGAAAAAGGTGTGTCACCTACAAGGGACGCGACGGCAGGAGCCGGCGCGATATGTCGTGTGGTGTTCCACAGGGCTCGGTCCTGGGCCCGCTTCTGTGGAACATCGGTTTACGAGTCTGTTACCGTATTTATTTTATTTTATTTATTTATTTATTTTCAAATAATCAGATAACAGAGATCCGTAGTGTTAGTAAAGTACCTTAAACCTAGTGTTAGTACATACATAAATTAAGAAACACAATTTGGGTATGAGTTACTTTGTAAAGAAGACGAAACCAGTTTCTCAACCGGTCATCTTCTCCACAAAATGCCTCATAAAAGGGGAAAACACATTCTCAGTCACTGTTTTTAGAATGCTGTTGCCCCCGGCCCGGGTTCTAGCTGCCACAGACGCTATTTTCTTCCGCACAATTGCGTGGAAGCCATCAGTACGGTTCTGCGTAAACATCTCTGACGCACTACAGAACCGGAGTAGTCTCAAGAGCATTCTAAACACATTGTTGTACTGGACCCGCAGGACATCTAGCGACCTTTTGGTGTAGTTGATCCACAGACCACCCGTGTACAGACCCTGACAATACGCTTTGAAAAGCGTTATTTTTACTTGGTCCGTGCAGCGGGCGAATCTACGAGCCAACATATTACCGCGGACCGCCAAAGCCCTGCGCTCCCTCTCAATATCCACATTGTCTTTCAGGTCGTCGGTAAGCATATGTCCCAGATATTTAAATTGTTTTACTCTTCTTATGCTCAAGCCATTTAGGGTAAGGTTAGGAGAATAATCTGCACACTTACCGGCGACCCCAAAGACCATGTACTCACATTTCTTCACGTTATACACGAGCCCATGCCTAGCCGCGTAGTCTTCACAAACTTTCAACATCTCTCCAATAGAACCCGCAGTCTTGATGCAGTATTGATGTGACCCACAACTTTTTTTTTGTTCCGGGGTGGAAAATCCTTATGTAGGGGTCTGTCAGAGTCTTACTGACTAAAAACCACCCCGGTGTTCCCTTCCCATACTTGGAGCGGAGATCATTGGTACTTGTACGCCTTTCACGATCCCCGGCTGGTGTCAGCCCACCTTTGCAGACCACCTCAGGCCCATGGGGAGAGAGAGGTGTAAGACTCCCACTGCGACGTCCAATAGGGGCACGCATAGAACACTACGCGCCGCCGCCTCGGGTCTTGCTGGATGGGAGTCCCCGAGTTCACTGTCCCTCCGAAACCGTGTCCGTCCGCCTTTCGCCGACGCCCGATCCGCCTGCTGCGGGTCGGGAAAGTGGTCTCGATCTCTCCTTCCCTTTCCGCAGCCTCCTTCTGTGAAATGATGGTTTCACAGAAGGAGATTACCGCATCCCACGACTCGGTCGACCATTGAACGAGCGACGTCCAGCAGCGCCAGGTCGGCTCCAACCTCTGATACGAAAGCACGGTGCGGCCCCTCCCATGCGGCACACTCTGTCAGTGTATGCCGCGCCGTGTCCTCCAGACATTGGACGCAGTGATGGCACCGAGCGTCCGGTTCCCTGTTGTTGCGCCACAGGTACCTGTGCATAACAGTTGAGCATCAACCTCTCGCCAGTGTCCAGTCCGCGGTCTCTCCTACGGGTTGTTGCCGCTCTGATTACGCAAGTACCTGTGACTTGCACTTGGCTGGTTTTAACACTATCACTTTGTTTTTGTCGAACACGTGTTCTGTCGAAACAACAAAACAAATTGTAACACGCACATTACGTTGCGTGGGACCTTGAAAATTTCTTCTCGATTTTAATTAGGTACTAACGTAACAACTTATAACCAACCAAGATGTAATACGAAGTATGACCAACTTTTAACATAAAAAAAAGTAGGGAGTCATGGGGACTGTCGACAGAAGTGAAAACTTAGAACATTAACATGTACACAGACCGCTGCGTGTCGCCAGTCTAGCGCAACACGTCACATTAGCATGTCAGTGACACGGGCATGTCGCATGTCGCGAACTCGTAAGATTTCCCCCTACCAAAAAGCGCTCAACGCACCTAAAAAGTTTTCACTTCAAAAAAAAGTAGGAGGTTTTCAAGTCGACGCGTATACAGGGTGTCCCAGAAATCGACCGATATATTGTAGGTGATGATAGCTTTGGTCAAGCCCTCCCACAATAACAAAACATAAAGGTTCCGCAAAATCTTCGCTCCTTGTATTGGTCAATTGTGAAGCTGGCTTTTTAACTCTCAAAGCTTTTGTTTCTAATTTGGTTTGGGCGCATGCGTGACTGACACCGGTTTCCAGAATGAATATCAACAATGTGTCAAAATTATACCCATAAAGTGATCCGATCGGCTGTTGATAATCCAGTCAACAAACCAAAGCACTTGACATGCGTTAGATGCAGTTACCAAGTTGACATAACTTGTTGAGTTAATAAGTTCAAGTGGAGGACCGATGGCCGATGGAGTAAACGAGTCCTGAAGTGGACACCGTGTATCGGCAAGCCTAGTGTGGGACGTTCCCCAGCTAGATCGACCTTAAAAGGTGGTTGGGACAGCGTGGATACGGAAAGTGGAAGACAGGGCAGGGAGGCTAGAGAGCAGGCTGATCACTGGACTCAGCAGTAAATGGTTTGGATGTCGGATTGACAACGTTTGCGTCAATAACCTACGCGGATGATATGGTGCTGCTGGGTCCAACGGCCGGCTCCGGAGCTTTTGGAATGTTGTGAAGGAAACGTTGCTATCAACGGTCTAGTTTATAACTGTAAGAAAAGCCTTTTCATGATCTTTAAGGCCCCCGGCAGGAAGCAGTCATGCGAGATAATTATCACCCTCAATGGCCAGCCCCTGCTAAGGGTGGACCTTAAAGATCATGAAGATATCGAACGCGAGCGCAGGGCTCTTGCTGTGAGAAGCAATTTGCTGGTTCGCAGGTTTGCTGGTTGTAGTAAGGACGTTAAGATTACGTTGTTTAAGGCTTACTGCCAGACCTACACAAGCAGCCTGTGGGTTAGCTACATGCAGAAAACAATTGATGCCCTGAGTGTTCGATACAATAACAACTTCAGAATGCTTTTGGGGCTGCCGCGCTTCTGTCGTGCCTCTAGCATGTTCGCTCAGGCGCATGTTCACGACTTCCACGCAATGGTGAGGAGAAAATCGGCGTCACTATTAGAGAGAACGCGCTCAAGTCCTAATGGCATACTGAAGATGTTAGTGGAGAAATGAATCACTTGGTGAATTAAGCTCAGGTGTTGGTTGCAGCAGTGATTCATTCCATCTGGTGAGTGTATGTACATATTGTTTTTCTATGAGCCTAGTAGTACTTAGTTAACCACTGCTATGTCCGGCCCCCCGCGCAACGGAGGTAAATTGTCCTTGAACATTTTTTTCGCCGGCGCGGCGCGATATCGCGTGACATAAACACGGCTTCTAAACAAAAAGTTTCTATGAACTGATGATAGTACACTAATGACAGTTTCGTCAAGTGGACAGACCAGGGTACACTAGAATACTTGTTTTGTAACTTTAAATTATTTTGTTTTTTTTTTTACTACACCAATCTATATTTTCTTTTAAATTTTAATACGAAAAAAAATATTATTTCAAAATCTAAAGCGATAACCCTCTTTTTATTCTAAAAAATAGCTCAATTCAGTTTGCATCAAATGAGATCATAATAGTTACCATTGTTCTAACAAAGTTTTAAAATTCAAATAATATTAACTCGGTACGAACCGCCACGCTCGCGAGTTATATTACTTTATGTTCGCGAGCCCACCGCGCCGTTAAGTGATTTCAACCACAAAACACAGTATTGTATTATGTATACTATCAACCAACGCCATCTAGCGAAAATATCAGGCATTTCAATGTCTTTCTGTCAATACAAGAACGAAAGCTGTCGCTGCATTAAAAAAAAAAAACTGCGCAAAAAAAAATAGCAAAAAAATCAAAGCCATTCCAGTGAATTGGGATATTTTAGTTTTCGCGCAAGGCCGTTTTAGTCGTTTGGGACATCAGTGGTTTTTATTGTAAATGACAAATGATAAATGATTTTATTTCTGTAAGTAGGTTTATACAAATACACGTCAAACATTTTTTTTTTAAACTAGATGAGGCCGGCGTTTCCTATCTGACTACTCTGAAAAGAAAGGCCGAAACAAACTCAGAGGTCTCTTTTAAAGTCCAGACATAATCTTGGTCAGATCATGTGAAGACCATGTAGATTGGTGTCTGAAATGGTCTTTTGAGGAAAGGACCACACAGATTGAGTGGGCCTGCCCAGTCAGTGCACGCATCTGTCAGTAATCGTACAGCTCAACTTAAAACTTAATGAAGCTCAACGATCCGACGAACAATACCAAAGAAGGGACATTTGGGTAGGCCGCATAGTTTACTCAAACTGCCAGCCTTAATCAACTGAGGGAGAAAAAAGAAAAATAACAAGGACACACATAATTATGATTATATTATTTCCGCGCATAGAGTAGATTAAACGATTCATACATACATAGTTGAGGGAAGGCTTAGGCAGATGATGATGAGAGTAGAATAATTCTGTCTGTTTTTATATTATGAAAAATTTACTTAAAATTTGTAGTATTTACTACAAGAGTTTAGAGTCATTAGAGAGGCAGGACTCCTGCCTCTCGCAGGAATGCCTACACGCTGCCTGTGGTAAGTACCCACAACCCAGGAGAGGGAACTCGTGAGTAAATCTTTAAGCTCACTGTCTACTACCAGACTCTCCGCGGAATGCAAACAAAATTGAGTGATATCAATATTGCGGTTAATGTCAATCAATATGACATGATTGTGGTGACCGAGACATGGCTCCATGATAACATCAACGACGAAGAGCTATTTAACGCCCGCTATAATATTTAAAGGAGAGATAGGGCTTCCAGCGCACTGACATGTAAAGAAAAAGGTGGCGTTCTTAATGCTGTGTCCAAGGCATATGATTCCGCGCGGGCTTGCCAGTGGGAAACTACTGCAGAAGATCTCTGGGTAAGCGTAAAGATAAATGAGGGGAAGAAATTAAACATTCGTGCTGTTTACGTACCACGCCCCGTGACACAGCAGTACCTAGACATGTTTCTCAGTTTGGTCACGAGTGTTAGATAGATATACTCTTTATTAATAATGAAACTACTGGCGAAGAAATTATAGTAGTGGGAGGTTTTAATCTCGGTTTCGTCGAATGGAACCAGGACCCGAGCATGGGCGCCGGCAGGGCGGTGCCAGGGGGTGCACTTGCACCCCTTGGGAATCTCGGGATCAACAGGAATTATTGAAATAAAAAGCCGTCTGTTGGAAATCATTTTTTTATTCACAATAATTAGTAGGCAGTAATTACACAATTCTCATTTAAAAAGCGATTAATTTCGATCGTCGTGAACAAATAGGTGTGAGCCGTAACGACTGGGTACCTATATAATAAATTCATAATGAATAGTCAGAAATTTGTAAATGTCTCGAACATTCAGACTAAAATTTCATCTTTTTATTAACAATCAAATACGGCAAAGATTGTAAGACAACTAAAATCTGCACCACCTGGAAATTATTTCTGCCGGCGCCCATGGACCCGAGTCACTTTTATGTGACTTCTACTATCCCGTCAAACTATATTAACCACCTAGGATAACTCTTTTGTACATATTATGTCTATAAATAGTCTGTTTCAATACAATTTTACACATACCAACAATGTTATACGCGAATAATTTAGAACATTACATAGATTTGGTGTTTTGAAACATACCAAATGCAACGGTCAGAAGGTCTGCTTCCCTTATCTGTTATGAAGATTGTCACCATCCTCCTTTAGAAATTGATTTTATTTTAAAATCGAACAGGCTACATTAAATTTTAAGGTTGCTGATTATGTACTAATCAATAAAAAAATAAGAGAATTAAATTGCAAAGAGCGACTAGAGCAATGCGCAAATGTTAATCTTATGACAGAGGTGCTATATGAATCTATTCAAGTGGGAATATTCCTTAAATTGGAAAGAGCGACTGGAGCAATGCGCAAATGTTAATCTTATGACAGAGGTGCTATATGAATCTATTCAAGTGGGAATATTCCTTAAATTGGAAAGAGCGACTGGAGCAATGCGCAAATGTTAATCTTATGACAGAGGTGCTATATGAATCTATTCAAGTGGGAATATTCCTTAAATTGGAAAGAGCGACTGGAGCAATGCGCAAATGTTAATCTTATGACAGAGGTGCTATATGAATCTATTCAAGTGGGAATATTCCTTAAATTGGAAAGAGCGACTGGAGCAATTCGCAAATGTTAATCTTATGACAGAGGTGCTATATGAATCTATTCAAGTGGGAATATTCCTTAAATTGGAAAGAGCGACTGGAGCAATGCGCAAATGTTAATCTTATGACAGAGGTGCTATATGAATCTATTCAAGTGGGAATATTCCTTAAATTGGAAAGAGCCACTGGAGCAATGCGCAAATGTTAATCTTATGACAGAGGTGCTATATGAATCTATTCAAGTGGGAATATTCCTTAAATTGGAAAGAGCGACTGGAGCAATGCGCAAATGTTAATCTTATGACAGAGGTGCTATATGAATCTATTCAAAGCTAAGACAACGATTCAAAAAATACGGTAATCTGTGTGATGATGATATTGGATGATATGAGGAGCTCGTGGCTAAGTAATAAAAGCCGCACGGGTCGACCTATCAGGTTAAGCTACGCTTGCCGGGGTTGTCCGTGGATAGGTGACCGTCTTTACATACCGAGACTCTTCCGTGCCTCGGAAAGCACGTTAAGCCGTTGGTCCCGGCTGTCATTCGTATGATCTTTGACAGTCGTTACGGGTCATCAGAAGCCCGAAAGTCTGACAAGCAGTCTTACCAAGGGGTATCGTATTACCCAGTTACTGGGTTGTGGAGGTCAGATAGGCAGTCGCTCCATTTAAAATACTGGTATTCAGCTATATCCAGTTAGACTGAAAGCCGACCCCAACATAGTTGGGAAAAGAATAGGCAGATAGATATATTGTGTGATGATGATATTGAGTACAGAATACTTGATGAGAGTCGAGGAGGAGTTGGTGAGTAGTCATAGTCGATTATTAAGAGTTGTTACAGAAAATATGTCCACTCTGTTGAGGAAACCCCAAAGCGTTCTGGTCTTTCGTTTGGACCAAACATTAAAAATCTAGCTCTACACGGAATTATTTTAAACAAGTCAATTGCAATGACAGGCGATGAAATATGCAAACTTTTTTCTACTCAATTTTCGTCTTCGTTTTCTGTTGCTAGCAGCGATTTGTATTCATTAAAATGGCTTTTACTGCTGCGGGGGAAGTTTTTAATTAAAGCACTAAACAGGGCTGATGTTACAATGAAGGGCGCTTGTCCGGATGTGTGGCCACCGCTCTTCATTAAAAAATGTGCTCGTAATTTGGCATATCCCTTTACCTTCATTTTTATTATATCGCTCGAAACATTTCCATTTCCCACATAATGGAAAAAAGCTAACGTGGTTCCGATATTCAAAAAAGGAGATTGCGCCGATGCTAAAAATTATCGACCAATCTCTATCTTGTCAATATTCTCAAAACTATACTGTTCTGTTGTGTGTTTCTGTTCTGTTATAGTATATTGTTGTCTGTTGTCTTGTGTTGTTCTGTTGTGTGTGTTCTGTTTGTTGTCTGTGTGTATACCTATGTGTCTTCGAATTTTTTGGTTCTAGAACATTTCGGTTGCCTCGTGATACTTTTGTGTGTGCTCGCGTTATTAATCAGCGACGCGCAAATATCGCGTTCTATTCCTAGGCAAGTTATTACGAGTTAGTTGTTAGTTATTGGTTTTGTTTCCTGAGCACAACCTCTTGTATCTATAGATACTCTTTGAAATTGAAATGTCAAAATCGTAAATTATTTCATCATTCTTTTCTGTGCCAGTTATAAAATTTAACGGTAAGTAGAGGTAAGTTAATTGCCCTGTCTATACATATACTGTGAAAATGGTTATTATTATGTCAAATGGATACTTTCACTCTGAATCATTGGCCATCCAGTTTGTTTATAACTTACCATTGTTGCATTGCAGCATTATTAACAAGTTTAGGATTGTTAATATTTTATTATTATCGTTTAAACTACTAGTCATATCTTAGTCATTATTTATATCTTCAACTGTCATGATATGAGATATAATTAAATTCCTATTGTAACCGACCACTAGTCGGTCGGTCGACAGCTGAGGGGAGGAGGAGGGATAATAGCTAGGCCCTTTTTAGTGAGATAACATCACAAACACTTCGCCAGTTATGTTTAAGTCCCATGTAACAGGGGGCGAGCTTATTGCCATCAACCGGGCACTAATCCAGACTCCGGGCTGCTATTGAGCAATTTCTAATTGAATAACCCTGGTGAAGCGTTTATGGGACACAGGGTGGCAGGGACATCGACGTGCAACCTGTGAGATGATTTTAAAACCCCTGCGTTGAAACTTTTAGTCGGTTATAAAAAAAAAAATTAGATGTTTCCTACAAAAGTACAATATCTACGCGGTCAAAATGTATGGAAGAGCAATTTTTTTTTAATAACCGGCGAAAGATTTCAACGTGGGGGATCCAGAGTCATGTACTGAATCCGTGGTAACAGGTTGCGCGTCGATGTTCCAGCCACCCTGTATATTGATGCGGGGAGAAAGATGCGGGGAGAATAAAAGAAGCGGGAAGAATAAAAGATGCGGGGAGAATAATGGAAGTGCGGAGAATAAAAGATGCGGGGAAAATAAAAGATGCGGGAAGAATAAAAGATGCGGGGAGAAAGTTACTGAACGCGTGCACACCCAAGTCAAACGAGTGCCAGTAGGAACATTGCAGTTACCAGAACAAGCAGTCACACTGTCCTCGAAGCCTCATTCAGCTGGCGATGATTAAGATGACGAAGCATAAGACACACCTTAACCAAAGCGATTAGAGTTCAAATTTAGCGGTTTTATAGAATATTTAAGCCAGTACACACGCGACAGCGAGCGGAGCGGGTAGAAGACGTGTGTCTTCTTCAAAGACTATCAGGGTAGTGTTGCGGCATGGCAAATGAGTCGTTCGCGAATTCGATCGCGAACCATTCCTATCGCTTCATCCGCTGAACTAACTTAAGCTGGAAGCGCTAATGATCTGAAAACTTATTCTATGATTGGCGCGAACAAATCCAAAAACACTTTGCCCGGGGAATGCTCCGCTGTCAAGATAACGACCACTACTCTCTCTGTCTGTCTGTTGCCAGTGCATGGGGTGATCCTAAAGATGACCTGGGGAACAAACATGACGCTTCCGACGATACCTATGACCTGGGGAACAAACATGACGCTTCCGACGATACCTATGACCTGGGGAACAAACATGACGCTTCCGACGATACCTATGACCTGGGGAACAAACATGACGCTTCCGACGATACCTAGTCAAGATACGACTGGTACCTTATTTAGAAGTTTACATACATACATATGTACATAGCCTGTTAAAATCATAACCCTCCTTTGGCTTTACCGTAGTCTAGTAATCAGTACGTACTTAATTAAAGGTGAATTATATTTTTAACATTTGCGTCATTTTGTAGACACCAAAATGAACAAGTCCAACATTGCTCACTAGCTTTTGCCCGCGGCTTCGCCCGCGTAGATGTCGAAAAATGGGATTAGTTGTGCCCTATGTGTTAATTCAAGTTATAAACTATCTATGTGCCAAACAGACTAATCAACATACCTACATCCAGACAATCAGACACGATATACGATCTACGATATACGATATACGATATACGATATACGATATACGATATACGATATACGATATACGGACAAAAAATCTTCGTCACTGTCTATACAAATAAATAAAATTGAAGCGTCTGTTTGTAATGCCAAAATAACAACTTTGTACTAAATGCATATGAAAGTATACCCTCGAGAATTGGGCTACCACATGCAAAAAGAATTTTACAAATCTGACTTCATAATTTCATGGGTTTTAATTTTTTTTGCGCGGAAACCTAATTATTTTTCTATCATAAAAGTAACCTAAGTTACCCGCCGTAACACCAGCTACCAGGGGCGTAGCCTTCATACAACCCGATTCCTATCGGCTTCCCTTCGGAACAACCACTCTTCTTAATGTCTACTATTGCCAAATAATATGGTACACCTGTGTGTGTAGGTACCTGTATATCACATCAAATTACATGATTATAGTTAATACCATTTTAATACATCATAAGATTAAAAACCGACAGTTTTTTGTCTGGGTTTATGAGAACTAAATAATTTTTCTTCGGGTTCCCTCTAATGATAATTGTAGCTGTGCCACTGTCAGCTATCTGCCAGTGAAAGTCCCGTCAAAATCGGTACAGCCGTTTCGGAGATTAGCCGGAACAAACAGACAGACAGACAGACAAAAATTTTAAAAATTGCTTTTTTTTTATAAGTACCGTAAGTATATACTTTCTTATGCATTTAGTAAAAAGCTGTTATTTTGACATTACAAACAGACACTTCAATTTTATTTATTTGTATAGAATGAGACCTAGCATTATTTAGAAACCTGACTAAATTAAATTATTACAAAAAGCTAATAAATAAGATTGTAATGAGTACCTAAGTGAGGTAAAGTTGTTGTTTGTTTTATCATTTGCGTCATTTTACAACAAAATAAGTAGAGCAATTAAGTAGACTTATTGCATTGTCAGCTTTTTCTGAGATGTTGTTTAGTCTTTCTCAACAAATAAATTATGGTGTAGGCTTCATAGGCTTTCATTTACCTGGACTATGGGCAGTTTCTCAAACGAAAATTATCGCAAAATGAATAAGACAAATAATTATTGTCAAGCGCTCGTAAACTGCGACTGGCTGTCGATAAACCATTCCACCAATCGCAGTAGTTAGAGCGGTTCTGCATTGCATCCCATCCGAATTCGAATTCAAGATCCGAGCTTAATCCGAATTGGGAATGTTCTAAATTCGGGTGGATAGGTCCCTCACAAAAATAGTACTACGGCTACTTCGGACCGACATTTCTCGGATTCGGATCGGACGCAGTGCAGAACCACTCTTACGCGTGCTTGATAATTTGTCACGTTAATTTCCGATAATTTCACTGGCCTTAAGTCCGGTTTTGTGAGTCTCTGATAAAGGTGTCAGAGACGCACAGAACTCATTATTTTGTAGTTCAAGTCGCTTTTAAACACCGTTTTAGTATATGTATTTCACGAGGACGAGTTGTTAGGACCGAGTTGTCATAGGGTTCAATTGTCACGGGGACTAGTTGTTAGAGTCTATTTGTTATAAGATGGGGATATCTTTTAACTCACACACTGACTTAAACTAGTTAAAATTTTAGGAAAGTCGTCTAGTTTTACTATGTTTGTAAATATGTGAGCACCGTGTAGTTATCTGTCACATAATTAACTTCTCTGTCATTGCTTCATTTTTCATTGTTTTTACCAAATTGTGATATAGTAATTTTATTCTAAGTGCATAGTATTCACATATAATTAATGTATACAAAATATTGTAAAGCATTTTAAAAGAGTAACGGTGGGGTTTCTTGCCCATTCTCCTACATACGGAACTACCTTTTGAAAGGGGCGACTAGAATTAATTCTTGTTTTTTTGTAAATTTGGACGTTCAAAAGTGCCTTTTAAGTGCCTATTTGAAATAAATTATTTAACTTTGACTTTATCACGGGGCATATTGTCACGTAGATGAATAAAATTGTCCCGGCAGCCAGTTTTGTCGGGGCCGAGTTGTCATAGGGAAAAGTGGTCACAGGGGCAAATTTCAGAGTCGAATTGTAGTACCTAATTCATCGGGACCAACTCTCATCGAGACGTGACGTGGGTTCGATGTTTGTTCATTTCATTTATTAATTTCTTACAAGCTGCGCTCCGCGGTTTTACCCGCATAAATCACGTGAAATATCGGGATAAAAGTATCATAATTCTCTTCCAACCCAGCGGGACAATTGCGTAACACATTATCAATCGGAATCGGTTTCATTTTGACAGTTCAACAACATTCATTGCGTTATTTACGTTGTTGAGCTGATAAATTTTTCGAACTTATGTAGCAATGGATTAGCAATTTGCTTCAAAATGATTCAGATTCCGATTGATAGTGTGTTACGCAATAAGGGTGCAGGAGCTAGACCACCACCTCTTAAAGCAGTATTATTGTAATCTTACTTCAGTGTGGGAAAGAGACGGAGCTAGACGTCTTGTATAGCTCCATCTCTTTCTCACACTGAATTAACATTAAAATAATACTGCTTTAAGAGGTGGTGGTTGGCCCCCAGGTCATGGTCAACCCATGTGCCAAATTTCACCTATGTAAATCCGTTTAGCCGTTTTAGCGTGAAAGCGTAACAAACAAACATACAAACTCACTTGCGCATATATAATAATAGGTAGATAGATAAATAGATAGATAGAATACTCTTATATTATATCTATCTATCTGTATGTATTCTCTGTCTGGTATGTATTTTTTATCGTGTACATAATAATGTACACTATAACAATTACAGATATAAATGTAGAAATTTTACACACAGGATGACACAATGGGCGGTCTTATCGCTAAAAGCGATCTTATAAAGACAACCTTTGGATGGATTAAAGGGAGAAGGAGAGAGAATACTGCAGGTAGTCTGTGGTGCACCATTTATTTATTATTTATTTAATACTTCAAGCACAGAAATGTACAAAAACAGACTTAATACCATGCCGATTTACATGTGTTATACAATAAATATATAGCTAAATATAAGGAGCTCGTGGCTAAATAATAGCAGCCGCACGGGTCGATCCATCGGGTTAAGCTACGCTTGCCGGGGTTGTCCGTGGATGGGTGACCATCTTTACATACCGAGACTCCTCCGTGCCTCGGAAAGCACGTTAAGCCGTTGGTCCCGGCTGTCATTCGTAGATCTTTGACAGTCGTTACGGGTCGTCAGAAGCCCGAAAGTCTGACAACCAGTCTTACCAAGGGGTATCGTATTACCCAGTTACTGGGTTGTGGAGGTCAGATAGGCAGTCGCTCCATGTAAAATACTGGTATTCAGCTGCATCCGGTTAGACTGGAAGCCGACCCCAACATAGTTGGGAAAAGGCAGGCAGATTGATATTGATAAAATAAATATAGTCAAAGTCAACGATTTATTTGCAGATAAATATGGTTACAATAGTTCTTACAATGTAGCTTAACATACTTAATCATAACATAATGGAGGAATATTATACATAAATATAATATATAATCAATAATAAACATGACGCAAGAGCAGGGAACTATATGTAATGAGTAGCAGTCTAGCGGTTTAATACTTTTCCCTAACCTTTCCTAAGCGACTAGCCCTTTTATATCCCCCCTCTTAAAAAAACCCCTTTAAAGAAATGCTGTTCCATTCAATTTGACAGCGTAGGTATTGCACTGTTGTAGGAAACAGCAGATTTTTTTAAATAACCAACAAAAAAAATCGACACAGGGGTCCAGAGTCATGTACCTACTGAAGCCAAGGTACCAGGTGGAGTGTCGAGGTCCCTGTCAGCTTTATGCTGAGCAATATGCACCCATCGTAGAGAATAGATAATCACATTAAGCACACACTGACCACAGCTTAACCTTGTAGATGGGCAATTCGGATGATATTTCCTATTACTAATGCTTTAATATGGAATTTCCAAATCAAACAATATGCACGGTCAACCGTATGCACAAGATAAAAACTTGACTTTAACAGAGCCTTTATGTAGTAGCAATAAGGACTGTTTTCGTAGTTCAAGTGTGACTGCTGATGTGCAGTTGACTGTAGTTTAGTGAAAATTGTATGAGTCGACATGTCAAACAGATTTCTTCATGCTCTAGGTCAATTTAATTAAGGAGTGAATGATGCAAGCGTTTCTAAGTAGGTGTAATATTTGTAAAGTGATTTTAACTTTTTATTTGTAACGCGATGCTTTTGTGTCGCGTGCGATTCGCGTCACGTGTCGCGCCTGTTTGCAGGAGCCTTTATGCTGACGGGCTGACCGCAGAGAGCAGTCCAATGCCCAATGGACCAATGACAGCCCAATGGTAACGGCCCCAACTTTTGGGTTGTAGATCGTGGGTTCGAACCTCGTCAAGCGTTTTACTCTGTGTAATCTATTTAACCAAAACTGTTCTCAGATCGGTGGTAGCCGGCATGTCCTAGAGTTTAAAATTAGAACATGTGAAACAAACATGTAGCATTGTGCTCGCGTGGAAGATTCTGGCCCGCGACATCTCACAGAGAGGAGCCTGGGTAGTTGTGACCTAGCCACAGGTCCTAGCAGTGTGTGTCCGTGGCATCGTAGTGGGCCCTGTCAGAACATCAGCACTGCAATATTTGTTTTTTTTTTTCAAATATCGCAGCATCACGCTGAGATAGGAGCCTTATTGGCCTCGCACAGGTCTTCTTTGTTTTTATTTTGTTTTAATTGTTTTCATGATATTGTTAGTTTTAATGTTCTTTTTCTTGCTGTATTTCCTGTGCGTGTCCCAAATAAAATGTTTTTCTTTCTTTCTTTTCTTTTCTTTCAGTGGGTACTTTATAGGCTGACTATACTCAGCTCAAAGGTGACGTGCTCGTAACATCATACCAACAAAAAATCTAACACTCGCGCGTCAGTCTCCAGGGCGCCGCAGACAGGCGCGACGCGACGCGACTCTAGTAGAACAATTTGTACAAAAACGTTGCACCGTCGCGACGCGCCTGTCTGCGGGAGCCTTGTCGTTGGAGTAAAGCCATTTTACTAAAGTCTTCATTATTCTTTGAGAGTCATCTACCCCCTTCACCCCCTTTCTCACCATATCATCTGTCACACAGTCCATCCATCGTTTCTTCGCTCGTCCCCTGCTCGTATAGCCCTCCATACTCAAGACTTTCCTCACGGCATGTTCCCCATTCCTCTGCATCACACGCCTAATTATCATGACAACTTATTTCCGTCGGTGGCGGTCTGAAAGTTGTGTGGAACTTTTCAACACAACTTTCAGACCGCCACCGCCTTTTGACTCAGCCTGTGCTAATCGAACCCAAACCCTCTAGTCAGCAATCTCACATACAACCACTAGACCAACGAGCCCGCGGCTTCGCCCGCGTGGATGTCAATACATCCCTATTTGAGTCGCATTTTGTTCACAATTTCATGGATTTTATTTTTTTGCGCGGAACCCTAATTATTTTTCTAAAATAAAAGTTGAGTCTGAGTTACTCCCCGTAACATCAGCTATCTGCCAGTGAAAGTCCCGTCAAAATCAGTCGAGCCGTTTCGGAGATTAGCCTGAACAAACAGACAGACAAAAATTTTAACAATTGCTTTTTTGTTATAAGTACCGTATATACTTTCTTATGCATTTAGTAAAAAAATGTTATTTTGACATTACAAACAGACACTTCAATGTTATTTATTTGTTTAAATAGCTACAAAAACCACAAATTCATGTCATTCAAAATATTTTGATTAACCTTTAAAGTTAAAAACCTGTTTCTTATCGTACGCAACCACTCTTACTTGCCAACGGCGCACTCAAAATGATGACAATGTATTTCCAAGAGGTCTAACAACAAACAAGGCTTTTGATTTCTTAACATGACCTTTGAAAAGGCGCTGTCCTTCTCTCTAATCTCTGGTGGAAGTAGCAATGTTTGGGAGCGAGTCCTGGGTTCGAGTTCGAGCTGACTCATTCATTTTCAACAACATTTTAGCAACAAAAAATTTAAGCAATCATGTGCATCAAACAGCTTTATAGAAATCATTAGCTTCTGCCCGCGATTTCGTTCGCGTGAAATTTCTTGTTCCCCAGAGATGAGGAACAAGATTTCTTCCGCGAGGTGGGGTCTGCGGGGTGCTACTGCTCAACAGCTCGCCACGTGCTGCCCTGTCGGTTCGAATGTATCTCTCTTGGTCTGGCTCCTCACACTAGACCTGTTCCGGCAAAGTAAATTTTACCGGCATTGACGCAGTTCGGAGTATGCAAGCCCCACCACGACGTCAACGTACAGATACGGCTATTATTTTTATTTATTATTTAGTATACATAGATTACAAATGAATAAAAACCGGTCAAGTGCGAGTCGGATTCGCACCATAAGTGTTCCGTTATTCTGCTGCAAAACTGTTTTTTTTTGTTACTAGACCGCATTTTCCCACAGCTGGGCAAATAGCGTCCTCAGGATGATTGGCGAGAGAACTGATACTGTTCTGCTCAGTAGGTTTACTGAACTCCATGTGTTGCGGGACCGATGAGCCTACTGAGCAGGGGTAGACGGCGTGTCTAGTTTGTGTTACTTTTTAATTACTAACATTAGATATAAGCAAAATTCTTCTTACTAACAACCTTGCCTTGCATATGGACTTTTTTGTCTGAAATAAACATTTTTTTTTTAAAGGCCTCCCTACCTCTCTCTATCCAGAGCTGCCAAGGACCAGGCTAAGACGTCCAGCTCATCCCGCCATCTCTGTCTGCGCCCGCCGCGATGTCTTTTGCTAGAAACTGTTTTAGGTTATATTTATTATTTGCCATGATAGAGGCCATAGTATTCTGTAAACAACTGACTATCTGTTATGGTTAAAGAGAAATAGCCTTGTAATATACAGACATACAGTGCAGAACCTTTAGTGCGTGAGTGTTACTCACACATGTGAATACTGTCTGTCTGGTTGTCTGTGCACAAACAAATTGCGTACCTAACACACTAACAATCACAATCTGAACGATTTTGAATCAAATTGCTAATCCATTGCTTGATATGCTCGAAAAATTTGTCTGCTCCGCAACGTAAATAACGCAATGAATGTTGTTGAACTGTCAACATGCACCATGTTCGATGCAATTTGCACAATCCGTGCGAATCTTAATGTCGCTTAGTGATTAGTTAATTCATCTGTACTATCTAATATCACGTGTTTAGCTCCATTACTGACCCGCGGCTGAGAGACGCTCGGCCATCAGCGAGGCCTTCGATTGATTGCAGCTTACATCCGATCTTTGAGCTGTTTTGTCACACTTGGATTGTTATGGCAGAAGGATTGTTCAGCTTACAGTGGATTCCCTCCCACATAGGCTTAGTGGGTAACGAAAGGGTAGACCAATAAGTGGTGCAGCTACAATTATTATTAGAGGGAAGCCGAAGAAAAAATTGTTCACTTCTCATAAACTGGGACAAAAAAAATTTTAGGCATTTTTGTAATGTTTTTAATTTTATGATGACTGTATTAAACTGGTATTAAATATATATAATGTGATGTGATACACAGTTACACACACAGGTGTACATTATTTGGCAATAGTAGACATTAAGAAGAGTGGTGGTTCCGAAGGGAAGCCGATAGGAATCGGGTTGTATGAAGGCTTCGCCACTGCTGATTAGCAAAATTTGCTTAAAGTGACGGCATTCCTATTGGAAATACAGCCATTTTATACAGATTGCATGAGATCTATACGCGAACATTGTTTTTTAAACTGGAGGGAATGATTTTTAACCTGATCAAAGTATTCCCTACTTTGATCAGGGGTCTGTGGAGGGGTGTGGTATGAAACAATACAAGGAGAACCATGAAAGTCGCCATGGTTCGATTCATGTTTTTTAGGCAGAACAGAAATTGTGACAGCTCTGGCTTCGGTCTGGACATATCCCCTTAAGCGGGCTGTCACATTTCGTCACCTACTAAATAATATTAATTTAAGTAATTATTAAAACACACATTTATATTTTGTTATCTAATAAACTTAGCTCTATAAGTTTTATGATCTGTTTTTGAAATGATTTAAATAAATGCCACAATAAAAATGTGTTTTTAATAATTAAGTACCTATTAAATTAATATTATTTAGTAGGTCGCCCATTGATTACATTTTTCAAAAAAGCATCTATTCATTTAACATTCTTAAAAATTTGATCCCGTATGAGCGAGACAGGTGACAAAATGTGACAACCCTCATAAATAAGTTCGAAAAGTGCACAGAATGTGGGGGAGTGGAAGACGTTCTTCACATCATGGTGGAGTGTGCCCGGCACGACGATCTCGGAGCTGAGTTAATACACTTTGGTGCTGATGATAAAGAGATGGGAAGATGCAATAATATTCTAGCATTCCCCTTGTCAGAAACAGCGAGGCTTTTGTTTATACTTGTGCGGCTTGGTATTCGTAGAAGATAGTTACTCATATACAAGATCTAAAATGGCGTATTCCCAAGTAACACATCAAAGCAGTATAACGGCCGACTTGCAGCATTTCTGTATCATTTTCGCATTTTGAGTTAGTTCTATAGTAGCATTACAAACGTTTATACGGCTACTGTAATGCTTATTTGGGCACAAATTATACGGCTTTGGATCCTAAATATGTTCACAATAGTTGTTTAATTGCATTACAGATGCATTATATTAGCATTATTGTGGTCAAAGAAGGTATCAATCGCATTAAAGAAGCATTATTATGGTCAAAGAAGTTGCCAATCGCATTACAGAAGCATTATACTAGCGATATTATTGATAACGAATATGTTAATTGCATTAGAAAAGCATTAGAATGTAGTAAAAGAATGATTGGAGCTATTTAAGTGTTCACAGTTAGAACTTAAATAAACCCTCCATCATTGCAAAAACATCTCTAATACCACGGTACAAATGTTAGAATACAATTAACGTTGTAATTAATATGGACGAAGACGGTCAAAACTGTGTGAGTGACACCATATTTTTTTTCATCAAAACAAAATTTATAATACTGGGTAAGTTTTTGACTCTTTTGTTACTTCATGCCTATCAAATATTACTGCGTATTGTAGTTTACTGTAAATGTCGATATAAGTTTCATTGAAATTTTTCACGCGCCTTCGATATTTTGTGGTTTTGATATAAAATGTTATATAAATATATGTGTGAAATAACCAAAACAATTGTGTATTCCTAGTATAGAAAGAATTTTGCATACTTAACATAATAGTATTGGTTAGGAAGTATTCAATTAAGTTATATCATTATTATATAGGTCTATTGCTTTTATAAATAGGTCCGAATGATAATTTGTTTTGGTTATAAAATATTTACAAAATGGTGTCGGTCTATAGCAGCCCGGTGAGCCTTTAAAAAGGCAAATTAATGCCGCTAGCAGTATAAATACTCACACGTGAACAGTTATTAAGCCAGAGGCCAGAGAGAAGACTTTTGATGAACCACTGTAGTGCCATTCTCTGCAAAGTAGTTCTATAAGGATTAACCGGTATACTAATAGACTTGATGTAGACTGAAATAGTGCCATTACTTGAACGCAATTTCGGAGATCCTTGAGCAAAACAATAAAACCCATTTCAGATTTTTTGTCCAACTTGAATCCGTTTGCCAAGAGTTGATAAAAAGGCTTTCTGAACGCATTATCTACATAACTATTCCTGTGCATGGCGTATTCAAATGATTATGGTGCTCATGCTATCAACGAAAGTAGATATTTTCATTCGAGTACTTAACAAGGCCATAATACAGGATAATTTTAAAAGGAGTGCGAATATTTCAGGAGGTAATCAGGTGCATAAAACTGGACAACTTTCCCCAAGGAACATAGGTCGAAATCTTAAAATTGAAAATAGACTTTTCATACAAAGTGACTGGTCACGTGACTTATGTTTGTATGAGAAGTTGAATTTTATTTTTTAGATTTCGACCTATGTTCCTTGGGGAAAGTTGTTCAGTTTTATGCACCTGATTACCTGCTAAAATATCCGCACTCCTTTTAAACTTATCCTGTATATTACTATGATTCCATAGAACTTATTTCAATGCCGCCGCTTCCACTGATGCTGTTGCGGGTGCGGGACTGCGGGAAAGTTTACCTAGTGAGAGCGAGATAGCGCTATGCATGTTTATAGCGATGTCCTGCGTACGCTCTGCACACCGCAGCGGAAACCGATTTTTGTGAGATACTCACATGGCGGTTGTGCTCGTGCGTGTCGTTCTTTATACGTCATTAAGATATTTTTTTGCAATCAGTTTATAAAAGGGACCGTTATTTACTTCATTCTCTGTGTAGTGTAGTCAGATACAGTATGCCCTCAAATATATAATAACTGTATACTTTAGAATGGTCAAAAACTTCAGAAAATGCACTAATATCTATTTATGGGTGATGCTTTTTTATAATAATGTTTTCTTATTTGCAGTAATTTTTGTACTAACCATACAATGCCGTACAAAATAGGACAAACGACAGAGAGAGGAAAACAATACTAGTTATTGTTTGTGAGAGGAAAATGGTAACTTGTGGTGGCCGCCTAAAAAGACACAGTACAAATTAATGAAAGATGAGCAATCCAAGCCCGATAAAAAGAATGGAGATTAATGGACTGCAGATTAAAAGGAACAATATTCGAACATATCAGCTTACCGAAGCTGAATTATCAATAATGGAAGAAAATTCAGACACAAACGTGAAATGACACAGGCATGGTTGCACCCCGGACAAAAATTCAAAATCAAGAAGTAATGAAATTTGAACATACGGAACTAAAAAGTAATGAAATATGAACTTATTGTTTTTGAGAATGTTTTTTAGAATTTAGATAAAAATTATGTTCCAACATGCAGGGTGATTTTGTTGTCTGATTATACCCAGAGGGGTGAATGTATGTAGGTACTGAACGACTTACCATCAGAACAACCACGGAAACGCAAAAAAAAACAGTTGTTTCATACATTTCGGCACAAACATTTTTTTGCGTTTTCGGGGTTGATCCCACAGTAAAAGATGTAGTATGACCTACTTAAGCACCTTTCAGAGTATGGTCAGACATAACAAAATCATTCTGTACATGTCTTCGCTAAATAAGTCTGATTTGAATTTGTGTAATGAATCTATTTTTAATAAGGCAATGATAAGAAAACAAGTATATTGAGTTAATTTTCATAAAACAATTCAAACTTGCAAGTGTCATTGTTTATTAAAGTTAAAATTTACACAATGATTAAAACACTAGCATGTTTGGATTTGTTTACCCAGTCTAATAACTAAAATCCTAATTAAAAGAACCTAGAGTAAAATTAAATTTGTCATTTTTCTCACCTCAGGTTTATCTAGGCAAGTATGATTGACAAATGATTGATTTAAATCTTATCATTTTGGAATGATGGCTCAGTCATACTTCTTAAAGAAAAACTAAATAGCGGTACATGACGATAATAAAATCGTCAAAACCAATTTATTTTTAAATTTTGATTCTTTAATTTTAATTTTCATTAAAAAAATTATAACATGCAAAATAAATTGTTAATTACCCTGAAATCTACATAAATAAAAAACTTAAGTACTTAAGATAACGTTTTTTATTGGTAAGTATGCAATAGTGGGGTCAATTATAAGTATTCATGATGATGTAAACATACTAATTTATGTTGTAGGTCTCTAAGATCAAGGACAATATCACAATTGCTACCATCATAATTTTTACTTTGTAAATATGAAGATTTTATGGGATACGTAAACACATCTTAATTTCAACCATGTTGTTGACAATCGTCAATACATATCTGTCAGAGATTTACAATAAATATCTGACAGAGTATTGGCCAAAATTCTTTCTTTGAGCTTTTAAAAATTGGTAAACCGTCAAATATGAAATTTAAGATATAATTTCTGGAACATCTGTCCAGTTTTCCAATAGCAAAGTTAATTTATTAGTAATTCCGTTGTACCAATATTCGTCCTCTTCAATTTTTTTTTATATTGCCAAATCTAGGTGTTTTTAAAATGGTCCTTGGATCCATAGGTAATATTTCCAGAATTAGTCCATTCATAATTTTCGCGAGATCTTTTAACGCTACTTGACTAATATTCCTTTCAATAGCCGATCTTCTTATATTTTCAAGAAATTAAAAACATTTTACCTAATTATCAATATCATTGTAATCTTCTTTTTCGTCGGAGCTCTCAGGTCTTACATTTTCAGCATCAAACGGACAGGAATAAACACGATTTTGTTGAATATTCTCATTATTCGTAATAAAAGATGTTCCAAAACACGAGGATTCCGTAACGTGTGTATTTCCAATGTTGACAGGTCCTACTTGATTTTGGTGATCTACGGAACCTTTTTAATATCGCTACAACTCACTTCACACGAATCGTTTCGTTGTGCATTGATCACATTCGAAGACGTCATAATTCTTGCTTGTTCTTTTGATATTTTTCGCCTGAATCCTCCGGTTTTTACTCTTATTTTAAACGATTTTTTCAACATTTTGTGAAACAAAATGCTGCACTTATTTTTACCCATATTAAATTACAAGTACAATGAAATCACAACTTCATTTTGTTATTAGCATATTATATTCGTTATACACACACGGATAGGCAACACACACACAGTTAAATTAATAATATATAATATCTATTCGTCCAGCACAAAAATTGCTGTTATTTTGTTGATCATATAAAATATGCTTTTCCCGATATGGGCGACAAATTGTTTTACGAATACAGTAAAATGAATATATATACAGCTTTACGCATTACAATAACTCACGTGTATTTGATTAAAGAGCTGTTAGATGTACAAGAGAACTCAGTTGATCTTTAAAAATGCAAGCATTACATTGATTCACGTTTATGCGGTTCAGCAGTACTAAGCTCTTACTTACCACTTAAAAGTGTTATTACACAACAAAGGGCACTAAAACAGCTCAAAGTTCTATAACGGCTTTACGGTGCATTGTAATGGTACAAGTTTATGCTATTAAGCAGCATTAGGCATTATCTTACTACTTAAAAATGCTATTGTAGATCTTAAACCACTAAAAACAGCTGAAAGCTGTATAGCGGATTTGCGTGGCATTATAATGATTCATGTTTATGCTATTAAACAGCATTAAGCATTTATTTACTTCTTAAAAATGCTATAGTAGATCCAAATGCACTAAAAATAGCTTCTTTTTTTTTTTTTTTTTGTGGATGGGAAATCATCAAATGACTTCTCCCGCTCTAGGCGGAGCGGGAGGGCGTGTCAGACTTTTACTGACTAAAACCCACCCGTGTTCCTTCTGTTGCCTGTGCCGGGGCCACGGTAACTCTTTCGAACATCCCGCAACCCTAGCTGGACTAAAAATAGCTAAAAGCTGTACAGCTAGCTTGTGCTTTGCTGCACTAAAACTAAAGGCTTTACAAAAGCATTTTGATATCCAACCGTTATACAGTGTAAAGCATCATAATGGTTTTGAAATGCCAATATAAAGCGTCAAGATGCTCGGTGAACTTATATAAGAGTTGATAGGGACCTTAAGTTCTACATAAGTTGATTATTCGTTTGTTAAAATGCTTTCTGTGTTACTTGGGATTACATTATAAGAAAGCCTTACGGAGCGACTTAGTCTTGTTGACCAAGCTCCTTAAATAATGATTTAAAAAAAAGATTGTTTTTCTGTGAGAGGCTAGTGGTTAAATGATATCAAGCGCACAGATCGATCGAAGGTCACTTCTTGGATGGAGAACCATCCATTATATATTGAGACGAAACCCCTCTGTGCCTCGGAAAGCACATTAAGCCGTTGGTCCCGGCTGTCATTCATAGATCTTTGACAGTCGTTACGGGTTGTCAAAAGCCCGAAAGTCTGACCACCAGTCTTACCGCGAGCTGTCGTATTACGTTATCAGCCAGTGACTAGGTTGTGGAGCTCCATGTAAATGACTAGTATTCAGCTGCATCCGGTTAGACTGGAAGCCGACCCCAAAATAGCTGGGAAAAGACAGGTAGATGATGAATGTCTTATAACGTGTTTGAGATTCATTATTGACGAGTCGTTCGCTCTTCTAAAATTCACACTAACCCGACGACGTTCACACGGACGTAAAAACATCGCTGCGATATTTTTACGTTCGTGTGAGTCGGCTTATATGTTTAAAATCAACGTTCCAAATATGCGCATACACGCAGTCAATAATTCAGAAGTTTCGCAACACTTCTGCTTGTGACGATAGTTTGAAAGGAACATGTTTTAAGAAAGGTATTACACAATACAAACAATATACCGCGACCTTCACTGAGATAATCAAATTCGCGTCCAACCATGCGTTGTATTGAACCCTGACGTAACAAAGCGTCATAAATGTCTTACGCAAAATAACAGAATAACTTTTGCAATTTTAATTACGTTGCAGAAATACACTTCAGCAATTTTGCTGACGACGCTTTTAACGCCATCTAGTGGCGAATAATGACACTGATGGTTTGTTCTGACGATAATAGATGGTAGTAAGAGTACTTCTACTATTTCTCGATAGGTGGCAGATAAAAGCAAGATAAGTACATTACATTTGAAAATTATAGATCTTTGTAAGTTGTGAGTGCTTCTGTGAGCTACCGCTAGATGGCAGTGTTTTTATATATCCCTAACTACCCAATGGTCTTGTGGTCGCAAGCACGACTGGTGAGCGTTTCCTGGGTTCGATTCTCAAGTCGGGCAAAGTGTTACTGGATTTTTTCATTACGAACTTCTCAGCAGCAACCCTGAGTTTGAAAGTTACTGGTGTGAGGGGTGCTACAAACATGTTCGGCTCGGTGTGATTCGGAATAGAATACACACTGGACTCATACAATTTATTTATGTATATAGTCGTCCTCTTTCTAGCCATTTCAACTCTTACACAGTCCATTCATCGTTCTTTGGTCTTCATCTACTATATCATCGTTGATACTGCAAAATGTCATATGTCAAACAATATTGAAATTCGGTTTTTGACGCAAAAGTATCCAAAATCGAATTTCAATATTTTTTGACATATGCCATTTTGCAGTATCAACGACGATAAAGCGTAGCCATGACAACCACTTAACACACTTTTCGGTTACGGATGCCTCTTCTCTGACTCATCATCATCGTGTAAGACTGGTTATCAGACTTTCGGGTCACAGACCAAAATAGGCTTCCCTATTACCCTAGTTGTAAAGTTAAAAGCAACAACTTCTAAATTTCACCACAGTAGAGTTTCCCAATACAAATAGAGCGAGTTGAAAAAAATCGTGTAGGTAATGTACGTATTACGAGACGATGGCACGGAGTGACGTAACGTTGTCTACATACGCGATTATACCGCAGACCGGTTTGGACGCGGTGAGGGGACATGCTTTCGCGGTTATCCTTATCGATAAAAATTTTATAGTGAAAAAATATGTTGTTGAATAATGTTACATTTAATATTCCCGAGAATTTCGAAACCATGGCAAGTTTCGAAAGTCTGCACCCTGCTTGTGTTGCACACCTCTAAATACAATCCTAAAGATTTTTATGGGAATTGCTAATCCATTGCTTCATCAAACAATATTCCACGACCTCATTCCGCCGGCCCCCTTCTACCATCGGACATCTAGACGCACTGCAGGTTACCATCCCTACCTAGTTGCTATTCCACTAAATCGCACGAAGCGTTTCCAAATGTATTTTGTGATGCGCACAACAAAGAAGTGGAACTCTCTGCCTGCGTCTGTGTTTCCGAACGCATACAACCCCGATCTCTTCAAAGTGAGAGTTAACAGGCTTCTTCTGGGTAAGCTCGCTCCATCGTCGATTTTGTCTCTGTCATCTCTGACCTAGACTAGAGTCAAGAGCAAACCTATCTCAAATAAAAATAAAAAAAACAATCTGCCTAGCCTTTTCCCAACAATGTTGGAGTAGGCTTCCATTGCTTCATATGTTTGAAAAATTCGTTTGCTCGATAACGTAAATATCGCAATGAATGTGGTTGAACTGTCAAAATAAAAATCATTGCCATTATTGTGTGTTACGGTACGCAATGACGCTGCAGGTTACGATTTTTCTAATCAAGACTACATCGAAAAGCCCAGCACCCTAATTGCGGAACACACTATCAATCACAGTTTGAATAATTTTGGATCATATTGCTAATCCATTGCTTCACATGTTCGAAAATTTTGTCTGTTCAACAACGTAACTAAAGCAGCTACTGTGTGTTACGCAATTAGGATGCAAGTCATAGAGTATCGGTCACAGATCGTCATGTGACATGACATTGAAAAAGTCACATTCCACCATGCCAGGTCACATTGTTATTATTGACAAGATGTGCCCCACGACTTCGTTCGCGTGGAAGTCGTAAAATACACAATATTCTAAAATAACAGCCACATTTTAATAAAACTCCCTCGTCCCCCGACCGCGTTGCATCGCCCGCCCGCGCTACTACATCGTTTTCGCTTAGTGTTCTTTCTGACTTTTTTCTTTTATTTTCGCTCGGCTCCTAAGGGTCGTAGCGTGATGTTAAATAGCCTATAACTATCCTCGAGAATTGGCCTACCAAGTGCAAAAAGAATTTTTCAAATCCGACTTTTGGTTCACAATTTCATAGGTTTTAATTTTTTTGAACGGAACCCTAATTATTTTTCTGAAATAAAAGTAGCCTAAGTTACTCCCCGTAACATCAACTATCTGCCAGTGAAAAATTCGTCAAAATCGGTTCAGCTTTTTCGGAGATTCGCCAGAATAAACAGACAGACAAAAATTTTGAAAATTCCTTTTCTGTAATAAGTACCGTATATAATTTCTTATGCATTTACTAAAAAGTTGTTATTTTGACATTACAAACAGACACTTCAATTTTATTTATTTGTAATGTATAGATAAAAAACTAGACATGATAAATGAAAGACAGACGGAATTATCACATCTTGTGACGCGTCTGCATTGCATACCTACTATCTCCATCTATCAAATGAACAACCTCCCATTTAAAACGAATTATACTTATTGAACCAATTCTGTGACTTAGATGTGTATGATCAACAGCAAGTAGTAGAACACTTCTAAAGAAAGAAAGAAAGAAAGAAAATAAATTTATTTGTACTACGAAAACCACCCTTACTGCTACTAAATAAAGGCGCTGTCAAAGACAAACTACCATCATAGACATACAATACAGTTGCCTGTACTATGAAAGTAACCTGTGTGTGTTTAGTGGGATCTCAAGGGACCTAAGATTATTGATCACTTAAAGAGGTTTCTTATTTACACAGTTTCCCAAATAGTCAGGTTCAAAATGACAGTTGTTTAATTTACAGAGACAGGTCGAAAGGTAGCCGGAGAAATTCGAGTGTTTGTAAAAAAAACGTGTCGCGATCTGTCCAGATTAATATTCAAAATATTTTTTTTTTTTTATGTGACATAGGTTTGCTCTTGACTCTAGTCTAGGTCAGAGATGACAGAGACAAAGTCGACGATGGAGCGAGCTTACCCAGAAGAAGCCTGTTCACTCTCACTTTGAAGAGAAATGATTATTAGTTGTTTTAATTATGCAGGCTATTGAACTACAAAGTTCCAATTAAAGAGCTAAAAATCTAACAAATGCATTCTCAGTTAAATAAAGGTTTAATTATTCCCAGTATCAGAGGTAATCCAATGCAAAAGTGTCGGAACCTCATTGTAATTTTCAGTACCTAGTAGAGGTTTCTCACATTTCCAGGGCCCACTTAACCAGGTTTGAATTGGATCTTAGTTAATTAAAGTTTAAAAACAAAAAAAAGTCATAAACAACATCACATAAAACCGCTAGTCATTTAATTCAGTACCTAGTGGAAGTAGTTAGTTGTATAATAATACAGTAAACATTACTTTAAGATATCAAAATTGTATTAAAAATTTTAAAAACAACAAAAACTATCGACCTCAATGACATAAAACTATCGACATCAACACCGTGTCCCCGCACTATGCGAGCGTAATGAAGCGAATCTACTTTCACTGCCCTGCGCATGTTCCTACATAATGTTCTTACCCACATTATACATATTATTGTATCGAGCAATATTGCTTATTGGGCAATTTTAGCCGCCTGACACAAATAGGGCAGAATTCAACCGTACAGGTGATTACTTGTGTGCCATACGCCCGGACGCGTCAGGGTCGCCCGCGCAATTCAAACTGTCTTAAGTTTTTAGGGTTCTCTACTCGAACGGTGCCAAACTGAACCGTTATTACTAAGCCTCCGCATGTCCGTCCGTCCGTCCGTCTGTCTGTCAGCGGGCTGTATCTCATGAACCGTTATAGGTAGACAGTTGAAATTTTCACAGATTGTGTATTTCTATTGCCGTTATAACAAAAAATAATACATATAAATTAAAGGGGTCCTCATTTAATAAGCTTTTGATTTTCAAATTTTCAATGTGGGGTGTCATTGTCTAGTACTCATCGAGTACAGTACAAAAATAATTTTTATTTCTTTTTTATCTTTAAAAATTAAGAAATAGGGCGCCGCAAAAGTTGTCAGTTTTAGTTTATTTTTGTACGAGCTCCATCGCAACAACTAAACAAGTTAGGAATTTGAAACTTGTAAAATGTCGATTTATAAGGTGTTTTGTTTAATTATGGGCGATTTTCAGCAACTGCAAAATTAACTTTGTAATTCACAGTATATTATAAAATACAAAGTTATCTTTGCGATTGTTAAAATTTAGGATGAAAAATATTCTTCGTTTAGTATTTTTTTTTAATATGTAGTATAAATAGTGTACGTGGTACCAAACCCTTCGTGGTGAGTCCGACTCGCACTTGGCCGCTTTTTCAAATTGCATGTCAGTATCAGGTTGTATGTTTATCAAAATAATATGTGATTCGGGACCGAAACCAATGCAAGCATTTATATTTATAATCATCAATACAACTCTCCAAGTTAAAATTGGCCTCAAAAGTCATGATTTCATGAAATTGACATTCAACAGAGAAACTTAATCTTAGAGAAGCTGTATTGATGGTTTTATTTATATTTTTTTCTGTAAATACAAGACAAAACAAAAAAAAATCCAATAACACTTTGCCACTTGATAATTAATCGAACCCAGAACCTCAGCGATAAGACCGTCTATTGTGTCTGCTATAAGAATGTTTACATTTGCATTCTATTCGGTATGTAAAATGTAAAACTTATTTAGGGCTGATTTTTAAATCGTCATACAACTTTTATCTGTGGAATAAGTTTGACGTTTTGACAGCTTTTGTATAGAAAATATGTCAAACCGCCATATTTGTTCCTCAGGTAAAAGTTATCTGACGATTGAAAAATCAGCCCTTACTATAATTATTATGACATCTACATAAAGACATTACTTAAATAATATTGAAACATTTTCATTATTTTTGCTATTTTTTATTGACATGACATCATTATTATTGAGCGCTATTTTTAATATAAATTTTTATTTTAAATTAATAGAATTGTATTTAATTTTAATTTTATTAATTGTATTATAATCTAAATTTAAATTATGAAATGTGTACTGCATGCTATAAGTATAACCAAGATAACATAACATAACATCACGCCTTGTTTCCCCGAAGGGTTATGCAGAGGTGTACTTATAGTAACACCCACATTTTGCCAGTTATGTTTCAGTCCTATGTAATAGGGGGCGAGCCTATTGCCATCTACCGGACACAAATCCAGACTCCGGGCTGCTACTGAGAAATTCCAGATAGATAAACCCAATAACACTGCCCGACCGACCTGGGAATCGAACCCAGGACCAACCAACCAACCAACCAACAAGAACCAAGATAACCAACCAACCCACCACCAACCAACCAAGATGACCACCCAACCAACCAAGATGACCACCCAACCAACCAAGACCAACCAACCAACCAACTAACCATAACCAACCAAGACCCAACCAAGATGTAAAATCTAAATACATATTAGTTCGGCGGAAAGAACTTATGTTAGATACCTATATTGTTGTAAATAAATAAATTCATTCATTCTATTCTATTCTCAGCACTCGCTAACATCGAACACCCGACCTCTCGCTAGCCTGCCGCGCTGTGACCACTGCACTCCTACCGCTTTCTGCGCTTTGCACACATTGTAACGAATCATAATTGTTAAGTACCATACTTAACCCACAATTTCTCAAACTCGTTTTTGGTGCAAATTGTAATCTTATGTAACACGTTTATGTGTCAAAACCGTGAGAAAACACGTGTTTAATAAATCGAAAGCAAGTTTTCTCTTTATGAATAACTAGCGCGCCGCCCCTGCTTCGCGAGGCTTTTACGACTTGACAAAATATCTAGATTTCTTTACTAGAAGTAAGTTTAATATTAATACATTATATACATAAACCTTCCCGAATAAATTCTCTAAATGATGGTGAAAACCGTGTCAAAATCTGTTGCGTAGTTTAGAAGAACAACGCAGTCACACAGACTGACACGAAAAGCGATTTTGTTTAGAACTATGTACTGATAGAAGTTAGAGGTAGAATCTAGTTTCATGTATAAATGGCAGGCCGTTTGACCGCTCGACTCCTTCACAGGGAAAGATAAACACAAACTTAACATCACGCCTGTTTATTTCTCCGAAGGGTAAGCAGGTGTTTAATAGTACACACACATTTCGCCAGTTATGTATAAGTCCCATGTAATAGAGGGCGAGCCTCGCCCGGAGTCTGGATTTGTACCCGAAAAACCGATTAACACATTGCCCAACCCGGGAATCGAACCCAGGACCTCATGCTCAGCAGCAGCGCTTGCGACCACTAGACCAACGAGGCAGGGCAGACAATTAAATGTGATTCATACTAAGTATTGGTAAATATTGCTTTATATTATTAGATTGATTCGCTGTTTATTTATTTATTAATAACCAACTTACATATATTTACAGTTCGCACCGCACATACAAGTTATCGGTCCACATTACTACACATACAATTACAAAATTAGGTTAAATTACATAAAACTAGACAAAAGATGGAATTAAATGAAAATGAATGAAAAAAACTAGATAAGATTAGATAAAGTAAGTGAAAATTAGATATAAATTGGAATAAAAAACAAAATACAATTTAATTTATTTACTTACTCCAAGAAGATTGTTCTGGGAGTGGCAATGGACTCCAGGTATCGAGTAGCAATGTTTAGGAAACTCAGTTCAGTACTCGCACTCACAGTACAATAAACAAAAGCCGACAGGCGCGAGGCGTCATGGGACTTAGGACACCCGGGTGGAATGAAGTTCGTTTCGCTGTTTATAATGTATTAAATATTAGGTACAAACAATGATTAAATGAAAAAAAACTTACCCAATTATGTATAGCGAAAGTGTCGTGACGGTCAAAACGTTACACTTTTTTCGGTCTAGCTCTCAATCGTCAAGTGTGCAAAGTATATCGTGCCATAAGGATCTCCGTTCCAAAACTCACCGAGCTGGTCATCGAACCCAGGACCTCATGCTTAGCAGTCGTTCCTGCGACCACTAGGCCAACGTGGTAGTCAGCTGATTCCATCATCAACAACAACAGCATGTCGGCGCAACAAATGTTCTCTTCTTCCGTACTTCTGTTAGTGGTCATCTCGGTAGTCATCCCCTTTCTAGGCTTATATCATCTTTCACATAGTCAACTGATTATAATATAAGAAAATTTCCTTCTATGGAACAATTATAAAAATTCTCGCATTATATGAATATTCATAAAGTTCGAGAATTTTATAGTATTTTAATCTATGAGTGTGCTTATACGGGCAACTTAAATTGCTCTTATTGTGGGCAACTTTAGTCAAATATGAAATCACGACTTCAAGCAATTTAATACGTTGCCAACATGTAGGAGATACCATATTGAACTGGTAGCAAATACGTTGCCAACATGTAGGAGATACCATATTGAACTGGTAGCAACTTAAAAACGTGTAAATATTTATATTTACCACCGCCTGTGTAGACTCAAGTGCACATTAGTGGTAAGTGTAGTAACAATTTGCGCTATGAAAATCGCCCTTACTGCATTTAATAAAGGCGTTATCAATTTCAAATTGTTGTTGACTGTACCGACCATTAAACTGGTAAATAAACTTATACGAAAGTTTCTTACCAATACAGAACAGGAGCAAGCAATATTGCCGAAACATTTGTATACATTTTTAGCAGCCCTGTCTCAAATCTCCAGCAACTGTTCTGTTCATCATCATCGTCTGCCTGCCGTTTTCCGACTATGTTAAGGTCGTCTTCCAGTCTAACCGGATCTGATTACCAGTATGTTACATGGAGCGACTGCCTACCTGACCTCCATAACCCCAGTTACTGGGTAACACGATAACCATTGGCAAATGTTGCCAGGCAACTGCTGGGAAAGTTGCCCGTGTGCGCACATTTAAGAATGAACATAGTTTGAAGTTACGTAATCACAACACGCTCGTGCTGACCGACTGATTTAGTTTGGAACAAGATGAGTAAGTTATAGTTATAATGCATTGTTGCATTGTTATTGGTGGATCGTGTGCCTTTGTCTCTGTCTTTTTCTTTACGTGTAAATAGTAAAGAAAATAACCACATATTTGCACTGTTTCAATGTTCTTCGTTGTTATTTTCATCATGGTGCTCTTAAATAAAAATAAAAAAAACTATCATGTATAAGCGGTCCAGTCATCTATTAACTTAATTATTAGTAAATAAATCATTATATCAAATTACTTATTTATATAAAAAAAACCGGCCTAGTGCGTGTCGGACCACGCAAAATAAAGGGTTCCGTAGTTGGGGTGAATTTATCGCAAGAACAAACTTAATATTGCTACAGGTCTGAGCTCAAATGGATGCCCATTCGCCAGAGAAGAAATTTGCGTGCTTTGACCACGCTTTTCTCCCTTCTTAACTCTCCCACTCCTCCTTCTTATCTAGTGTCTCACTTCCAATATCTATGTTCTTCACACGCTAAGAATCTGCGTTCTTCTAGCAATCTTCTCCTACACTGTCCTTCTCATACTTCTGACTTTGTTCATTCTTCCTTTCATATTCAGTCCATTCTTCTTTGGAATGCGCTACCTCTTGACATCAGGATGGCCACCAGTCGGTATGCATTTAAGCGGAGATTGCGGAGTTATTTTCAAAATAAATAGCGTAGAGTCATCTCAAAACCTCTCTCTCTTAAATTTGTATATAATATATATATAATATAGGTATATATTATAGTAAATATGTATGTATGTGTATTATGAGTTTATGACTTATTTATGTACAAATTGTTCCATTTCTAACAGAGCACCTGCCATCTAATCTCTTCACCACCCTTGGTTGACTGGTAGAGAATGCCTAAGGCATTAAGTCCGCCTTTGTACTTTTTTAAGTGCGAAAAGTTTAAATAAATAAATATTGTAGTTGAGAAACAGGTTCTCTCATACATTCTAACTGCAAATGTAAGTTGGTCGACTATTACTCGTAAACTTGTAAAGCCTGATAAAGCCTGAAAGCTGTTATAGTTTTCCTTTTAACTTCGTTATATATACTACCACCGTGAATTTTTTCACATATCCAAAACTAATCATTTAGCTGGCAGGTTGACACTTGACTTTAACAAAAATTAGCACTTCAAAGCTTAATATTTCAGAAACGGATCCCTTAATCGAAAAATTGTTAGCACAAACCCGCAATATTTTTGAAACACCTATCCAACAACACCCCACACCATGGTGTAGACGAGAAGAAAAAACCTCCCACTTACATGTACAGAAAGTGCCCTGTAGTTTTTTTTTTCATGATTTTATTTTACCACTTTATTGGCGTGATTAATATGTATATCCATGCCAAATTATAGCTTTCTAGTACTAAGAGTCTCTGAGCTAAGCTGCGGACGGACGGACGGACATGGCGAAACTATAAGAATTCCTTGTTGACTACGGCACCCTTAAAAAGTAGGGAAATAGAGTAAAAAATGACTCGAAAACAGGTAAATTTGCGAATTTATTCCATCGAGCCAATTTTAACAAATCGTGTTTCCATCGTGTATACTGCCTAGTGTATATCCCTCATAGTACCAACGAGGGTTACAAAATGTGTCTGTGTGTATAAACAGCTCGGTGCGCCGGTATGACGTCACACAACATTTCTATTAAGACAAGATAATATACTGATTTTAAAGACTCAAATAAACTTAGTCCATTGATAATAATTTCTGGCGGATTCCCTTCCTATAACCATCTTCTCTAATCCGAGATATTCAAAAGTTCCTTATGTATGAAAGCAGGAAAATCCACCCAAACGCACAACACAGTAGCTTGCAACACTGCTCCATGAAACATAATCTCCACAAATGCGCAAGTGCTCAAATGGCACAAGAGTTCACTTTCAAAGCTGCTGGCGTGTGTGAACCTCAGTGTCTCCAATGATGCCAGTATAGAGGCATGACGAACAAGGTGTAAAGTTCACTCATCCTCCATAGAAAAGGGAGGATCCTCCGACTAGACGGGTGTTGTGTCTGGTGGGCTACTGCCCGATGATTGATGTCGGGATGTTGTATATTCTTATGCCAGTCGCGCGGTTAACTCTGCTTGCGCGATGCAGGATTTTGCGTGACGTCAGTATGATGTGTATTCACATGTGACGGTGTAGATGCCGCCACACCAGGACCTCATGCGCAGCAGTAGCGCTTGCGACCTACGACCCTATGAAGTAGACGAATATCAAATATTATCAAACCGCTGTGTAAAATATAATTCTGAATCTGAGTCTGATAATACAAGTCTGAAATCATCAACCTGTGTTGAGCTAGCGTGGTGATCAATGCTCGCGCCTTCTCTGGGGTCAGTGGGACAATAATAGACTAGTATTATTATGTAAAACGCATCGTTTCGAGAGATCCTCGTGGCTGAGTAACAGCCGCATCGATCGATCAAGGTTAAGCTAGGCTTAGAGGTCGGTCCGTGGATGAGTGTCCATCCATTAGTAACAAGACCCCAGCTCACAACGGAGGGGTCACATTATAAACCTTCCGGAATAAATTCTCTAAATGATGGTGCACGTAGTTTAGAAGAACAACGCGGTCACACAGAGACACGAAAAGCGATTTTGTTTTATAATGTCGGCCCGGAGGAGTTATCTAAAAAACTGCCTACAAGACCAGTTAGTAGGTTACATAAGCAATGTTTTCGGGGTCAGTGGCACACAGTCAGATGGGTGTGCAGGCGCACGCCGCAACAAGTTTTGACTTGAGATCACTTGTAATGTGGTGTTGGCACACAGGTTGACGACTTTATGGTGGAAAGTAGTTGCCAATCTATTCCCGTAAAAATCTCAGTGTGAAAACCTAGAGTGTGTCAGTGATAGCCTAGAGGCGTGACCGTCGGACTGCCAAGGCATAGGTTTTGAGTTCGAACCCAAGGCACGCACCTCTGACCTTTCAGATTCATGTGCGTATTGTTTAATTATCACTTGCTTAAAAACGGTGAAAGCAAATATCGTGAGGAAACCGGCATGCCTGAGAGATATTTCTCGACGGCATGTGGAGACCGCGTGTAGAGTGCCCCCCAGCTAGATATACCGACAACCTTAAGAGGGTGGCTGGGACAGACTGGATGCGGAAGGCGGAGGACGGGTGTTGTGGCGCAGACTGGGAGAGGCCTATGTCCAGCAGTGGACAGCGACAGGCTGTGTTTTTTAATTATTTTTTATGTGAAGCCAAGTCGGAGGCTCATGGGAGTCATAAAACTCTGAAACCAGGTTAGTCACTTACCACACGAAAAAGGAGAAGAAATGTCCATTAAGTGGAATGATAGCTCACTGACAGATTTTTACATAATAAAAGCTCGGCTGTTGCAAGGTTTCTGTTCCTAAAGAGGGCTAAAGGGGTATCCACACATATCAGAGCCGTGCCTGGGACGTGCTCCGACCGGCTCTCAAAAAGAAAATCGATGTGTACATTTCATATGAACTCGTTCACACACGTTCGCGTCCAGGACGGCTAGGGACCTTCAGTGCCTGCCCCGTGTGTGCCACGCACGACCCTGTGACGTTCCGGGGACAAAACATTATTCATTATTATGATTAATGTTCATTACTATGAATAATGTTTTGTGAGAGTCATTATTGTGTCTAATCCTCGTCGGATCAAAACTAGTGAAAAAGATCCGCCACATCCTCCTAATGAACAAACAAAATGACGTGACAATTCATATCAGCCCAGAAGGGGTTAGGATAAAAATCTTTTGCACCATCGGACGGTACTGAGCCAGAGGGATGGAAAAGGCCAGGATGTCAAAATTCATATAAAAAAACCTAACTCATACTCCAGAGGAAAAACTCTCAAAAGCTGTCCCGATCTTACTAAACTCATACTCCAATAAACGTCAGTCAATCCTGACTCAACTGTGGGTTCTCAATCATAAACTGGACCAGTTGTGTCAACCTGACACACTTTGCAAGGCCTATGTCCCGTCAGCAAAGCTGGTTTCAATTTAGACTGATATAGGTACACATCTGCCTAACCGTTCGGGGAATACAGGCGTAATATACAATTTCTTTCTTTCTTCCATTCAACACCGAGGTATTCGCTGATGATTTGTTGATCTTCGAGGAAAACTTTAATTTATTTGCGGCTACGAGGTCTTTGTCCTCTGTAGTGACGAATTGCGGGCTGATAGATCTAAGTAGGTTATAACTTATCATCTCGCTTGTATACCTCGAAAGATTAGGCAGGGGCGTGTCGTATGTACGGATACGTACCAACTTTTTGCAAATAATGTGAGGTTAGATTCATTTTAAGGGGGCGATCCATTTCCATGACTCCGGCCCGATACTGAGAATTTCCTTACTCTTTCGACCTGGGTTCGATCCCCGGATTGGACAAAGCGTTATTAAGCTTTTTTTATTGGGAGCTATATGTTTGAGCCGTTTGGGGTTGAAACACCAGGGCCGGCCAGGGTCGGCAGGTCCGAGTGCTCATCGAGTATTTCGGGATATCGCCAAGCTGTTGGTCGACTCTTTACAGGACCATAGGGCTGCCCTGTTTTTAGCCCAACGAATCAGTATTGCCATCCAGCGTGGCACCGCTGCCAGCTTTTTGGGCACTTTTCCCATTGACAGCGATGCGGACGAATTTTTGATGCCCAATGAGTTCTTCCCCCTTTTTAATTATTTATTAACTGACTTCAAAAAGGAGGAGGTTCTCAATTCGTCGGAATCTTTTTTTTAAATTAAATTTTTTATGTGTGTTCCCCGATTACTCGAAGACGGCAGAACCGATTTGGAAAATTCTTTTTTTGTTTGAAAAGGTATACTTTCCAGGTGGTCCCATTTTCATCAGGTCAGGATCTGATGACGGAATCCTGGAGAAATCGAGGGAACTCTTCAAATATTGTAGGCACACCTATAGCGATTTGGGTATTTTTTATATTATCTTGTGCATTTGCTCTCGGAAAGCATCATTTGGTGAAGTGGAACTGATGATTAAGACCACAGATGGCCACCGGAACTATTCAATAATAAGTATTTCACGGGTTGCGATTCGATTACTTTAAGATTGCTAAGCAATATAAGCTCATCACAATGCATATGATGAAGTGGAGCTGATGGTGAAGTACCAAGAGAACTCCTCAACAATTAACGTTCCTGCATCGGGAAAAGCAATATTTTATAAAAGGTGATGAGCAGTTGTCATTAGTTTATTGTAACTTAGATAAATTACAAACCAACCCGCTAAAAAGTGAAAAATAAAAAACTTTTTTAACAAAAAAAAAAAAAAAAACAACTGACTTCCAAAAAAAAAACTATATAGTGAAAACTGAAATATAGATCCATAGTCAGTCACTTTGTAGTGTTTTTTTTTTGTAATAAAGTGTGTATACTTTCACATAATTATATATAATTTATAAATATTTTGATCTAAGTCTCAAAAACTTTTCAATTAGGTAATTTCTAGTAGATACTTATCTAATAACCCCAGCACAGATTTTTGCCTAATGGTACATAATAGACTCGCCCCTATTACATGAGACTAAAACATAGCCATCCAAACGTTGATGCACCATACTCGTCTGCCTGCCCCGTCGAGGAATACAGGCGTGATGTTACGTTAAATCTAAGTAATTGCGGTCAGTATGTTAGTATGTACAGATTGCAGTAACGCAAGTACATAAAGTTCGCCAAGTCACGCTTGAGTTCCCATATTTTTCAATAAAACGAGTTTTCTATTACATTTAATTAATAGAACGTATCCATTTCATGCCAGCCGGCCTATTCTGTACAAATCTCACCAAACGTATACCTAGGTGAAGTGAGCGGGATTGACACTTGTATAGATAGATAGAATACTCTTTATTAACAACACTTATCTGGCAGTTTGAGTTATTTATTTTATATATTTATTTTCATTTAAGAATTCGCATTGTGTTTGAATTTTGTGATACATTAATTATTACATCTAAAAATAATAAATTATGAATATCAAACAGTAAATTTCACTAAAAATAAAAATCGATAACATATGGTAAATATTATGTCAATCGATTGTAAATAGTTAATTATATAAAAATGGAATCTAATTTATGCAGCCTACCCAAATGTCCTTTCTTTGGTATTGTTAGTCGAATCGTTGAGCTCCTTAAGTTCTGAGTTGAGCTGTACGATTACTGACAAATGCGTGCACTGACTGGACAGGTCCACTCAATCTGTGTGGTTCTTTCCTCAAAAGACCATTTCAGACACCAATCTACATGGTCTTCACATGATCTGACCAAGATTATGTCTGGACTTTAAAAGACTGTGATCTCTGAGTTTGTTTCGGCCTTTCTTCTCAGAGTAGCCAAATTGGAAATGCCAGATGTCAGAAATATCAGATTTTAAAACATGACTGACGTGTAAAAGTGTTTGTGCAAACCTACTTACAGAAATAAAATCATTTATCATTGACAGCTCACTTCAAACTCACTTTACCTATAAGTTTTCACGCTGAGATTATTACAGAATAGGTCGCCAAATACTATATTTGTATATTAAATTACTTAGTTTACTTAAAGCCTAACAAAAGGACTCTCTGATTGGTGAGACTACTGTCAAATCTAATGGGGACTGTTGTGATTGGTTGACGGAAAAACAATAGTCAATCAAATCTCGACAGTACAGTGATCAATAGATTAAATAGAATTAAATCTTTTGATCGCTAAAAATTAAAGGGCAAAGGGGAATAGCGATTGCCTCGTTGGTTCAGTGGACGTAAGAGCGACAGTTAAGCTATCAAGGGTTCGATTCCCAGATTGCAAAAGTTGTTGTCGAGTTTTTCCTTATGGAATTTCTCCGTAGCAGCTCAGAGTCTGCTTATTACGTGGGACTTGCCAGAATTTGGTAAAATGAGGGTGTGCTGGTAGTATCAGCCTACAATGTTCCCACTGCTGGGACACAGGCCTCCTCTCTGTGAGAGGGAGTGGGCTGTAATCCATCACTCGGGCTCAGTGCGGGTTGGTAGATGTCACATGTCTTCGAATTTTTGGTTCTAGGACATGCCGGTTTCCTCACGATGTTTTCTTCACCGTTTTGAGAGCAGCGGCGATAAAACTATTTACACAAAGGAAGCTACTATTTACAAACCGGAAGTGCGTGAAAATTCACAAGATTTAGACGGGTGTAACAGTAAAAGTGAATAAAATAATTTCAATGGCATAATCGCATCAATGTAGCTACAGGCACGATGCAGCTACAGGCACGATGCAGCTACAGGCACGATGCAGTTACAGGCACGATGCAGCTACAGGCACGATGCAGCTACAGGCACGATGTAGCTACAGGCACGATGCAGCTACAGGCACGATGCAGCTACAGGCACGATGCAGCTACAGGCAAGATGCAGCTATAGGCACGATGCAGCTACAGGCACGATGCAACTACAGGCACGATGCAGCTACAGGCACGATGTAGCTACAGGCACGATGCAGCTACAGGCACGATGCAACTACAGCCACGATGTAGCTACAGGCACGATGTAGCTACAGGCACAATGTCACATTGGAGCTTCATCTCTGGGATGGCCACGCATCAGTGATGTCTCTGGTGCTGCAGATGTGCGCAGGCGGCGGTGACCAGCTACCAACAGATCGATCGTCTTTACCATCCGAGAGATTTAAAAAAGTTGAGGCGTTAGGCCCGGCCTATGTCCAGCACTGGGCTACTTTATGCCCATAAACCGGACACCATGAGTGACGTAAGATGATGTCAAAATTGGGAAAGCCCTACGCATTGGCAAATAACTAATGAATGGTTCTGAACGTAAGCTACGCGTAATTTGTAAACGCACGGGCGTGTGTCGCGCGCGCGCACGTTGGGGCGTTTTTCCTTGTTTCTGTGAAATAGTGTGGAGCTTGGTAGAAGTATGGCTGTGGTATGTTTTCATATATTTTTTGCAGAAATTCTACCACTATTTTAACCCTAAACCAAGGACTGCAGTGTTCCAGTCAAAAATATAGGAGACGTTACATGCAAAATTTTATTTAAGTACTAGCAGTGCCCCGTGGTTTCACGCGCATAAGTCTCGATCCCGTAGGGATATTGGAATAAAAAGTATCCTATATGTTAATCCAGGTTATAAACTATCTGTGTGCCAAATTTCATCCAAATCCGTTCCGTAGTTTTGGCGTGAAACAGTAACAAACATCCATCTATCTATCCATCCTCACAAACTTACAAGAAGAAAGGAACAGAAAAATACGTACAAAGGTGATGCTTATTTCTAAAGAAATCTCTTCCAGTATACCTGCGATTGGTTGCGGGATGTTCGAAAGATTTACCGTGGCCCCGGCACAGGCAACAGAAGGAACACGGGTGGGTTTTAGTCAGTAAAAGTCTGACACGCCCTCCCGCTCCGCCCAGAGCGGGAGAAGTCATTTGATGACTTCCCATCCACAAAAAAAAAAAAAGCATACCTGCGATAGGAAAGTAGATAAAGAGACGTAGACAACGTGTGTAAGAGTAAAAGAGAAAACAAAATACAAAAAATCACAAACGATACACTGATATGAATATATACAAATATATATAAACATAAAATATGAGTACATACAAATACATACATGTATACTACCAAAATAAATATCACTAAATTATATACGATAATAATGAAGCATAACATAATAACTACTAACAGCTATGACGAAGTGGAGAGATAGTGTTCTCTCACTCTTCTTTTAAACACTGCAACAGTTTGGCAGTCCCTAATATCAGGCGGAAGTGAGTTCCATAACCGAACCGCATGCACAGTGAAGGAGTAGGAATAGAAGTCGGTTGAGTGGGGAGGGGATCTAAGGAGATTTCTAAGATGCGACCTGCAAGTGCAAGGTGCATCAGAAGGACGAGCGTAGGAAAAGCGTTCCCGCAGGTAGGATGGCATTTTAGGATTGTGAAGGACGTTAAATAGCAGACACAATATGCGAATATGCGAGAGTTCCTGCGGAGTCGAATAGGGAGCCACTTGAGTATCTTGCGAACGTTAGAAATGTGATCAAGATTACTTTCCACCTACCTTTTTTAAATACTTGGCCACTCCACAAATGGAACTAAACAATAAAGTACTCAATCAAACGTCAACACCCGCGTACCCGTCCACAGCGCCTCCCCGTATGTACCCGCAACGTTACAGCAGGTATTACGTGAGTGCCTCACCAGTGAAAGCCGAGCCGCGGCGCGAGGCAGTTGCTGTGCGTTCAACAAAAAAAAAAAAAATGATATAGTTTCATAAAAATAATAATTTTGAGTCCCCATTCCCGAACGTCGCGGTGCTTCGAATTATTTGGGTACGTATGTTTTCATATTTTTTCGGGATCAATGGTGAACTTTTTTTATGTCATTTTGTAAAGTATTTCTGGTGTTTTTTTTTTTTTTGTTTATAATAATTGTTTTGTTTTGTTTTTTTATAAAATTATTTGCTTAGTTTATTTTTTTCAAAAATTTGTTTGAATTGATTCCGTATGTAGTGTTGTGTAATTTAAAACAGTACATATAATTAGGTGTATAAAAACAAATATTTAATAGTGCTGTGACTGTTGTTTTGTATTTCCTTGTGTTTAAACGATAGAGTGAATTGATTCAAGATTTATTTAATAAATTTTTGAAATACCTAATTCTAGAATGTATCTCCGTTAGCAGCACCTACTACTGCTGCTGATAACTTAAGTATATTTTTATCCAAATCAATTAATAATATTATTTTCATGTTAACCGTGCAAAGAAAACCGTGTCATAATAACTTTCTCATAAATACCTGAGCATGTAGTAGCTGGTATAAAGTGATATAATATCCTCTACGTTTCCCGAGACCCACCAGAATATTATCCACTTAATCACAGTACTCCACACACCCGTCACTATAGCACGCACATCGACTTCCAGAAAAAGTTCGGCTTTGTCTCGCCTTGTGTCTGTCACTCATTCCTCTTTCTATCGCTATCAGTACGGCACTGCAATAATTTCTCCGATACGATCAGTTGGGACTGATTAATTGCCATCAATTTCTATTGTAGTAATATTGACAATCGCTTCAATTGCAATTGGTGGACGGTTAATTTGCGCATCAATGTGTATCAATCGCGTAAAAATTTACAATTGACCCTTTTGCGCTAAGAAAACATTTACTGCAAGTCATTTTGCTGCAATCAATCAATCTGCCTGCCTTTTCCCATCTTTGTTGGGGTCGGCTTCCAGTCTAACCGGACGCAGCTGAATATACCAGTTTGTTACATGGAGCGCCTGCCTACCTGACCTCTGCAACCTAGTGACTAGTAACACGATACCACGCGGTAACACTCGGGTACGGCACTGCAATAATTTCTAATACAAGTGTGCTTTCGCAAGTTGTCATCTGCAACCGCCTTGCGTCATCAAAGCATTTACTTAAAGTCATTTTGTTGTAAGTTGTACCAATTACAATAAATTCAAGTTGCCAAGTCGTCAGTTTGCGTAGAACAATAAGTTAGTGTCTTCGGCGATCATCATCATCATTGGCTTTGCTGAGTGTAGGCGTGCTCCCTTTTGTGCCATGCTTTCCTAGTCTGTGGGAGTCTCATCCAGGTCTTCCCCGCGATCCTCTGTAGGTCGTCCACCCACCTGGCCATTGGTCTGCCAACGCGCCTTCTACCGTTTCTTGGTAACCTTATATTAGGGCTCTACTCCAGCTGCCATCACGACGTCTAGCCACCTCCATTTCAGAGCCGCTCCCGTAGTCGTAAAGTAATTAAGCTGATGAAACTTCCCTAGTCAACAAGGAACCGTTATAGTCTCGCCATGTCCGTCCGTCCGTCCGCAGCTTAGCTCAGAGACTCTTAATACTAGAAAACTATAATTTGGCGTGGATATACATATTAATCACGGCGATAAAGTGGTAAAATCAAATCATGAAAAAAAATTTTTTTAGGGTATCTCCTGTACACGGAAAGTGGGGATGTTTTTTTTTTTTCTCGACTAGCCCATGGTGTGGGGTGTTGTTGGAAAGGTCTTTCAAAAATATTGCGGGTTTGTGAAAACAATTTTTCAAATAAGGGATCCGTTTCTGAAGTCAAGTCCCCCCCCCCCTCCGCGCCAGCTAATCGGTTTTGGATATGCGAAAAAATTCACGGTAGGTAGTAGTCTATACAACGAAGTTAAAAGGAAAACTATCACAGCTAAGTAGGCTTTACAAGTTAACGAGTAATAGTCGACCAACTTACATTTGCAGTTGGAATGTATGAGAGAACATGTTTTTCAACTACAATGTTAAGTTTGTTCTAGGAATAAACTCATCCCAACTACGGAACCCTTCATTGTGCGTGATCATACGCACTTGGCCGGCTTTTTGTTTTATCATGATCAATGTTCGTGCCTTCTTTGTATGAGAAGAGGACTTTGCAATGCAGTGGGGCAGGAATAAAAGCTAGTGTTATTGTCATGGTTAGATGTCGTGATGGCCCAGTGGTTAAAGCCCCGCTTCTCAGGCGCGAGATTGTGGATTCATATCCGGGCACGTACCAATATGACTTTTCAATTCATATGTACTTTCTGAGATTATCTTGGGCTTTACTGACATCGATAAAGGAAAAACATCGTGAAGAGACCTGGACTTGTAGTTAATATAAGTCTGAAATCACCGACTCGTCTTGAGCAAGCGTGGTGATCAATGCTCGTGCCTTCTCTGTATCAGAAGAGGCCTTTGTCCTGCAGCGGGACAATAATATGCTGGTTTTTTTTTTCAAAATCTTTATCGCCTTTGGAGTTTTGCTAGCTAATTTAATTTGACCTTTTATTGTTGTAAGATCTTGGGTAAATTCTTCTATACAAATTTTACCTAAGTTTGTAGTAAAATCTGTCAATATGCGAGTCAAAACTCAAACTCAAACTCAAAGCATTTATTTCAATTAAACCAATTACAGGCACTTTTGAATTGTCAAAGAGTCGGTCAGTTAGTCAGAAAATTGAAGCTAGTCGCCCATTCCAAAACGTAGATCTCTATGGAGAAGAATGGGCAAGAAACTCCATGGACACTAAAGAGTGTCCATGGAGTTTCTTGCCCAGGATTCTGTAACAATTTTGATTTAAAAGTAAATCAAAATTGTTACAAAATCCTGGGTGCGTTGTTCTTGTTGCTTCTATATGTGAGAACAATGTAAAAAATAGATAATTAAAACAATTTAAAATATAAGATTAAAAATAAGCCCTGGCAGCTAAGAGATGACCAGTCTCCACTGACGGCGCCCGTACACGAACATGACGCGTGGATCAGCACCATCCAGCTCAACCATTTTGTAGGGAACCGAATGATCCAACACACGCGCCACCATCAGCGAGACATTTAAGTGAGCATGACATACTCTCAACTGCCATACTCTTTCAAGTCAACATACCTACATCATAACATAAAACCGCTCCATGGTACTCACATTTACAAAATTGAAAAGATGCTTCTAATTTATACAAAACTACAGTTTGCAATGATTGTAATTAAAAGATTAGTAAACACTAAATCTATAGTCTATATATAGTCAATAAGTCTATAGTAATAACATAATGTCAGAAAAAAAGGGGACGCATTTCTTCCAAAAAAAAAAAAAAAATTAACAAAGCCCAAGTGGCTGTGGAGCAGGACCAGCATGCAAACCATGTGAAATAGTATGTTAATAAGTTCCCAAAACCTCATTTTGAATGTGAATGAAGCAACGTGTTTTAAAATTATTGTCATTTTGCATAAGACTATTTTAAGCATTGCAGTCAATTTTTGAATTTTCGTATGCGACTGTCACTGTCGACCTGCCTCGTTGGTCTCGTGGTCTCAAGCGCGACTGCTGAGTGTCGGGTCTTGGGTTCGATTCCCAGGTCGGGCAAAGAGTTATTGGATTTTTCCATTAGGAATTTCTCAGTAGCAGCCCGGAGTCTGGGAGTCGGTGGCCCCGTAGGTCTCTCGCCGGTCGTGTCGGATTGCCGTCCCATCGGACTATGAGAGTAAAGGAACCAAGTGCCCTGTGATAGCGCACACGCTTGTGCACTATAATATCATGTGCAGCTGGCTAATCTCGGTTGAGATTGGCCACTTGACCGAAATCAGTCGGGAGGATTATTCTTTAAAAACCGTAAAAACATAACACTCCTTTTTTGGGCAGTCGTGTAAAAATTACTTCATACTTAATAAAAATTACTGTATAGTCACCGATTATAATAATGGCATACAGCCGCGACACGCGACGCAGATTGCATGCGTCACAAAGGCATCGTAGTCGCGCGACGAGCGGTGCCTTGTGTCGCGCTCGAATCGGTCGCGTGTCGCGCCTGTTTGAAGGAGCCTCTATGGAGTTTTACTAAAAAAACAGTTTTATCTAACGTCGTCTCTGTCACTCGTACCTGTGAGATAGTTTCTTTCTAAGGGTGCTTACATAAAGAAACAGGTTTCCGGTGCAGGCGAGTCTGTGCGGGTCGGTACCGATCGATGCAGGTATAATATTCCCACGTTACCTTATGTGCTCACTTATAAAGAAACAGGTTTAAACTTGTCGGTGCCGACTACCTTATTAACCCTGCACCGATCGGTACCGACCCGCACGGGTTTGTCTGTGTCTGTCTGGAAACCTGTTTCTTTATGTAAGCACCCCAAAGCTCTATAGCACAATCCGCCCCATTCCCACTGCTGGGACACAGGCCTCCTCTCTGTGAGAGGGAGTGGGCTGTAATCCACAACGCGGGCCCAGTGCGGGTTGGTAGATGTCACATGTCTTCGAATTTTTGATTCTAGGACATGCCGGTTTCCTCACGATGTTTTCCTTCACCGCTTTGAGAGCAGTGGTGATGAAATTATTTACACAAAGTAAAGCGCCTGTCTGGGTTCGAACCCACGACCTACAACTTGTAAGTCGGGGCCGTTACCACTGGGCTACCACTGGCTCTATATATTGTCACAATTACCTACCCCAGGCGCGGGTGATGTGCGGTTGAATGAAATATTACATTGTAATATAATTGTTACATTATTTATTTCAACTAAGAAATAAATAAAGGATATATTAATAATAACGTAGAGCGCAAATGTTAAGCAGTTTTTCCTTTATCACATAGCAGGCGCATGTCACCTTTTCGAAACGTCACTTACATTCAAAATGTTGGCAATTCAATTCAATTCTGTTTCTATGACTAGTAGGCAGTTCAAAGTTCGTAGTAAAGTCAAATAATTTAAAATTAGACCATTATTAGGGCTCTGCAGTCAACAAGGAACCCTTATAGTTTCGCCATGTCCGTCCGTCCGCAGCTTACCTCAGAGACTCTTAGTACGAGAAAACTATAATTTGGCGTGGATATACATATTGATCACGTCGACAAATTGGTAAAATAAAATCATGAAAAATTTTTTTTAGGGGTACATGGTGTGGGGTGTTGTTGGAAAGGTCTTTCAAAAATATTGCGGGCTTGTGATACCAATTTTTCGATTAAAGGATCCGTTGCTAAACGGATCTTTTTAGATATGTGAAACAATTCACGGTAGTAGTCTATACAACGAAGTTAAAAGGAAAACTATCACAGCTAAGTAGGCTTTACAAGTTTATGAGTAATAGTCGACCAACTTACATTTGCAGTTGGAATGTATGAGAGAACATGTTTTTCAATTACAATGTTAAGTTTGTTCTTGAGATAAACTCATCCCAACTACGGAAACCTTCATTGCGTGTGATCCGACACGCACTTGGCCTGTTTTTTGGAATGTGAAAACCTAAATATAAATTTATATTGACGATATCCCTATACTGTCGCTCGGTCTTTATTTTTGATGAATGAACTGCATCATCACCATACAGTTTGTACATTCGGCTGATACTGAGACTGCCATCTGGGTACCATTTAATGGAATCTTTTCTGTTGAAGTGTGATCCCACAGGGCAAATGACTTAACATGGTCACGAACAATCTTTATCATGTCAGCGTTTACACAGATCTATGATTTGAATGTTTGCCTCGATAAGCTGGCTCAATTTCTGTACAGGCATCGTATATTTGAAAGGCTGTCTTTTAATAAATTATTCTTTCACTTATGGCAAGAGTATACAGGGTGGCGATTAGGTTATCACATTAATTGAAACCACGCATTCAGTACATGATTCTGGACCCCGCTGCGTTGAAATTTTTCGTCGGTTATTAAAAAAAAAAATTTGCTGCTCCATACATTTTGACCTCGTAGGTAGGCGAGTTCTTGGGGACCGTTGCCCTGTCAACTGTCACACTATCATTCACTCCCTTCTCTTTCATATCATTCCTCACACAATCCGTCCCTCTTATATTTGGCCTCCCTCTCTCTCTCCATGCATTAGCATTTATATATATTCTATTCATCACTTTTTTAGTCACATCGTTTTCTCCCTTTGATACAAAGTTATAAACTAAACTAAGTATATACGAGTAATTACAATAATAATAATCTCCATTGTTACAGACATAATATTTTGGAAGTGACTTCGGTTCAAAATGGACGCAAAATTCATGTCAACGAAAATGGAGGACTATCAGTAAGTTAATTAAATTAATTAGCTATTTGGGGAATATTTAGTTGATCCTGCCTGACTGTCTCGTTGGTCGCAAGCGCTGCTGCTGGGCAAGAGGTCCTGGATTAGATCCCGTGGCCGGGCAAAGTGTTATTGGGCTTTTCTATCTGGAATTTCTTAGCAGCTCGGAGTCTGGATTTGTGCCCGGTCGATGGTATTAGGCTCGCCCCTACATGAGACTTAAACATAATGTGCGAAATGTGGGTATACTATAGGTACATCTCTGTCTAACCCTTTTGGAAAACAAGGCGTGAAGTTATGTTATGTTAGTTAATCATCTAAAATCTTACTCCATAAGAGTAGTTTCCAGCATGGGCTGATCGTTCTTTCTTACATGTTTAGCCGTTGGCTTAAAGTTTATGTTAAGGGGAAAGCGCTAAGGTAGCCCGCGAAATTCAAATTGCCTTTCAATTTTTACAATTTGCAGCTCAGTGTCTGGGTGTGCACTATTGACGGGGTCCGCTAGGGCCGATGCCAGCTAGGGTTGCGGGATGTTCGAAAGAGTTACCGTGGCCCCGGCACAGGCAACAGAAGGAACACGGGTGGGTTTTAGTCAGTAAAAGTCTGACACGCCCTCCCGCTCCGCCCAGAGCGGGAGAAGTCATTTGATGATTTCCCATCCACAAAAAAAAAAAAAAGTGTCTGGGTGTATGTTGATTAAAGTATGGTTCGCGACCATAACAAATATGTATTTACAGAATTATAATCAGTAACAATAATATGTTAATATAATCCTCAAATGTCAAGATTTCATGAAATAGTCATCTAATAGTATTACTTGTCTTAGAAAGTTGTACTGATAACTATATTTATAAGCGTATTGTACAGCCTATTATTAAAACTAAGTTTCAATTTCTACAAAATCCCCCATTTATTCTAGAAAACACATAGAGATGCTGAACGGAAATGACTTGAATACCCTCAACATGAACTATGAAAGCAACCACGTGAACCTGGAACAACCAGACAAGTCCTCCGAAGCCATCGCAGACTTCTACGAGGGCTCTGTGGTCATGGTCACTGGAGGAACCGGGTTTGTTGGCAAGGCTCTGCTGGAGAAGCTCCTGAGGAGCTGTCCTGGGATCAAGACCATCTATGTGCTGATGAGACCCAAGAGAGGTCTGGCTGTGGAGCAAAGGTATAAGGAACTGCTTAAGAATCAGGTTGGTTTGATACTTTTTTTTCTTTTTTAGGAAGGTATGTATGTTTAAGTTATCATCTTTCTCCCTTTGTGTTAATTTAGTTGTGGTCAACGCAGCATGTATTTTCTTCCATACGTCTCTTTTAGCCGTCATCTCAGTAGTGTCTTTCTAGCCATTCCATCTTTCACACAGTCCATCCATCGTTTATTTGGTCTTCTTCTACTCTCATAGCCTTCCACCTATTCTAAGCCATCATCACAGAGTCCTCCTGTCCTGTTCTTCCTAGACAAAATATGATTTTTCACTCAAGTCATCCATATTTTCTTTGATCTGTTGCCTCTTCTAGCCATCCACATTCACAGTTTACGTTTTTCCTCTTATTTGCTTCTCCATGAAGGATACTTTATGTTGTTTTTAGTCGGCGAAATGGGATATATACTAGATTGCACCTTGAACCAAAAAACACATAAACAGCACATTTATGTCCCCCAAAGAGATTGGCACGAAGCCATGTTTATAAGAGTAAATTGCCACAACTGCCAGACCAACGTCATTTTCAAAAGTTCAAGATATTTTCCTTGTAAATGTATACATTAGTAGGCCAGAACCAAAGGACCGAGCCTTGAGGCACTCTCATGGAACTGGTTGCTATCATCATCATATCAGTCGAAAGACGTCCACTGCTGGACATAGGCCTCCCCCAAGCACCGACACTTCGACCGGTTCTGTGCTTCTCGCATCCAGCTGATTGCTGCAGCCTTCACAAGGTCATGTGTCCACCTTGTTGGAGACCTTCCAATGCTACATTTTCCGGTACGCGGACGCCACTCTAGAACCTATCGGCCTCATCGGCCATCTCTTCTGCGAGCAATGTGCAAAAATCCAAATCAGAATGTGGGCTTTAGTTTCAAGTAAATTACTGGTATTCAGCTGCATCCAGTTGAACTGGGAGCCGACCCCAACATTGTTGGGAACAGGCGGTCTGATGATGAATGCGGGCTTTAGCTGTTACTAAATTATTCTTGATTGAAAAAACCCAATAACTTAGCCCAACTTGGAAATGCCTAGGACCCCATGCAGTCGCGCTTGCGACCACAACCAAGAAAGCAGTTAGGAAAAATACTCAATCTAAAACATTAGATCCTCTCCTCCCCAGGTCTTTGATCGCATCAGAGCCCGTTGGCCCGAACGTCTCGGCAAGCTGTACCCTATCACTGGCGACGTCTCTGCCCCCAACCTCGGAGTGAGCCCTGAACAGCGAGAGTTATTGCGGAAGGTGACCACCCTGTTCCATTCCGCTGCTACTGTGAGGTTTACGGAGCCGCTGCATGCTGCCACCACCCTGAACGTGCAGGGAACTGCCTCGCTGCTGAAGTTGGCTGAGGATATGCATAAGTTGAAGGTACGTAATAGTTCTAAGCCTATTCGTATATGATCCGTCAGATTCTTCATAATATATTTGAACCAAACTACAGTGGCTGTTGCGTCCTCAAGGTAGACCACCTGTGACGGCCAGAACAGGCAACAAGTTCCATGGTTAGACATTTCAACCAGCTTTTTACTTTACCATTGACACTTTGTCATAGTGCCTAAAAAAATTATGATTGCCAGAAAATTGTACAGTCAGGAAACTTGATGTTCACCTGCACTCTAACTGCGTAACACACTATCAATTCCAATCTGAATGATTTTGAAGCAAATTGCTAATCCATTGCATCATACGTTCGAAAAATTTGTCTGCTCAACAACGTAAATAACGCAATGAATGTTGTTGAGCTGTCAGAATGAAACCGATTCCTAGTGTAAGTGTGTTACGCAATTGCCCCTCTGGTTGCCACAACATGGCAGTCTAATCAATCCAAACCAAGCAATCCAACTGTCGGCGCTCAATCACGAACATAACGTATCATTATCATCAGCTTTACAGCCGCGGGTGGGCCTTAGCCTGGTCAACTATATTTCTCCAACGTGACCTATTTTTGGCTCTTTCTCCCCAATTTCTCACTCCAACAGTTCTTAAATTTTGGTCAACGCCATCCAACTATCCGAGCTTGGGCCACCCTCAACTGCTTCGGCCATCCGGTTTACTATCCAGCAAACGTTTAGGTGCTCTGGTCTCGTCCATTCTTGCGACATGTCCTGCTCATCGAAGACGTCCTATTTTGATGGTTTTAATTACATAAGGCTCGTCATACATCTTCTAGAGCTCATGGTTGTACCGCGTTTGCCATTGCTCGTTGTCCAGCACTGCACTGAATATGCGCCTGAGGATTTTCCGTTCGAATATTAACAGAGAGTTCTCGAACATGATGTATGGATACCATAATTTAAGTAGATGAACAATTTAAAATGTCAACTGTGTTGTATTGCATCTCTGTCCCCCACCAGGCCCTGGTGCACGTATCTACGGCATACAGCAACGCGCCGCGCTCCCTCATCGAAGAGCGAGTGTACCCGCCTCCCTACGACCCGGACAGCATCGTCAGGTGCACCAAAATGTTGCCGCCGGAGACTGTGGAGGTCATCTCGGAGACTCTACAGGTACAACTAAAAATCTATTTTATTGTTTCATAATTAACAAAATTACAAAATTATATACTAACTTAAGGTGAAAGCGCCAGGGTAGCGCGAAATTCAAATTTTCTTACGTTTTTTTCAATTTGCAGGTCAGTATTAAGTTGTATGTTGATTAAAATAAGATTCGCGGCCGTAACAAATATGTATGTGTCATCAATACAACTCTCTAAGACCAAATAATTCTATTGAATGACTATTTCATGAAATCTTAACATTTCAGGATTATACTAACTCAAGGAATTGTATTACTGATTCTAATTTTATAATTCTGTAAATACATATTTTTTACGGTCGCGTATCATACTTTGATCAACATACACCCAGACACCGAGCTGCAAATTGCAAAAATCGTAAGAAAATTTGAATTTCGCGGGCTACCTTAGCGCTTCCCCTTTAACTAAAACTATTCACGAACTAAAATATGGCGTCGAAAGATTCCTCCGCATCGCTGTCGACTGGTAATGTACCCAAGAGACTGACGGCTTTGCCACGTTGTATGGCAATGCTTAGCCTCTGGCCAAGGTAGCAGCCAGCCCTTGGGTCACGGGAAGCGTTAACTAGCCGTCTGATGATTTCGTTAAACAAACCATGAGCGCTCGGACCCCACGGCCCGAGAGTTTCAACCCCAAACGGCTTGAAAATATAATTACTGATAAGGTTATTATACTTTCGCCGCTTGAGGTTTTCCGAAGCCGCAGCAGCAGCGCCAGCACAGCACGCCGAGCCGGGAAGATGGGACAGGTTGGTTAACAGGGAATAAAACTCACATGGAGTGGAAACAAGATGGTCAGTGGAGGAAAAGTACTTAGATATTGAAGACTAGCTGTGCCCCGTGACTTCGTTCGCGTGGAAGTCGTAATATACACAATATACCAGTCACATTTTAATTAAACTCCCTCGTCCCCGACCCGTCGCGTTGCATCGCCCGCCCGCGCTATTACTTCGTTTTTTCTTAGTGTTCTTCCTGACTTTTTCTTTTTGCTCGGCTCCTAAGGGTCGTAGCGTGATGTTAAATAGCCTATAACTATCCTCGTGAATTGGACTACCAAATGCAAAAATAATTTTTCAATTCCGACTTTTTGTTCACAATTTCATGGGTTTTAATTTTTTTGCGCGGAACCCTAATTATTTTTCTAAAATAAAAGTAGCCTTAGTTACCCGCCGTAACATTAGCTATCTGTCAGTGAAAGTCCCGTCAAAATCGGTCCAGCTGTTTGGGAGATTAACCAGAACAGACAGACAGACAAAAATTTTAAAAATTGCTTTTTTGTTATAAGTACCGTATATACTTTCTTATGCATTTAATAAAAAGTTGTTATTTTGACATTACAAACAGACACTTGAGTTTTATTAATTTGTATAGAAGTAGTTATAACGACGTTCAAAAATTTTTGAAAATTACATTTTTCAGCAGGGTATCGGACCGATACGAATGCGTAAATTAACGTCTAATGTTAAAGGAAGCCCGAAAATAGCGAAAAATAAATGAAAATATTCTATCCCTTTCCACCTTGTATATTTTTTACAACTTTACATAGCATCACGCCGGTTCTTCGCGAAGGGTATACACATATATGTACATATATAGTACTCCCACATTTCGCCAGTTCAATTTTATGAAAAGCCTCCATGAGCGGCAATACTGAATGTCGGGAAATTAAAAGATTTATTTTAATTAACAATTTACAAGGCACTTTAGAAAAATCTGCTTTTTGACAAGCTGTAGCAAGAAAATAATATTTATCATTTTCTTCCAGGGCGAGCATCCGAACCCTTACACGCTGACGAAGGCGCTGGCAGAGTCCATCGTGTTCAGCCACACCAACCTCCCTGTCTGCATCATCAGACCTTCCATAGGTAAGTTACAGTATTCATTTACTGTCTAAATAGGTAACGAGCAGGATCATTTACTGTCTAAATAGGTAACGAGCAGGATCATTTACTGTAAAAATAGGTAACGAGCAGGATCATTTACTGTCAAAATAGGTAACGAGCAGGATCATTTACTGTCAAAATAGGTAACGAGCAGGATCATTTACTGTCAAAATAGGTAACGAGCAGGATCATTTACGAAAACAAAATTGCAATGACGTGGCTTGCCGTGACGTGATGTGGAGATAAGCAGGTTACGTTGTGCTCCACAAGACTATTCGTTATTATTATTACAAACAATAGTTTTACGTTGTTAAGTTTTATTTTAATCCTTGGCCACTATTTTCAGTTTTCAGGAATATAATAAAACTTTGCATTTTTTTCTAAAATAAAAGACGAGGGCGCCACTGTGCGTATGGTGTCGTCATAACAATGGGGAAGGTCGGGCAAAGCTAATTGTAGATGGCGTGATCCTAGCGTGATGCTAGGTCCCTACGGCCTACAATAAATTTGACATTTCGTTCATTCATTCCATTTCTTGGTCATTTATGAGTTTGGTTTTGTTTCACTATTTCTATAATTTCGGTGATTTCAATATTTTTATCAAGTATTTGACATAGAAAGTGTCAGAGTTTAAAACCTTAAATATTTCCTCTTAATCACTTTCTTCAAAATGTTTCTACCCTCTGTTTAATTTTTTCAAAATCTCTGTAATAGCTTCTAGCCACCATCTTTTAATTTTAAGGTCTCTCGGGAAATAGTGGACTCCAATTTCGGAGTATTTAGTAACACAACGCATCATTTTCGCAAAAATAAAATAAAACCACCTCACGCCTTGTATTATTGGCTTGTGTTGGGAACTAGCTACGACAGCGCCATTTTGACAGTTGCCTTCCCCATTTGATTTATGATTTTTTTATAAGTCGTATGAAATCGCTTTAACAAATAATGTTGGCGCACCAATAGCATTTCAATCTACTAAACAATTAATTTCCCTGATTTTACATTCCGTGCTGTATTTTTAATTGTCTTTAACCACTCACAGAAATGTAGGTATTCGTTTTTAGTAAAACGTTGATTTTTTTTTTCGTCTTGGACTACCACAACGGATATTTACCATAAAAACAAAACCAGCTCAATCAAAATTATTTGGACTAATTTATTTTATTTAGAGGTATTCTAACCCCCCTCGGCCCCTTCCTCTGCCTAACCCTTCGTGGATTACAGGCGCGATATTATGTGTGTGTTTGTGTATTCAAAAAATATTTTGATGATCGTTTAAATTCATCATATGCCTAGCCTTCTCCCAGATATGTTGTGGTCGGCTTCCATGCAGCTGAGTACCAGTACTTTACATGTAGTGATTGCCTATCTGACCTCCACAACCCAGTTACTGGGTAACACGATACCCCTTAGTTCACTGGTTGCCAGACTTTCGAGCGTTGAAAAGGTGAGTGTTTAAATCGGAGCCCTTAAAAAAATATTATTAATAAAAAACACGATATACCCGAAGTTAGGAGGGACGCCCTATCCCCCCCCCCCCCAACTTTCTGTGAACGTAGTAATTATCTCAATGTGTCTTCAATGTGTAAAGTTTCCCACAAGGTACAAGGCGCCTGTCTCACCCTACTTCACATGACATTCATCAAATAGTCATCGGCGATCGATTGGGCTTATGATTGGCTCGCAGGCGACCAATGTTTAGCGAATCAATATTTTATTTTATGCTCTTAGTATTTGTAAAGTTCTGTTCGAACCTGAAGATTGTAGTTTGTAAAGTTCGCGCCCGGGCAAATACACCGGGCTATGACATGTATATGTATGTGACATGTATATGTATGTGACATGTATATGTATGTGACATGTATATGTTGTATACAGCAGTACGAGTATATGTCATATTAGCGCCCGGGTGCTGTATATGTCATATTAGAGCCCGGGTGCTGTATATGTCATATTAGAGCCCGGGTGCTGTATATGTCATATTAGCGCCCGGGTGCTGTATATGTCATATTAGCGCCCGGGTGCTGTATATGTCATATTAGAGCCCGGGTGCTGTATATGTAATATTAGAGCCCGGGTGCTGTATATGTCATATTAGCGCCCGGGTGCTGTATATGTCATATTAGAGCCCGGGTGCTGTATATGTCATATTAGAGCCCGGGTGCTGTATATGTCATATTAGAGCCCGGGTGCTGTATATGTCATATTAGAGCCCGGGTGCTGTATATGTCATATTAGCGCCCGGGTGTTGTATATCTGATCAAGATCTGTTTATCTATGTGATAGGTAGATAGTTTCAACCTGGCTCTGTTTCCTACGAAAGCGGTTCCGTCATAATACGGCCGTCATGAAAATCTGGCATCTTCACCATTTTTTAACCCCCGACAGTAACAGAGGGGTGTTACAAGTTTAACGTGTGCATCTGTCTGTGGCATCGTAGCTCCCAAACGACTGAATCGATTTAGATTTTTTTTTTTGTTTAAAAGGTAATTTGATCGACAGTGTTCTTAGTTATGATTCAAGAGAGTCTATTCAGCCGTTTGAAGATTATCAGCTCTTTTCTAGTTGATGAACGGATGTCCAACATGATCTTCAACATGATCTTCAACAGGTCTGATCGAGTCGAAATTTGGTATTCTGTTACTTCAATTATATTAAAATAACCTAGTAACCTTGAACTGATGCTGCAGCATCGCCTGGAGTTTGCAGGGTACCCAAGTCCCTCACCAACTTTCAGCAGAGGTATCGTGTTTGGGTTCATTAGAATGGTCTCAATGGTTATAGATAGATGTGTGTCGCGGGTTATAGATAGATGTGTGTCGCGGGTTATAGATAGATGTGTGTCGCGGGTTATAGATAGATGTGTGTCGCGGGTTTTCTATTCATTTTATTTATTGACATTAAGGTGTCAAATTCTGATGAAAATGACAGATGTAGAGTAAAAATTACTCTGTATTTGGACAGCCGTTATTTTGTGACAGTCATCGCTTCCTTATGAAATCAACGCGTTTATGAAGTTTCAATTTACCGGGAATTGTTGTCAGAATGAAAATCAGCTTAGTAGTTTATGTAGAAGTGACGTAAGACATCCATACTTACAATTGTAATTCATGACCTGTCATTTAGTCTAACCTTATTAGTAAACTATTTAGTAGGTACGCAAGGTGGCCAAAAATGAAATTATAATGATTATAATGACATGTGGTTTAATGGTTAGTGGTAGGCCTCTTACCGAGAGAGAGGTCTTGGCTTCGATCCCCAGGAAGGGCAACGTGTTATAGGGTTTTTTCATCATATGTCGTTAAAGGGAATTTCTCAGTCTGGATTAGTGCGCGGTTGATGGCAATAGGCTCGCCACCTATGACTTGAATACGACTAGCAAAATGTGGGTGTACTGCTTTGGCAGTACAGTACAACTTCGTCAAAATTTTGTTCCTTTTAATAATTTGCGACTAGTACAGTCCCTCGTCAGCTCATCTATGGGATCATTGTGACCTCGAGCTGGCCCAGCATAGTACGGCGTTTTAATAGAATAAGAGGCCAGCTTATACTGGTTTTGTTACACAGATTTTTGGTTTTGTTACAAAATTTTGTTCCTTTTAACAATTTGCGACTAGCACAACGCACTGGCTTGACCTGCTTCAAGGACATTACTAATACGGCAAGTCCTTTTAGAGGAACAAAACGATTTAGAGTTGTTCTATGCATACAATGAATTTATTTAAATTCGATTCTCACTATGAATATAATTCATGTTAATGTATAGACGGAACAGTTTCGCATGCTGTCTGTCGGTTGTTTATGTATCTACGTGTTCGGGGGCCTCTTGTACACCCATAGGGGTAGGCGCTGCTTGGCGGCAGAGATAGGTGTGCTGGTAGTCCAGCACACCTATCTCTGCCGCCAAGCAGCGTCGCTGTGTTCCGGTGTGAAGGGTATGGTGCCGGTGTAGTTACACGCACGTGACACATGTCAGCTTCGTCTTAGGGAGTAGACCCCTCGTCCGGGAAGTACTACCAGCACACCTATCTCTGCCGCCAAGCAGCGTCGCTGTGTTCCGGTGTGAAGGGTATGGCGCCGGTGTAGTTACACGCACGTGACACATGTCAGCTTCGTCTCTGGGACGGCAACGCATCTGTAATGTCTCTGGTACTGCAGATGTGCGCAGGCGGCGGTGAGACAATAAGGTAGGTATTCGGCTTTTTGCCATCCATCATCTGCCCGCCTCTTCCCAACTATGTTGGAGTCGGCTTCTAGTCTAATCGGGTGCAGTTGAATACCAGTATTTTACAAGAAGCGACTGCCTATCTGACCTCCACAACTAACTACTGGGTAATACGATACTCCTTGGTAAGACTGGTTGTCAGACTTTCGGGCTGTTGACGACCCGTTACGACTGTTAAACCAACGGCTAAACGTGCTTTCTGAGGCACGGTGGGTTCTTGGTATGTAAAGATGGTCATCCATCTACGGACCAACCGCGGCAAGCGTAGCTTAATCTGATCGATCGACCCGTGCGGCTGTTATTACTTAGCCAGAAGCCATCCAATATCATAAAAAAATACTTCAGTTACAAGTTTGATTTAGACTGTTCGTTGTCTTTTAGTCAGTCAGCCAGAGAACTTGTTACCCGACTGCTCAAAAGAAGGTTCTTGATGAGTAAAGATTCTTAGTGGAATTGAAAGCAAAACTCATCATAAATTCATATATGTGTGACGTACAGCCATCATATCGATTGACTGACACGACGTGGGAAGGTTTTCCAATAATTAAAATTAAAAATGTATGTGCCACAGCTGCTTACGAAGAAACGCGAAAATATTGATTTACGACGATTCTATTATGACGATCTGTTCCCATCAACCGTGCACAAATCCAGACTCCGGACTGCTATTGAGAAATTCCTGATAGAGAAGCCAAATAACACGTCTCTCGACCTAGGATTCGAGCCCAGGACCTCATGCTCAGCAGTAGCGCTTGCGCCCACCAATCAGAGAGTCGTGAAAATTAACTTTTTTATTATTAACTAACTGTTACACGCGGTTTCGCCCGCGTGGATATCAATACTAACATTTGGATCGGATTTTGTTCACAATTTCATGGGTTTTAGTTTTTTTTTGCGCGAAACCCTAATTATTTTTTCTAAAATAAAAGTACCCTAAAATACTCCTTATAACATCAGTTATCTACCAGTGAAAGCCCCGTTAAAATTGATCCAGTCGTTTCGGAGATTAGCCGGAACAAACAGACAGACAGACAAAAAATTCAAAAATTGTTTTTTTTTGTCATGTAACGTATATACTTTCATATGCATTCAGTGACAAGTTGTTATTTTGATATTACAAGCAGACACTTCAATTTTATTTATTTGTATAGATTATAGATTTCAATGGCGGTCTGTACACCACACAAGTAATCACAAACTAGTTCATAACGCTTTAATAAGTCGCGTTGTGTACGAAGTGCAATTAAAACACTAGTGCTGCAACCTGTAACATTTTGGCTACTCATTGGTGACTTGAATTTCTAAAGGCTCACACAGACAGGCGCGACGCGACGGTGCGACATGGAAATTGTTCTGGTAGAACAATTTCCATGAAGTAGGTATTCATAGAAATGGCTCTACTAGAGTCGCGTCGTACTGCCGCGTCATGTCTGTCTCCGGGAGCCTTAATACATTGTGACTTTTGTTGAGTAGCATCGTGGACAATGGGCCTTTAAAACCGGTTTAGTAGGGAACTAGAAAATGAGGTAAGACTGGTATAAAATCTTGCCCATTTCTCAATAACCATAGTGAGCTTAGGTAATACCATGAAACGGGTTAAGTTAACTAGAAAGTCTTCGATGGCAACATTCTGTGATTATGCAAAATAACTATATGTACAGTTATAGACTGAAAATGTTGAGCACTTAAAGTTTTAATATTTAACTTGCACCTTATTATTTTTCCAACGACGTCCTGCCAAGTTTTTGGAACTTTTTAACAAAAAATTAAACAGACGAAAAAAGGAACTGAAAAGTGAAAAATGTACGCGTTCACATGAGCACCTCCTCCTTTTGTTCGTCGTGAACGTGACGTCATGTGCCCGCTATGGTTGGGTTATTCTTCTAAGTGTTTGAAATTTTTTTTTAACATTTTTGCTCCTTGACCGTACAGTACGACTTTTAGCAAAGATTTAAAACAAAAACAAAAATATCGCAGCCGCCACATACATTTACATTTATTTACATTTTGACCTCACTACCGACATTATCACCATCGAACACTATGAAAACGACACCCATGACGAAAAATTAGAAAATTTTTGCAGCCGCCATTGGATTTACGTTTTGACCAAACTCACACTTTGTCTCTCTCTTTAATGAGAGAGAGAAAGTGTGAATTCGAAAGAAGGAAGCATAGGCATACAAGTATGAACGCTTATTCGCGTGACTATTTCTGCCAGTTTACTCCTATCACAAGTCGCGTAAAAGAACTCTCTTCCAACAATGACCCACATAGTCTTCACATTCACAATAATAATAAAAATTTAATATTGTTTTATGAAATTCTATTGACAAACAAGATGTCATTTCCGCTATAGCCACGCGCCAACAGATTCTTGTACGATATCTACTCATTCTGCTTCGTCTACGCTCATTTGATCCATCGTCGAAACTTGTTTGTGGTTATTTTAGTTTTTCTGTAACTTCCAGTGACCGCTGCCCTGCAGGAGCCCTACCCAGGATGGATCGATAATGTCTACGGAGTAACTGGTGAGTCGAAACAGCTTTCAAATAAAAATTACAAACCTTATTGCGAATGCATAAAGAGTAGGTACCTAATGCAGAAGAAACCTACCTACGTCTTGTTTACATGAAACAGATAGATTTTTCCTCTTAACAAATCCAATCATCCCCGTATTTTTCCGAGATCGATTTGATCATTCCTTAAGGCGAAAGTCCTAGGATAGCCCGCGAAAATCACATTTTCATACGTTTTTTTGAAATTTGCAGATCAGTTTTAGGTCATATTTTTATCAAATTATGACTCACAACCGTAATACATATGTTTAAGTCGTAGATGGAATGTCGAATGTTTTACATAACCGCTAAATGTTTTACATAACCGCTAAATGTTTTACATAACCGCTAAATGTTTTACATAACCGCTAAATGTTTTACATAACCGCTAAATGTTTTACATAACCGCTAAATGTTTTACATAACCGCTAAATGTTTTACATAACCGCTAAATGTTTTACATAACCGCTAAATGTTTTACATAACCGCTAAATGTTTTACATAACCGCTAAATGTTTTACATAACCGCTAAATGTTTTACATAACCGCTAAATGTTTTACATAACCGCTAAATGTTTTACATAACCGCTAAATGTTTTACATAACCGCTAAATGTTTTACATAACCGCTAAATGTTTCACAAAACAGCTAGGTTGTGTAAAACAGTTGAACGACGTTTAGCAGTTTTTCATAATTACTGAACTTAAACACGCAGAATTACATAGACGTTTTGAATTTATCAATGCAATAGATCAACGATTAGAGCTTATATAAAACAGTGTAGAATGAAACGTCAGATTGTAGATTTTTATTATTATTAATTCATTTAATTCAGGTTAGACCCTTACATACAATAAAATAAACTTTAAAATTTCACAATACTGCCACAGAATAAAAATAAAAATAAAATGTCAATGCAATTAAAATAAATTAAACGAAGATAAAAAATTGTCACAATTTAAAAATTAAAATTTAATAAAACATCATATAAAAACAATACAAACAAGTCATTATAAATATGTAAGTACGTAATTATTTTTATTCAAAATTTTGTCATTTGTGGCTTTGTGTGTCTTAACAACAAAAATGGCGTCCGAAACAGAAATAATTAAAACAAAACGAGGAATATGAGTAAAAATTACCCTAATACAAGTTTAATAAAACGTTATCAGAGTTTTATGAAAGTCAGCCCTAAAAATACTAAATAGCCAAGTAACTGCGACAAACTTGGAAGTAGCGCTCACCGGCCGCCACCGCGGCACCGCTCGCCTCACTCGCTCGGCTCGCGCGAGGTTGGTCACAGTCTGTTCTAACCTAACCCCAATTGGTCGGGGTGCTTTAGCTAGTTACTGCGACCAATTTACCAAACGCTTATTGTGACTGCTGTTAAGCCATTCTCCATTACGTCTAAACATCGGTAGGAGTTTTGTTAGCTGCTATGTTGCTGTTTTACATACCGGAGCTGTTTTGTAAAACAGCTAGCGGTTATGTAAAACAGCTAATTAAGCAATCCATCTGCGACATATATGTATACAAAATAATTTGAACTTACAAAGTTGTATTGATGATTTTAATTATCACAATGCTGTAAATACATATTTATTTGTTGAATTTCTATCCTAGCGCATAGTAAATGATATACGGTGGAAGGGGACATCGTAACGAAAACTTTTACCATGAATTCAGAAATATTTTTGCCGGTTTAAAAAACAAACAGCTGTCCTGTACAATAGTAATTTAATAGGTTTCTCTCACCCCGTAATTATCAAATATTGCTTTTGAAAACCAATTATTTTTTACAAACATACGACCCAGTATCTAAAGTATCTTAGGCTAGGTATAGAGCATCCTCGTAATCACGCGAGTGTTTTAAAAAAAAATAAGGGTGTACGAAGTATTTTCACATATAATATGATTGCTGAATTTACAACTCTTCCATGTTCCAGGTATCATAATGGAGATATCCCGCGGCACCTACCGCTCCGGCTACTGCCGCGAGCGGTACGTGGTGGACCTGGTGCCCGTCGATATGGTGGTCAACTCCTGCATCCTGGCAGCTTGGAGGCAGGGGGTCAAGCAGTGAGTATATAACATATTATATCTTTTATCTGACTGCCTCGATATGCTGCCTTTCCACTAGAGCTGATGTGCTAAGCTGTGTAGCAAAGGGATGGGTCGTTTGATTTTGATGTTGTTGGGGCTGCCGAGATGTTGTAGTGCGTCTGGCATGTTTACGGAGAAAGACCAGCGGGCGCCATATTGCACCGTATCCGAGCAAGCTCCAACAGCATTCTGAAGACAACAGCGAACCGGTTAGACGGTCCTTTTCTTAGACGCTGGATCGCACTCCATGTGTCTATTTGATTTAGTTTTTTTTTTTGTGGTGTACTAACATAGTTCTTAAGTACTAACTAACACTAATATGGTTGTTCTTTGATGAGTAGTCTGAAATACAGTTATTTTCTATAATTACTTGTAGTCCCGACTGATTGACGCAGAGCCTGCGCCGCGGCGGACACAAACTTGTAGTCCCGACTGATTGACGCAGAGCCTGCGCCGCGGCGGACACAAACTTGTAGTCCCGACTGATTGACGCAGAGCCTGCGCCGCGGCGGACACAAACTTGTAGTCCCGACTGATTGACGCAGAGCCTGCGCCGCGGCGGACACAAACTTGTAGTCCCGACTGATTGACGCAGAGCCTGCGCCGCGGCGGACACAAACTTGTAGTCCCGACAGATTGACGCAGAGCCTGCGCCGCGGCGGACACAAACTTGTAGTCCCGACTGATTGACGCAGAGCCTGCGCCGCGGCGGACACAAACTTGTAGTCCCGACAGATTGACGCAGAGCCTGCGCCGCGGCGGACACAAACTTGTAGTCCCGACTGATTGACGCAGAGCCTGCGCCGCGGCGGACACAAACTTGTAGTCCCGACAGATTGACGCAGAGCCTGCGCCGCGGCGGACACAAACTTGTAGTCCCGACTGATTGACGCAGAGCCTGCGCCGCGGCGGACACAAACTTGTAGTCCCGACTGATTGACGCAGAGCCTGCGCCGCGGCGGACACAAACTTGTAGTCCCGACAGATTGACGCAGAGCCTGCGCCGCGGCGGACACAAACTTGTAGTCCCGACTGATTGACGCAGAGCCTGCGCCGCGGCGGACACAAACTTGTAGTCCCGACAGATTGACGCAGAGCCTGCGCCGCGGCGGACACAAACTTGTAGTCCCGACTGATTGACGCAGAGCCTGCGCCGCGGCGGACACAAACTTGTAGTCCCGACAGATTGACGCAGAGCCTGCGCCGCGGCGGACACAAACTTGTAGTCCCGACTGATTGACGCAGAGCCTGCGCCGCGGCGGACACAAACTTGTAGTCCCGACTGATTGACGCAGAGCCTGCGCCGCGGTGGACACAAACTTGTAGTCCCGACTGATTGACGCAGAGCCTGCGCCGCGGCGGACACAAACTTGTAGTCCCGACAGATTGACGCAGAGCCTGCGCCGCGGCGGACACAAACTTGTAGTCCCGACTGATTGACGCAGAGCCTGCGCCGCGGCGGACACAAACTTGTAGTCCCGACTGATTGACGCAGAGCCTGCGCCGCGGCGGACACAAACTTGTAGTCCCGACTGATTGACGCAGAGCCTGCGCCGCGGCGGACACAAACTTGTAGTCCCGACTGATTGACGCAGAGCCTGCGCCGCGGCGGACACAAACTTGTAGTCCCGACTGATTGACGCAGAGCCTGCGCCGCGGCGGACACAAACTTGTAGTCCCGACTGATTGACGCAGAGCCTGCGCCGCGGCGGACACAAACTTGTAGTCCCGACTGATTGACGCAGAGCCTGCGCCGCGGCGGACACAAACTTGTAGTCCCGACTGATTGACGCAGAGCCTGCGCCGCGGCGGACACAAACTTGTAGTCCCGACTGATTGACGCAGAGCCTGCGCCGCGGCGGACACAAACTTGTAGTCCCGACAGATTGACGCAGAGCCTGCGCCGCGGCGGACACAAACTTGTAGTCCAGACTGATTGACGCAGAGCCTGCGCCGCGGCGGACACAAACTTGTAGTCCCGACAGATTGACGCAGAGCCTGCGCCGCGGCGGACACAAACTTGTAGTCCCGACTGATTGACGCAGAGCCTGCGCCGCGGCGGACACAAACTTGTAGTCCCGACTGATTGACGCAGAGCCTGCGCCGCGGCGGACACAAACTTGTAGTCCCGACTGATTGACGCAGAGCCTGCGCCGCGGCGGACACAAACTTGTAGTCCCGACAGATTGACGCAGAGCCTGCGCCGCGGCGGACACAAACTTGTAGTCCCGACTGATTGACGCAGAGCCTGCGCCGCGGCGGACACAAACTTGTAGTCCCGACTGATTGACGCAGAGCCTGCGCCGCGGCGGCTACAAACTTGTAGTCCCGACTGATTGACGCAGAGCCTGCGCCGCGGCGGACACAAACTTGTAGTCCCGACTGATTGACGCAGAGCCTGCGCCGCGGCGGACACAAACTTGTAGTCCCGACTGATTGACGCAGAGCCTGCGCCGCCGCGGCGGACACAAACTTGTAGTCCCGACTGATTGACGCAGAACCTGCGCCGCGGCGGACACAAACTTGTAGTCCCGACTGATTGACGCAGAGCCTGCGCCGCGGCGGCTACAAACTTGTAGTCCCGACTGATTGACGCAGAGCCTGCGCCGCGGCGGACACAAACTTGTAGTCCCGACTGATTGACGCAGAGCCTGCGCCGCGGCGGACACAAACTTGTAGTCCCGACTGATTGACGCAGAGCCTGCGCCGCGGCGGACACAAACTTGTAGTCCCGACTGATTGACGCAGAGCCTGCGCCGCGGCGGACACAAACTTGTAGTCCCGACTGATTGACGCAGAGCCTGCGCCGCGGCGGACACAAACTTGTAGTCCCGACTGATTGACGCAGAGCCTGCGCCGCGGCGGCTACAAACTTGTAGTCCCGACTGATTGACGCAGAGCCTGCGCCGCGGCGGACACAAACTTGTAGTCCCGACAGATTGACGCAGAGCCTGCGCCGCGGCGGACACAAACTTGTAGTCCCGACAGATTGACGCAGAGCCTGCGCCGCGGCGGACACAAACTTGTAGTCCCGACTGATTGACGCAGAGCCTGCGCCGCGGCGGACACAAACTTGTAGTCCCGACTGATTGACGCAGAGCCTGCGCCGCGGCGGCTACAAACTTGTAGTCCCGACTGATTGACGCAGAGCCTGCGCCGCGGCGGACACAAACTTGTAGTCCCGACTGATTGACGCAGAGCCTGCGCCGCGGCGGCTACAAACTTGTAGTCCCGACTGATTGACGCAGAGCCTGCGCCGCGGCGGACACAAACTTGTAGTCCCGACTGATTGACGCAGAGCCTGCGCCGCGGCGGCTACAAACTTGTAGTCCCGACTGATTGACGCAGAGCCTGCGCCGCGGCGGACACAAACTTGTAGTCCCGACTGATTGACGCAGAGCCTGCGCCGCGGTGGCTACAAACTTGTAGTCCCGACTGATTGACGCAGAGCCTGCGCCGCGGCGGCTACAAACTTGTAGTCCCGACTGATTGACGCAGAGCCTGCGCCGCGGCGGACACAAACTTGTAGTCCCGACTGATTGACGCAGAGCCTGCGCCGCGGCGGCTACAAACTTGTAGTCCCGACTGATTGACGCAGAGCCTGCGCCGCGGCGGACACAAACTTGTAGTCCCGACTGATTGACGCAGAGCCTGCGCCGCGGCGGACACAAACTTGTAGTCCCGACTGATTGACGCAGAGCCTGCGCCGCGGCGGACACAAACTTGTAGTCCCGACTGATTGACGCAGAGCCTGCGCCGCGGCGGACACAAACTTGTAGTCCCGACTGATTGACGCAGAGCCTGCGCCGCGGCGGACACAAACTTGTAGTCCCGACTGATTGACGCAGAGCCTGCGCCGCGGCGGACACAAACTTGTAGTCCCGACTGATTGACGCAGAGCCTGCGCCGCGGCGGACACAAACTTGTAGTCCCGACTGATTGACGCAGAGCCTGCGCCGCGGCGGACACAAACTTGTAGTCCCGACTGATTGACGCAGAGCCTGCGCCGCGGCGGACACAAACTTGAAATTTTGACAGTTGATTCCTTTTATGTTGTAAGCATCCACTGAGGAAGGATTTTTGAAAATTCGACCTTTAAGGGGGTGAAAAGGGGGGATTTTGTTTGTATGAAAACTCTTATTTCTAGAGTTAATGAACTTGAAACTTGGACGAATACTTAACTAAGTAAATTATGAAGTTTGTCATTTTTTTTGTTTTTCTAAACTACCCCCTAAAGGAGGATTGGAGGGTGTTTATATTTAAGACCGAAAATAAAGAATAACGTGTATCAGGGTTTTTTGAAAATCTACCGCTAACGGGGTACTAAAGTACAAATTCCACGCGGATGAAGTCGCGCGGGAAGTGCTAGTCTATTGTATATGCGAAACGATTGGTTAGCTCTGGTGGAATGCGAAACGATTGGTTAGCTCTGGTGGAATGCGAAACGATTGGTTAGCTCTGGTGGAATGCGAAACGATTGGTTAGCTCTGGTGGAATGCGAAACGATTGGTTAGCTCTGGTGGAATGCGAAACGATTGGTTAGCTCTGGTGGAAAAAGTTTCAACGAAGCTAAGTTTTGACATACGAGTAAAGCGCGTGTTACCGGCTCCGCTACACCACTTAACTTTGGTGAAAATAAAAGCGTGTTAATAGACACAGTTTCGTAATGTAGCTTCGCCGAATCACCTTTTAGCTACCTCGCTCATTACTGCTGGAAAGTCAGCCGTAGTCTTGCGGTCGCAGGCGTGGCCAAGGTCAGGAATTTCTCAGTAGGAGCACGGCGTCTCAATGTTGGCCCAGTTGGTGGCAATATGCTCGGCCTTGAACATTACTGGTGAAATGTGGGTTTACTTACAACTCTGTTCGAGTGCGAGCGAGAGAAAGATGTAAGGAATAGCTCTTTGGAGAAAACAGTCTTGCTGTTATATTGATGTGCCTTGTGACAGCTTAACATCTGGAATGCCGACTGAACGTGGCCGCGATGTCTAACCATAACTCCGGCATTCTTCCTCTCCCTTAGGAATCTTCTAAAGTCCTTATTAATTTATTCCAGGCCGGGTCGTTGCCCAGTCTACAACGTGACGTCAGGATCTATCAACCCTCTCCAATGGGGACAGTTCACTAAACTGTGCATCAAATGGGCTCTGGAGAATCCCACCAAGTAAGTACGAGTATTTAAGTAGTTTACTTTTACTTACCAGCTGGAGGAGCCTGTGGCTAAGTAATAACAGCCGCACGGGTCGCTTGTCGTGGTTGGTCCGTGGATGGGTGACCATTTTTACATATCGAGATTCCTCCGTGCCTCGGAAAGCACACTAAGCCGTTGATCCCGGCTGTCATTCGTGGATCTTTGACAGCCGTTAGGTACGGGTCGTCAGAAGCCCGAAAGTCTGACAACCAATCTTACCAAGGGGTGTCGCATCATCCAGTAACTGAATTTTGGAGGTCAGATAGGCAGTCGCTCCATGTAAAACTTACCATGTTTCTGGCAAATAAATAAATAAAATACTGGTATTCAGCTGCATCCGGTTAGACTAGAGGCCGACCACAACATAGTTGGGCAAAAACTAGGTTTAAGATGACTTGCCATCTTGAGTTGATCAGAATAAGCAAGCTGAAGTGGCAATGGGCCGGCCATATTAGCCGTAGAACCGATGATCGTTGGGGTAGACGTAGACCGCGAATCGGCAAACGTAAGGTAGGACGCCCTCAGGGTCTTCCCAGGGTGGCTGGTAGCAGCTGGATGAGAGTTGCCGAGAATCGAGCTAAATGGCGCGCAATAGGAGAGGCCTATGTCCAGCAGTCCACTGCTATAGCATGATGATAACAGGGACTATGACAGCTTACTCATATATTATAGCCAAATTATTTGTGTAATGAGCTAAGAGCTTACTGTAGAGATTTGTATGGCCGACACTTACTTTGTTAACTAATATTAAATTATTTCTTTCATAGATACGTGATGTGGTACCCAAACTTCGCGTTCACGGAGTCTCGCTTCATGAACACGTTCTGGGAGATCACATGCCACTTTCTGCCAGCCTTCATGTACGACCTGCTGCTGAGGGCGCAGGGGAGGAAGGCCATGTGAGTACTCAACTATACTAAAATTTTGTAAGCGCGGCAATAACGGCTAAGGGTGTCATAACGGCTAAGGGTGTCATAACGGCTAAGGGTGTCATAACGGCTAAGTGTGTCATAACGGCTAAGGGTGTCATAACGGCTAAGGGTGTCATAACGGCTAAGGGTGTCATAACGGCTAAGGGTGTCATAACGGCTAAGGGTGTCATAACGGCTAAGGGTGTCATAACGGCTAAGGGTGTCATAACGGCTAAGGGTGTCATAACGGCTAAGGGTGTCATAACGGCTAAGGGTGTCATAACGGCTAAGGGTGTCATAACGGCTAAGGGTGTCATAACGGCTAAGGGTGTCATAACGGCTAAGGGTGTCATAACGGCTAAGGGTGTCATAACGGCTAAGGGTGTCATAACGGCTAAGGGTGTCATAACGGCTAAGGGTGTCATAACCATTGCAGCTACGGGTAAACGTTCACCGTCTTTAACTTTTTTAGAAATTTCTAACTGCATTTACAGATTTTAGAACAAATGGTACGGTTAGCTAGAAAATCGACAATTTTACGTTTTATTTTTATGATGCCAATCGAAACAGTTTGTTATAAGGATTAATAAAAGACTATGGGACCAAGGTACATAGAGTACTCGAAAGCTACAAATTGCAAAAACTTTTTCCATACATTTGCATTGCTCGTATAGACAAAGCATTTTTCATCTGTCTTCTATCCTTCATGAACTTCCTTACTATAAAACCATCTCCCCCTCCCCCCAGCATGATGAAACTCGCCCGCCGATTCAAGATGGCGGCTGCAACAGGCGAGTACTTCGCCAACCATGAGTGGCAGTTCGGCGTCGCTGAGCTGACAGCCCTCCACGACGACGCCTCCGCCGCCAGGGACTCGGGCGCCTTCCCTCATTGGCCCGCTGACTTCGACTGGGACTCGTATATCGGTGCTTATATGTTCGGCATCAGGCGGTATATTTTGAAGGACACGGCTGAGTCATTGCCTGTCGCACGGACAAAGTTAAGAAGGTGAGTTTTCTACTGCTTTTTGTTTTTTAATAAATGCTGGCACTGCACTTGGCGTATTTGCACAAATATTGGCGTTATTTCGTCGATACAAAATGAACTTACATACATACATAAAATCACCCCTTCTTTCCTTGGGGTAGGCAGAAACTACAGAACGCCACCTGCTACGATCCTTACATACTCCTTTTGTTTCGTTTACGTTCATACATCTGGTCACACACGCACGCCGGTCGCGAGTAGGTACTACTCTCAGACCTTTCTCAAGAACATCACTAATCAAGTCACTGTGACCTTATTTCACGAAAATAAGGTATAATTTGTATCATTCAAGTAACGAAAATATTTTGAAAAATCGCCAAGTACCAGTATAAGATGAGACCACGAAAACTGTGGATAATTCACCATAGGTTGCGTAAACATTTGTGACATTTCAACGAACCATACTCCGTACAAAGCAATGTCGGTCAGTCGTGACTTTGTCTGTGTATTATCTCATGAGGGCACGGGATCATTTATTCAAAGGAGATTTCCGTGTTACTAAAATACTACTCCTGCTTAACTGCAGTGCAGTTTAGTGTCATCAAAAATAGTGATGTCTTCGAAATCAATTTAATTTCAATAATAGAATAGAAAACACTGAGAGTCAGACGACCCATCACTATCGTGCAAGCGCACGCTTCGTCCTACTACTGCACCCTTATTACGTGACACGCTTGTTATGACAATCATTCATTTTGGAGATAGGCAACATTGATACTGCATTGAGCTGGTATTATGATCACGAATTTTTAAATATACAGCGCAGTAGATATCTTGGAATTAAAATGAAACCGATTGTAATGGCAAGAAGCGACGACCTTATGTAAGGATTTGTATCACATGGCGTTCTGTCGATCTATTCAGTTAAATCTCACTCATATTATTTATTAAATTCCCGTTCGTCCCACTAGTGCGGCGACGACAGTGAGACGAACGGAAATAAATTTAATATTATTTATTAAATTCCCGTTTGTCCCACTAGTGTGGCGACGACAATGAGACGAACGGAAATAAATTTAATATTGTTTATTAAATTCCCGTTCGTCCCACTAGTGCGGCGACGACAGTGAGACGAACGGAAATAAATTTAATATTGTTTATTAAATTCCCGTTCGTCCCACTAGTGTGGCGACGACAATGAGACGAACGGAAATAAATTTAATACTGTTTATTAAATTCCCGTTCGTCCCACTAGTGCGGCGACGACAGTGAGACGAACGGATGCACGTTTTTAACAGAGATATTTTTGTAGAATAGACCGGCTCAGTAACTACTCAGTCAAATGGTAATTTCTGTATTTTTGTAGAATAGACCGGCTCAGTAACTACTCAGTCAGATGGTAATTTTTGTATTTTTGTAGAATAGACCGGCTCAGTAACTACTCAGTCAGATGGTAACTTCTGTATTTTTGTAGAATAGAACGGCTCAGTAACTACTCAGTCAGATGGTAATTTTTGTATTTTTGTAGAATAGACCGGCTCAGTAACTACTCAGTCAGATGGTAATTTTTGTATTTTTGTAGAATAGACCGGCTCAGTAACTACTCAGTCAGATGGTAATTTTTGTATTTTTGTAGAATAGACCAGCTCAGTAACTACTCAGTCAGATGGTAATTTTTGTATTTTTGTAGAATAGACCGGCTCAGTAACTACTCAGTCAGATGGTAATTTTTGTATTTTTGTAGAATAGACCGGCTCAGTAACTACTCAGTCAGATGGTAATTTTTGTATTTTTGTAGAATAGACCGGCTCAGTAACTACTCAGTCAGATGGTAACTTCTGTATTTTTGTAGAATAGACCGGCTCAGTAACTACTCAGTCAGATGGTAATTTCTATATTTTTCCTGTTTCAGATTATACTGGGTGCACAAGCTGTTCCAAGCGGCGACAGGATACTACGTGTTCAGGCTCCTCGCGGGTCGCTTGCGGTAGAATTAAAACTTAATTTTGTAAACAATTTGTCAGTTGACCTTAGTTAAGTAAAGCATGATTTGCTGGACAGCACAGAGGCTTAAGGACTGCAAAATTAACTATTTTTACAAACTTTCATTTGAGAGCTATCTTTTATAAAACTGTCATTGGTATTTCATATTTACTTTACGGGGTCATATTAAATTAGCCAGCAAAACTCCACAGACGTGAAAAAAAATTAATTTCTTACATAATACTTCAAGTAAGTACACAACATTTTGTGGTCGTTGACCCCTAAAAATAATTGTCAAGTCGTTATTTTATTTTTTGTTTTATCATGTTAGACACTGATACCCATCATGTCTGTGGAGTTTCGCTGGCTAATTTTATTTGAGCTGTAAAGTACTTACTAATTCCATGCTCATAATATATTGATAAACAGATGCATAAAAAGCTCTCAAATGAGAATATCTTAATATTACCTTCAAGGTTTTAAAATAGAATAAATGCATCTAGTGCAGAATCTAATTTGTTATACTGTTCACTTAGAAGTGTAAAAGGACTGTACAGAAAAATATAATCTGACTAAAATACCATCCTTTACGGAACCTCATTTTATAGTTTTAAGAAATATTGATGTACCTGTAATATTAGAAAATAAAATTATGTTATTTTAATTCTATCAGAATATTTTTACCAAATATTGTAATTTGTAAATCATATTTTTATTTGTATTCTATTTTCTTAACATATTATTTTGTATCACATTTTTTTAAATAAAAACATGTTGATCTTCAGAAATTATGATTAAAATGAGAAAACATTTTTAAGTTATTATTTTTTACTTACATTATTATTGAAATGTAAGAGAAAATACATATAGATACTTTCACTGTGTAGAAATATTTTTATGGAAGTACTTATTAGTAACTTCATTGACTGTATAAAAAAATTCCATAGCTTTTATTTTTAATCTGTGTCAATTTATTTGGCGGCATAACAAGTATACAGGGTGTAAAGGACACGCAGTGGCGCAGCTACAATTATCATTAGGGGGAAGCCGAAGAAAAAATTGTTCAGTTCTCATAAACTCAGACAAAAATCTGTAGGTTTTTAATCTCATGATGCATTAAACTGGTATTAAATATAACTATGTAACGTGATGTGGTACACAGTTACACATACACAGGTGTACCATATTATTTGGCAAAAGTAGATATTACGAAAAGTAGTTGTTCCGAAGGGAAGCCGATAGGAATCGGGTTGTATGAAGGCTTCGCCCCTGAGGGACAGCCCTCTGCAGACTGATGGGGTCAATTCAGTATATCATACTAAGATGACCGGTACGTGAAATTATTTCAGGAACGTTATGGGAATCCAATAAACATGATTTGTTTCATTACCTCACACGCAATGTATCGTTACCGTGGCAAAACGCGCGTAGCGAACGGCAGCACAGCGAGCCTTCGGCCGCCGAGTATTTCACATCCATTGCTGATTTCTTGATTTTAGCTGTTTTATTTACATAAATGGAGTGCTGCATACAGAGAATGTAATTTTACATTGAAATAAAGAAACATTAACTGAAAAACGATAAAAAAATTAAAATTTTCCTGAGAACATTTTTCGGTGGAATATGATTCAAAATAAGGAGCTGAATGCACCCTGTTAGTTTGCGGAGGGCTGTCCCTTACACCCTGTATAGTTCGTTTTATAATCCCAGATACTAACTTGACAGGTGCAAATATCAAACTATGAAATGAAAAAAATCATAAGTACATGGAACATTTGAAATGTGAAATTACTATCTGGGATTAAAAAAACGAACTTTAAGCCCATCTAAGCACGGGCGATTTTTTAACGCGACGATTTTATATCGCGCACTGGATTTTCAACGTTCGGTGTTGAGCTGAGCATTGAGCATTGAGCAATTTTTATCTCCCACTGGATTCAGTTGGAGATAAAAATGGCCGCGTTAAAAATCACCCATGGGTATGACCACTATTATTGGCAATAAAAAATACCAAAACTTTTCTTTTTTATGTATGTCCGTATGTTTGGGACTATCTTGTAAATTACTAGATTAATTTTGATTGAATCCTCTTCACATTAAAGTAGGTGTGGCGGTATATCTACATCGCCACATGCGAACGCGTCACACTGAGGTCACACAAAATCCTGCATCGCGCAATCAAAGTTTACTGCGCGACGAGCATATATACAAACAACATCTCGACATCAACCGTGGGGCAGTAGCCCACCAGACACAACACCCGTCTGGTCGGAGGATCCTCCCTTTTCTATAGAAGATGAGTGAACTTTACACCCTGTTCCTTATGCCTTTATACTGGTGACCCCGACTTGACATGAGAGACCGGGTGTAAATTTCACTCATCCTCCATATACGTATGTGTTGTCAGAAGAGTTTTGGTAAATTAGTAAGATTCAACATTGATTTAGGTTGCACTTACTATTATTGTCTTGGACACAGTGTCGCATCTAAATTCTAAAATAGGCTAAGAAATATCTTACAACAGTTCTGTAAAAATAAACCAATGCTATATGAAACTTTCTTTTTTTTCTAACATTAATTTTTTTCTGGATTCGAGCGGCATTCCCGTATTTTTAAGAACGTTCGTATTCTAATCTCAGCCTCAATCTGTCAAAATAGCCTCTGGCGGATCTCACACTACCACGCGCCACGCTCACCGTAAGATTTCAGTTTGTATATAAAATACGCTTAGTGTGACATACTGACAACACATCGACGCTCGTGGTTGCAGACCGCGCGTATTCCGCGCGATCAAGCGCGGGTCGCGTGGCCTCCCGCAAGGTACACTGGGATCTGCAGTAACGCGCAGATTTTTGCGAATAATAGACGCGTCCACGATGCAACTCGATGTCGACAGGTTGACTGCAGCGTCCTGAATTAGTTCTGAACCATTTCGATTGTTAAATCGGACACTATTGAGTAACTGTTAGACACAGCACGGGTGCAGTGGTCGTCCGTCAGTTGAGCTTCATTTGGTGCGGGGATATCGAACTCTGCGGCCCCGCACGGAGACTGAGAGCAGATAAAACCGCATGATGCTGCAGACAGCTGCGCGCACAGATAACACAAATCCGGCGGCGCGCAGCGTGTGAGTCGATGCCGATGGAACGTAATGTTGCCATTCTTAATATTGTACTTAAATAATCATTTTAGATTTAGATATTGTTTTTATTTTGTTTCTTTATTAAATTACATTGTATGCTGCACCGGCTGACGTCATCACGTCAATGCCGGCTGTCGCTGAAAACCAGCGCTGGGGCTCTGTCTCGCATAGGGTTGCAGCATTATGCTGAGCGATGGCCGTTTTGCGTGGATGTGATGCATATTTTCCCCCAACTTGTTTCTTTTTGCGTTTGTGTTCTTTTTTTTGCGTCATGTTTACCGCAAATAAACGTATTTTCTTTCTTCTTTCTTTCTTTCCTTTTCTTTCTTTGCGCCTGCGTCACCGAGGCGTTGCCCCGCGCACCGGATCGTGGCGCGTGGTAGTATGAGATTTGCTTAACTTCGATAAGTTTTTTTTAAATTTTGTTATTGATTGTCGCTCAGATGAGACTGTGACTTGAATTTACACGTTTTTTTCTGTACAAGAATTGACCTTGATCTATTCTGTTCAACACTTAGGCGAAGTGAGCTGTCAATAGTGTCAATCCCTACCATCACGTGGAATGACAGCTCACTTCAAGCTCACTTCACCTAAGTTTTCACGGTGAGATAATAACAGAATAGACCGGAAGAAGTCAAACTGAAGGTATACGATACAACATTACACAAATAATAAATCGGAAAATATTTTTTTTATCACTTTTTATTTCATAAAAAAAAAACATTGTTTTGATACAAAAATAAGCTTCTATAACTAAACACTAGGAAAATATTACACATTTTCAATTACATAGGTAGGTACATATAAAGTCTTTTGAGCATTCTTATTGCAAGTTTCAATAAACATACATGTTTATTTACTAAAATCTATAATACTTTACACTGTAAGTAAATTATTAGAAGAAGCCTACACCTATAAGGAGCCGCAAAGAATATTCATACACTTTACAATTTAGATATATATACATATATATACTACTCGATCAACACCATCAAAGTTATTGTACTGTACTGTAATTGTTTTATTAATGCAGGGTGCATTAAGTAATACAATTGTATACAACAGTTATTTTAGCACACTCTAATTGCGTTCCACAATTCTATTCCGCTCACCCTTATTGTGTTCCACAGTTGTATTCAGCTCACCCTTATTGTGTTCCACAGTTGTATTCAGCTCACCCTAATTGCATTCCACAGTTATATTCAGTGCCCACTAATTGTTTAACGCTGTTATTTTCAGTGCAACATATTTGTGTATCACAATAATACTGCGATATAATGGGTGCTCAGCTTTAGTTTGATACGGTGAAAACCAACATTTCAAAAAGGCTAGTTCTTACATAACTTCCCCGGGGATACTAAGGTTTAATACGCTACGAGTTTACTCTAAAAATATTAAACAAGTTACTTATACGCTAGAGTAGTTTGCAGTCTAGTACAAATATTACGTCAGTGGTTTTACACCTTTTAAAAACTATCTTCATATTAATATTATCATGGTAGGGTAGAAGAATTAAATCACTGAGAATCAGTAGAAATATCATTAATATATGTTGCAGTAGTAAGTGATTGTAATTTCATCAAAATCGGCAAAGTCAAATTCAAAGTCAAAGTCTAAATCGTAGTCGTATTTAAATTATTTGAAAATGGCGAGAGGAAGACGATAATTCCTATTTCTTACAGTATACTAATATGACTCAATACAAAGATTACAACTTTGAAAGTTTACACTAAACCTGTGACGTAACAATTATCCGCCATTTTGAATACAAATCAAAATGGTCGCTCTAAGCATCCATGGCGATGACAGTAGGCGCTGCGTTGTGGTCGGCTACGATAGCCTTGGACGATGTGAACCATCCACTCATCCAGTACAGCATGAGGCCCCAGAACAGGCAGCGGCAGATGACATCGACCCAGTACATTCTGGGATCAAAAAATATTATCAATGTTAAAGTAAAAGAAACATTTATATTGGATTAGAATACGTTGTTTTCAATAACACAGTCACTTTGTTATATTTTGACTCCTGTTCCTACATAATTGAATGTTTAAGAAGAAACTTCGTAACTTAATATAAATAGCATCACGCCTGTATTTCCTGACTACGTCAGCAGAACTGGTGTAGGTGTAGTTATCCACTTTTCGCTCGGGTAATAGGAAGCAAGCCTATTGCCATCGACCGAGTATAAACATTTATTTACCACGATTTATGAACCGATTGCTGTAAATAACAAACAACAGGATTAACAAATTCAGTCTCCGAGCTGTTATTGAGAAATTCCTGACGAAAAACCAAATAAAACTTTGCCCGATCTGAGAACTGATCCCAGGACTCTACGTTCAGCAGTTGCACTTATGGCCGCGAGACCAAGGCACTCACAAAATTTTCTTTTTTAAATCTGCTAGGATTCAAGTGAAACTTGAACAACGACGGTAATACTTACATTCTCATATGTCTCCTGGCAGCGGGCAGCGTGTCGTCGTACTCCTTGAGGATGAACACTCGAGCCGCTCTGATGCAGTCCTCGAAGTAATTGGAGATGTCCAGACCTGGAGTACAAACAACAGAACATCATGCCTGTATTCCCTAAAGGTACAGGCAAGTTTTGCCAAGGTCAAGCCATCGATCGGTCGCTGATACAGACTCCGGGCTACCTACGACAACAATACCAGCCTGTTACTGTCCCACTGCAGGCCAACAGCCTCGTCTCATACAGAGAAGGCACGAACATTGATCACCACGCTCGGTCAAGACGGGTTGGCTTTTTCAGACTTATCATAATCATGTATTTGCAATAAGTATTGGTACAGAGCGTTGGTCTTAAATTCAGTAATAAAGTTTGTGGCGGCACATCTACATCGCCACATTGGAACGCATCACACTGACGTCACGCAAAATCCTGTATCGCGCAATCGAGAGTTTACCGAGCGACTAGCATATAAACAACATCCCGACATCAACCGTCGGGCAGTAGCCCACCAGACACAACACCCGTCTGGTCGGAGGATCCTCCATTTTCTATGGAGGATGAGTGAACTTTACACCCTGTCCCTCATGCCTCTATAAGTTCTTAATACATAGTCAGATATTTGACATGCAAAACAGTACAATGTATTTAATTCTAATAAAAAATATTATAGGTACTCTAACCTATAAGATTTATGTCCAACGGCATGCTTTAAATGCTAGTTCATATTATTATTCATTACTTTTACAATACATTCAATATTAATTATCGTCGCATTCATTTTAAGCTGATTATTTAACATTATTTGTAAATCAATTTATAGAATAAAATCTTTTTTCCAGCAGCCATAATTTTAACTTTATAAGAAATAAATTGTTTGGTAAATCTTTAAAGTTCTTTGGTATTTTGTTATAGATAAGTCCACACATACGGTAACAGTTCTTTTTATACAAAGAAGTCCTTGGTGCCCTAGGCAGAACTAATCTATCTGGATCCCTTACTTTCCGAGGGCAACGGTCTTGAGCCTTCTTAAATAGGTCAAAGTGCTGTCGGACAAATTTAGCACATTCTAAAATATATATACTGGGTAATGTAAGGAGTTTTAATTTTAGAAATAGTGGTTTACAAGATTCTCATGGTGGAACGCCACAAACGGCTCGAATACATTTTTTTGTACCCTAAAGGCTTTATCGGCGTCTGATGAGTTACCTCATAGTATTAAGCCGTATTGTAGAGTCGAAGCAACGCAGCCGTGATATGCAGTCAACATCGTACTCTGCGACGAGGTTGTCCGCAGTGTGTAGAGAACATAAACGAATTTGTTTAATTTGCTGCATACTTTTTCTACGTGTGGGTTCCAGGAGAAGTAGCCATCCAATGCAACTCCCAGAAAAGTAGTTTCCTCTGCCTCTAATAGAGGTTGTCCATTATAATTAAGTTTTTCTCGCTTACGCCCATCTGTTCTAAATTGAACAATTTTCGTTTTATTTATATTTACATGCAAATTATTAAATCTCAACCAAGAAATTGTTGATTCAGTTGTATTGTTAATGTCAATTCTGTAATTATTTATGTCAGTATTTATTGGTGAAGTCATAATAATGGAAATGTCATCCGCAAATAATGTGCATGGGTTGGGTGTGTGTTCAGGAAGATCGTTAATACGAGTATATAATAAGAATAAAGGGGGACCCAAAACGCTCCCTTGTGATACACCCGAGTGTTGAATCTTGAAAGAGACATAATTCCTTCCAATTCTTTATTCTCAGTCATACTTGGAATCTCAACACATTGCTTTTTACCCAGTAGGTAGGTTTCAATCCAACTAAGGGCCGGACCTCGTATACTATATCGCTCCAACTTCGACAGTAACAATCTATGAGACACAAAGTCAAAAGCTTTAGACATGTCGAAGAAGATAACAGATATCCGGTTTCCTAGGTCTACTTCATCAATGATATTTTTTACAAGATTGAAGCATGCAAGAGTGGTCGATTTCCCTTTTTGAAACCCGTATTGTTCTTTCTTGAGAATCTGATGTTTGCCAATAAACTCTAAGAGACGGGTTTGCATAGCTTTTTCAGAAACTTTAGAAATGATTGGTATGAGACTAATAGGTCTGTAATTATCTGCTTTTGAGCTATCACCCTTTTTATGAAGAAACACACAAACTTTAACAACTCTGGGAAGCAGCCGTCTGCGAATGACAAAATTAAGTGTGTCAACACAGGAGTTATTTATTTTATTTTGGCATTAAACAGGTTAGTTATCTGAAAAGAGTGAGCCTTTAGAATTTTAGTCGAAATCTCTCTTAAATTTATGGTTCATGTAGAAAAGTACTGCAGCGAGTTTCATAAAGAAAAATCAGAATTTGGCGTTCTATTTAGAGCTCTTATGAAAATGTTATGTGAAGGCATTTCCAAGCCGCAACATTCAAAGTGTTTGTCAAGACTGTGTTCCTTCAGGAAGGACAATTATTTATGAGTCATGCCACGTTTAGTGAAAATTGCAGCACCTCCACGCTTTTGTTTATTTTTTCTACTATATGAAACTGCCAAATCATAACCACACACTTTAATAAGACACTCATTACCCTTATCAATAAATGTTTCGGTGAAGCAGATAACGTCGGGCTCGGTATTTTGTAACTGCAGGTTAGATAACTGTATTTCTAAATTATAACGCTTGCTCAAGATACCTGCTACATTTTGATGAAGTACTCTTAAGGAGTGAGGCACGCAACAACTCGTCTGTATTCATACTAGTTGTACTATTATCTTCCAACATATTTTGTTCTGTTTGTGTACTATGGTCTTTCATTTTTAGTTTAGGACGATTTGAACATTGATTTATTTGATTAACCTGTGTGTTTCGAGAGTAGTTCCTGTTTATCATCGTCATCTGCCTGCCTTTTCCCAACTATGTTGGTTTCCACTTCCGGTCTAGCCGAATGCAGCTGAATACCACATTTTACATGGAGCGACGGCCGATCTGACCTCCACAACCCAGTTACTGGGTATATATGATACCTCTTGGTAAGACTGGTTGTCAGACTTATATTTACTATAAATCCATGTAAGGGTCCAGGCCTGCATGTCACTGAGACATAGCTGATGTGAAAACCCAATAATACTTTTCCCAACCTGGGGTCGTACGCAGCTCAGCAGTCCGGTTTGCGAGCACTAGACCAAAGAGGCAGCCATTTTAGTTCGTCCTAAACAGTTTTATCCATATCACAATTCTTATATTCTTATGAATATGAGTAATTTTTTTTTATTTAATGATTAATTGATCTAGCAGTTTGAATACTTTATGCGGCCTACCCAAGTGCCCTTGCTTTGGTATTGTTCGTCAAGTACTAAGTTAAGCTCCATAAGTCATGAGTTGAGCTACACCATTACTGAATAATGCTTGTATTGACTACACAGATCCACTCAAATCTGTGTAGTTCTTTCCTCATTTTAGACACTAATCTACATGATCTTCACATGATCTTACCAAGATTATGTCTGGACTTTAAAAGAGACTTTGATCCCTGAGTTTGTTTCGCCATTTCTTTTCAAGGGTAGTCAGATAGGAAATATCGACTCCATCTAGCTTATTTTTTTTAATATGATGCCGATATCCTACTTTAGAATAAACAATTTAATTTCATTTCTTATTTGCTCCCGTGTCTTTTGTGTTTTATCTACGCACACCATAAGCTTGTTCTCCTACTCACCCACAGCATCCACCTTATAGTCTCTTCTCTCTTTCGCATTGAGTTTCTGTCGTATACTCTGCGCGATGTCTGATTTGAAGTCCCACTGGTTGTTTGTGTAGTACTCGAACACTTCGAACCCTTTGGTGATACGACGCTGGACGCGGCATAGCCTGGAAAATAAATGGATTTTATAAACTTAAGTAAGATTATATGTACTTAATGAATAACATGGTCCTGGGTTCGATTCCCAAAGTGTTATTGGGTTTTTCTATCTGGAATTTCTCAGTAGCGGCCCGGAGTCTGGATTTCTGCCCAATTGATGGCAATAGTAACTCGTGCATTTGCTCTCGGAAAGCACCATTTGGTGAAGTGGAACTGATGATGAAGACCACAGACGGCCACCGGAACTACTCAATAATAAGTATTTCACGGGTTGCGATTCGATTACTTTAATATAATTGATAAGCAATTCATGCTCGTCACAATGCATATGGTGCAGTGGAGCTGATAGTGACTTCACAACCAGCTCCAGTTCTCCTGGTTCTTACCAGGAGAACTCCTCAAAAATTAACGTCCCTACATTGAGAAGAGCAATATTTTGAGAGGGTGATGAGCAGTTGTCATTAGGCTGTTGTAACTTAGAAAAATTACAAACTGACCCACTAAAAAGTGAAAAAAAAAAATACAAAAAAAAAAAAAAAAACTACCGACTTCCAAAAAAACACTGTCAGTCTACCAAGCCTTTTCCCAACTATGTTGGGATCGGCTTCCAGTCTAACCGGATGCAGCTGAATACCAGTATTTGACATGGAGCGACTGCCTATCTGACTTCCACAGCCCAATTACTAGGTAATACGATACTCCTTAGTAAGACCGCTGGTCAGACTTTCAAGCGTCTGACGACCCGTAACGACTGTCAAAGATCCACGAATGACAGCCGGGACCAACGGCTTAACGTGCTTTCCGAGGCACCTATGGGTCTTGTTGTGTAAAGATGGTCACCCATCCACGGATCAACCGCGGCAAGCGTAGCTTAACCTGATCTTTCGACCCGTGCGGCTGTTATCACTTAGCCGCAAGCCTCTCTAGCTTCTTTATTTCATATAAATCTTAAGTACTAAGCAAACAATTAGCGTCGAACATACACGGTCGCCATTACCTACAAGTTATCCAGCATGCTCAATGGTGGTAAATAAAATAATGGTAATAAATAAATTATTGCTCACACTGGCTTATATCCGAGGCAGAAGAGCAGCGTGTCTATGATGAAGGCGGGGATCCAGTGGAACAGGATCACGCAGATGTTGTGGTACAGCCGCGAGTGCTTCATGGAGCCGCCGGGGTACCTGGGAGGGGGAACCAGAAAATTGTATACACTCCGAAAATAACTAAAATTAAAACTTTTTCCAAAAAAAAAAAAAAAACAACCGACTTCCTAACAAAACACTACAAAGTGAAAATTAGCCTTAATTTCGAAAGTGTCTTTGATTTTTAACCGACGACGAAACAAAACGTTCTGATCAAGTCGAGGCGTACATTTTTTTAATGTATGACCACGAATAACTTTTTATAGAGTAGTCCGCTTTGAACAATTATTATTTTATGCAGGAGGGTATACCTCGAAGTTGGTCCCATGTAAATTGTATTAACTTTGCTTGGGTGGTTTTTGAGTTAGCTTCAATAATACGTAATTTTTCCACTTCGTTTACCTAGATGATGTTCTAATAACCTCCTGTCATTGTTATTTACATAGGAGATAGATGTATTCGAATGAAACAAGAATCGTTCAAATCGGACTACTTTGTTAAAAGTTTTGCGTAGTCATACATAAAAATATATATACAAGGTTTTTTTTTAAATATATGTCATAACTATAGGGTTATATTCTATAAGTAAAAATAATACAAAACGTCCTGGAATATGTGGTCCAAAAATGCATAGTTTCGAAGATATCATCAATCATAATTAAATTAAGTTCATTCTGATTCTTTGATAAATGCGAGTAATTGATTTACATTCATACCAATCATTCATAAGCTAAGAAAAATCGACGATGTCATATTTCACGTAAGGATGGTTTACATGAATAATCGTGACTTTGTCGAATTATTTTGTATGAAAAAAAAAAAAAAAAAACAAAAAAGGATAATTGAAAAATAATTCATTATGCCAGTTCATTCTTTGATAAGGTCTCATTCATACTCTAGCGTTATGACATATAAAAAATATACGCGACGACGTTTTATTTATTAATGGTAATCTGTGGACAGCGCTGTGGGCTACATTATTACTTAAATTATTTATATTTTTCTGCTTGTAAAATAAAATTACATTTTGTAGCTGTTTGTTGTTCCTATCTAACAAAAAAAAAAAAAAAAATTGTACATACATACTTTTTCATATTTTAATTTAAAAGCCATAGTAACACGTATTCTGTAAATTTACTACTTGCTACCCAAACAGAAACAGCCCTGTGACATACAAGCAGACAGAGGGCGCGGCGTAGGTTTAGTAACAGATTGTAAGACTGTGATGCCAGCGTCCCGTACGTTGGCTTGCTTTAGGTACAGATTCTTAAAGATTAGTTAGAATTACGGTGCCTTAAAATCAAAATCAAATGTGTTATCGCGAGGTTAGGAATCGTAAAGACCCAGATAATGGGTGTAAAATCTCCGACATTGTTTTTTTTTGTCTGGACCATATAGACCTGGTAACCTTCTGGTTACGGAGATATTGAAGGTCAAAGTTTTACGAAAATATTTAAATGTTATAAATTATCTTTAAATACCCGCAGCTCCTGCACCGTAGCACGCACACATACGCACAATGTTTAGCGCGCGTCACGTCGGGCGCTGCCGTAAGTACCCACACAGCGATTGTTCACAGCAAAAACAAAAGTCCTTTCCCAACAATTATGTTTGCTCCGTGATACTTAGTTTGAAGTACAGAATGCGAGGATAAGGGCTATGTGATGGGTCTCTTACACGTGACTGTATACTATGTAAAATCGATGTCGTCACTAACCACACGACTCCATTGAGCGGCACTCTGTTCATAATGATCTCTCTGCCGGCGTCGATCATCTCTGACCACGTCACCTTGATCTCAGCCGACGATGTGAAGTTTATGATGTTCTTCTTTGTGTCTCTGGAATAGAACAATGTTACATAATTATTATCTTAGACCGTTAAACCATTATATAGATTTGTAGAATATTTTATATATAATTATGCCTACGTCGAAGTTACAATTGCAAAGCTGCGTTCACATTTTATCAAACTTAATAACAATATAACACACATCAAAAGTGTCTAGGGGTCAAGTACGTTTGAGAGTATCGCCGCAATTGAGGATTATTATTTTAACTTTTCTGGATCGTTATTGATTATTTTTAGTGAATTTCACTATTTGAATAAAGAATTTTCTTTAAATTTTGATTAAAAATAGAAAATCAACTGTCAATCAGGATTCCTATAAAAGTGTGTAATAGCCTTTTTACAAAACCATAACAATTTCTGCATCGGAACTGAAAAAAATTGTATCGATATGGAGCGACGACATCATATGACATTAGAAGAGATGATGGGAGCCGTCGGAATTTTGCAAGTTGGTTCCAGGCAACGTACTGTGGCTGTCGCTCTTGGCACTACACAGAGCGTCATAAGCCGCCTCTGGACACGCTATCGTATCACGGGCAGCGTGGCCGAGCGACATGGAGGACGATCTCGCATCACCACTCGCAGACAGGACCGGTACATCCAAAGTACTGCTCGACGGAATCGTACCATGACCGCCATGATGTTAGCTACGAGGCTCCACAGCTCTTCAGGCTTGCTGGTAAGCGACCGAACCATCTGAAATGTTTTACGTGAAGTGGATCTGCGTTCTCAAAGGCCGCTGTGAGTTGCACCTATAGCACCCCGCAAAAAAGACTGGCGTTGTGTTTGCTTTTCCGATGGATCTCGTTTCGGTATGAGGCCGGATACAAGACGTACTCGAGTTTGGAGGACCTCTGGAAGTCTAGAACGTTTGAAATTTTGTCAGGCAGTTCATTCATATGGATGGGGAACAATAATGGTTTTGGCCGCTACTAGTCGAAACGAATCACGTTTCGACTAATGCACGACAATGCACGTCCACACACGGCTAGAGTCATAACACGCACTCTTGCCGATGCTCACATCAACGATCTGCTGTGGCCTGCTCAATCGCCAGACCCCAACCCAATTGAGCACGCATGGAACATGCTCCAAAGAAGAGCTCTGCCGAGTATGGATGCCGTGCATACCACACAACAACTTTTTGACTTGTTAGAAAGAACGTGGGCGGTCATTCCTCAAAGTGATTTTGATGAGCTGATTTTAAGCCTGCCAAATCGTTGTGATTCGTGTCAATGGTGGAAACACAGATTTTTTTTATCTTTATAATAAAATTTAAAAAATCCTCATTTTTGCCTTTTTTGCCATTTAGTTGACGACATTACTTAGGTTAATTTCCTACAATATGCAAAAATGACATTTTTCTTAGTTTTTACAAAATATAGGGATAAGTTGTTAGCATTAACATAGGAATTAAAGTAAGAAGCCAGTTTGGAAGACTAGATTTGGTAAATAATAATTGAATAATTTTTTATAGTTAAAAATGTACTTGATCCCTAGACACTTTTGATGTGTGTAGAAATATTTGTATTACATTCGTTTCACTACGGTCACTGCATCGGGTCCGTTGAATTGTCACAAATATGAACGCAACTTTTAGTTGAGAATTTGGCAACGCGTCGGCAATAGACGTTGCTGGTGATTCTAGAATATTATAAAACCGCCTTTCCGCTAACTTATAGTAACAGAACACAATGAAACTAACCCATTGCCCAAGTAGTTCCATGCGACGATCATGATGCCGCTGATGAACACATCGACCGGCAGGTAGTCAGCGTAACTGTTGCTCTTACAGTACATGGATCTGATAACTCCTTTACCAGCACCTAGTAGAAGCGAAATTAAATGGTTAATTCCATAACATAATTGCTATCGCTTTGGGAATGTAATTAACAGAATAATTCTTTGTTGTTCATTGAAATAATTGCTTTAACTAAATATAAAAATTAAAAAATAGGGCTATATAGTAGAGGTATACAGGGTATTTGGTAGATGGGTGCAAAGCCTGAAGGGGGTGGTATCTTAGACCATTTAGAACTTATTAAGCTAATTTTGTTATAGACGAAGTCTGTTCCTTGCAATTTTTTTTTTTTGAAACTAAGGTTTTTAACATACATACATACAACTTGTCACAAGGGCAGTCGTTACTTGACTAACTGAGGGTCCGAAGATGTGACGAGTCCACCCGACTACTCGGATACTAGTACTAGTGTAGATAAATAACGATTTTATATCTTCAGCAACTAAGCTGATTTTTCTATTGAATTACAATTCACTAGACGCTACCTGAGAGTCGAAAAAAGGGCAAGTTTGCTATCGTCGCGCGGCGGTTTTTGTCATGCGAGTTCCCAGAATTTGATTGGTGCGCGTGCACCGTAGTTACAAAAAACAATAGTGCATAAACAAAAATGTTGCATTATTTTGGTCTGCTTAAAAATTAAATATTCGACCTCAATTTGCTTTGTACATTCTAATTCAAAGATTTGATGAGACATCTGCGTAAATAGTACTTCAAAAGAAAGGGCAATAACCAAGCATGTTTTTAAAAAGGTTTAAACACCTGAGGGTATTTTTATATTTTTTTTATTATGCCGTAAACAAAATATTTTCTTGATTTTTAAAAGTTTCTTAAACTTGAATATGGCGTAGAATGTTTCTCTGATGACACAGATGCTTGGGAATTATTTTGTTTGAGTAATCACACACTACATAAATAAAAAATAATAACATAACAGCTTTTACTGGACACTATTAACAATTAATTGAAAAAAAAATGGGTATTATTGTTAAAAACCTTAGAGTTAAAAAAAAAATACAAGCAACAGACTTCGTCTAAGATAAGTTTAGCTTAATAAGTTCTAAAATAATGGTTTAAGATATCACCCCCTTCAGGCTTTGCACCCGTCTACCAAACACCCGTATAATCATTGGATTCTACCGGAACTAGGAATAAACCTGTATCTCACTCAAGGTATACATAAATATTATCTAAGATTCTAAATAGCAAGAAGACTGTAAATTATGGTTTTACCCAAATTGCTAACACTCGGAATGAAAATCCCTTTCATTGTCACCCAAAAAAATTCATTGCTTCATACTTTTGGAAAATTCGTCTGCTGGAGAGCAAGACAATAAATGGATATTGTTGTATTGTCGAGCCGGCCACTGCAGTCGGAATTCCGTTTCGAAATATCAATTCGGAATTTCGAAGGCAGCAAAATCACCGACAGACTACCATGCGGAATTTCGAATCGGAGAAAATTTCGAACGTAGAACTAGGTTTTAAATGGATTTGCTGCCTTCGAAATTCCGAGTCGATATTTCCTAACGGAATTCCGACTTTACGTGGCTGGTCTAAAATAAAAGCATATTGTCATCCCGTCTGCGTTATGCAGTGTTATGCAATTAGGGTGCTGTTCTCATCAGCATGATGTCAAAAACTTACCAATAAGTAATCCTGTAGGTCCGTTGATGTTGTCAGTCCATCCGGGAACAGGCTCCTGCCAGATTGGAATCACTGGAAAATACAAATATTTTTTAATTTCATGTTATTGTATAACTGGGTTGTGGAGCTCAGAGGCAGTCGCCATGCAGGCCATGTAAAATACTGGTATTCCGCTGCATCTGGTTAGACCACATCATAGTTGGGAAATGGCAGATGACAGGCAGGTGTTTGGGAAAAATGCCAACACCTCACCTGATAAGTGGTCTCCGCCACCTGCGGACATCTGCAGCAGAGCAGTGCTGTCGAGAGAATATTGTTGCACGGAGAATATTCTGCAATATTCATTTCGACGGAGAATACTCTCGGAACATGGAGATTATAAAATATAAATAATTTCAAAGTGTAGTTAATTAAGATGGGAGGCAATAAATGAAACTGCCAATACCAAGTAACGACAAAAACTTGTTAAATTACAAAATCAAAGTCTGTTTCAAAAAACCTTTTTTATAATGTTTTTTTTAATACATCTTATGAAAGCAGATTATTTGTAAATCATAAAGTTTGTTTTAATACATGTACCTCGTGGCCACGAGGTGAGTGACTTACCTATGGAAGGTCTGAGCACCATAGCTGGCATGTGTGCCATAGACTCGACCACCAGCGCTTCCCCGAGCGCCTTCGTAAAGGCATAGGAGTTCGGTAGCTTGTCCAACAACCTGAAAGTGTACGTCACCTTATTATTTTGAGGAATTCCTGGACTGGGAGCCGACCCCGACATAGTTGAGAAAAGGCTTGACCGATGATGACAATGATAATTATGAGAAATTCCTGCTGGAAAACCCTATGAACACATTGCCTGACCTAGGATCAAACCCAATATGTGGAGAACCCAGGAGGAGCATCATTTTGCTGTCAGATACACCAAAGGCTCCTGCAAACAGGCATGACACGCGACATGAAACGCACGCGACACAAAGGCACCGCGTATCGCGCGCGATTCGCGTTTGGAATTGCGCTTGTTTGAAGGAGCCTTAATACGACAATCTCATTCACCTGACGGCTGTACGCCACATTAATCTAAAATTACAGAAACAAACTCCGGAGCGCGCTATGGTGATGGCATATTAACTACAGAAACAAACTCCGGAGCGCGCTATGGTGGTGGCATATTAACTACAGAAACAAACTCCGGAGCGCGCTATGGTGATGGCATATTAACTACTGAAACAAACTCCGGAGCGCTATGGTGATGGCATATTAACTACAGAAACAAACTCCGGAGCGCGCTATGGTGATGGCATATTAACTACAGAAACAAACTCCGGAGCGCGCTATGGTGATGGCATATTAACTACAGAAACAAACTCCGGAGCGCGCTATGGTGATGGCATATTAACTACAGAAACAAACTCCGGAGCGCGCTATGGTGATGGCATATTAACTACAGAAACAAACTCCGGAGCGCGCTATGGTGATGGCATATTAACTACAGAAACAAACTCCGGAGCGCGCTATGGTGATGGCATATTAACTACAGAAACAAACTCCGGAGCGCGCTATGGTGGTGGCATATTAACTACAGAAACAAACTCCGGAGCGCGCTATGGTGATGGCATATTAACTACTGAAACAAACTCCGGAGCGCGCTATGGTGATGGCATATTAACTACAGAAACAAACTCCGGAGCGCGCTATGGTGATGGCATATTAACTACAGAAACAAACTCCGGAGCGCGCTATGGTGATGGCATATTAACTACAGAAACAAACTCCGGAGCGCGCTATGGTGATGGCATATTAACTACAGAAACAAACTCCGGAGCGCGCTATGGTGATGGCATATTAACTACAGAAACAAACTCCGGAGCGCGCTATGGTGATGGCATATTAACTACAGAAACAAACTCTGGAGCGCGCTATGGTGGTGGCATATTAACTACAGAAGCAACCAAGAGCCTTCACTTACTTGGGAGTGAGGTTTTTGATGGTCTCGTCATCCATCCACTCGACAGCCTGTATGATCTGGTGCGGGTCGGCGGGCGGGGCGTACGCCTTCTCCTCCAGGAGTTTCTCGTGCAGATGGCAGTAGGATGTGGAGATGTGGATGAACAGCTACAAAGAAGACAACGATATTTAGCATTGACATAGCTTGATGCGTGCTAAGGAGGACAGAAACGCAAAGAAAGCAATAATAAGAATGTTGATGGATGGATTGTGAGAGGGATGAAGAGGGAGGAAATGATGACGTAACGGCTAACAGTGGAGAGTGGAAGAGGGAATGATGACGTAACGGCTAACAGTGGAGAGTGGAAGAGGGAATGATGACGTGACGGCTAACAGTGGAGAGTGGAAGAGGGAATGATGACGTGACGGCTAACAGTGGAGAGTGGAAGAGGGAATGATGACGTGATGGCTAACAGTGGAGAGTGGAAGAGGGAATGATGACGTGACGGCTAACAGTGGAGAGTGGAAGAGGGAATGATGACGTGACGGCTAACAGTGGAGAGTGGAAGAGGGAATGATGACGTAACGGCTAACAGTGGAGAGTGGAAGAGGGAAACATTTGGTGCCGACCCCGAGTACGTGGGATAAGGGCGGATAAGGTGAGGAAGGAAGGAAGGGTTAACCGGAGAATTTGTGTTGCTGGCAATATTTATAAGGGGTCAGAACGAAAGGAAATTATGTTATGGAATGGATACTTACTGTTCATAAATAATGACTTTCAAAACAAGGACCTATTTAATATGATATATGTACCTATTATAATTAAAATACGTAGATTAGACTTCTGCCACGCACCGCCACTTATGTGACGAAGTTTGAAAAACAATAATAACGAGAGCCTGGAAGAGATCGCAGACGGCGATGAGGCCGCCAATTGTATATTTTGTAGTGTTTGATTTATTTTTTGATATGTATTTTTGTGGTGTACAGTAAAGTATATCTATATAAATATATATAAATAATATGAACAGTTTACCTTTAAGTTCTCGCACGCCTTCCCCAGTTCCACCATCAGCTTGGTGCCTCTCACGTTCAGCAGAACAGCCTTCTTTAGCTCTTCGTCGAACCTGCAACCATAACATCACGCCTGCATTCCTTGGAGGGGTAGGCAGAGGTGTAAGTACACCCACATTTCACCAGTTATGTTTAATTCTCATGTACTGGGTCGAGCCTATTGCCATCACTAATCTAGACTCCGGGCTGCTACTGAGAAATTCCTAAAGTAAAAAGAAATAAGACTGGTCCACTTCGGGCTTGAACCCAGGTCCTCATCCGACCAATGTACTAACGTAGCGCCTCACCAATACAAATAAATAAAATTGAAGTGTCTGTTTCTTATAGCAAAATAACATCTTACTAAATGCATATGAAAGTATACACGGTAATAATATTATAACAAAATTTTTCTTTTAAATTTTTGTCTGTCTGTCAGTTCAGGCTAATCTTCGAAACTTTCACTTGCAGATAGCTGATGTTATAAGGAGTAACTTAGACTATTTTTATTTCAGAAAAAGAAAAAGAATTAGGCTTCCTGCCACAGAGAGGTGACCTGTGCCAGCAGGTCATTAAAGGCTAAAAATGTTAATTTATTTATATTTAATCAGAGTGACCAGTGTTTGTTATTAGGCTGACAACATGTCTTACCGCGTGGTATCGTTTTAACCAGTAACTGGGTTGCGTAGGTCAGATAGGCAGTCGCTCCATGTTAGCTGCATCCAGTTAGACTGGAAGCCGGCCCCAACATAGTTGGGAACAGGCTAGACCGTCTGAAGTTACCTGATAGTTGCAGCAGCATGTATGATGATGTGCACGTCTTTGATGACCGTCTGTCTGTCCTCCTCGCTCATGCCCAGGTCGGGCTCCGAGACGTCGCCGTTCACGAGGGTCACCTTCTCCAGCAGGGGCTCCACGCCCCCCCTCATTGTGCGGACCTTGTCGAAGAGCTAAAAACAAAGAAAACAATCAACTTTAAAAAATTGCACAACTGGATACAAGAGTAGAGGCAGACCAAAGAAACGATGGATGGACTGTGTGAAAGATGATATGGCTAGAAAGGGGGTGACTACTGAAATGACGACTGATAGAGATGTGTGGGAGATGAAGGCATGCTGCGCAGACCAGTAATACTCGTACATTGGGATGAGGGGAGCAGCATCTTCCTGCCGCTGGAACAGCTGCTCAACCTTTATCAAGCACAAGTTCAGTCGTATATGGAGTAGGTAGTGCTCTCATGTTTGACAAGCTAGAACTTTAGAAGTCATCATCTGCCTAGGATTTTCTTAACTATGACATCCACAACCCAGTTGCAGGGTAGCACGATACCCCTTGCTAAGACTGGGTTATCAGACTTTCTGGTTACTGACCCGGTACCCGTAACGACTGTCAAAGATCTTCGAATAAAAGCGGGACTGAAGACTTTATGTGCTTTCTTCGGAGGGGGCTAGCTATGAAATTAATGGTATGACGTGAAGCTTAGGGTGGTCGCACATCTGACGGAAGATGCGTGGGGCGTGACCTGGATTGATCACTTCATGCAACTTTAACTTAGCCACGAGTCCTCTATGCATATCGAAAAATATGGGATGGAATACCAGTCTAATAGCCTCCAGGCCCTAGCCATATACGAGTAGTTTCACCAACAATAAATAGCCCTTAATTAAGTAAAAACAACACACTTCTGTCGGTTCACGCATCACTGACCTGTTCTAAGTACCTACTGTTTTGTAATGGCTTCAGAAGGCAACACGTATTGAAACTGTTGTGACAGAGAAGCGAACAATGATGATGATGTAACTTTATTCTAGAAAATCAAATTGAGAATATAATAATGTTCAATTGTAAGTTATTGAGAAAAGAGGGAAAACCCAGAAGTCCCGATCTTTATGAACCAAAGAAAAATAATGCAACTAAGAAAAAAATAACAACCTATTTACTCTATTTTTCAATAGGTTTTTTTTTTGAAGACCGTTATTTTAATTATTGTCCTCATAATTATGTTATTATTTGTAATTAGCGGTTTGTGGCTAAGAAATAACAGCCACACGGGTCGATCGATCAGGTTAAGCTACGCTTGCCGCGGTTGGTTAGTGGATGGGTGACCATCTTTACATACCAAGACCCCTCCGTGCCTCGGAAAGCACGTTAAGCCGTTGGTCCCGGCTGACATTCGTGTATCTTTGACAGTCGTTACGGGTCGTTAGAAGCCCGAAAGTCTGACAACCAGTCTTACCAAGGGTTATCGTATTACCCAGTACTTAACTGGGTTGTGGAGGTCAGATGTAAAATACTGATATTCAGCTGCATCCGGTTTGACTGGAAGCTGACCCCAATATAGTTGGGAAAAGGCAGGCAAATGATGATGTTATTATTTGTAAAAAAAATATACCTATCTACATAGATTTTTTTTGTTATTGGATTTTTTTTAAGTAGGTCGTGGTTTTACACGAATTCGTGTACGAAGAAGATTAAATATGTATCTAACATAAATATGTGGGTAACCGTTCAACACTCTAATTGCATAACACACTATCAATCTGAATGATTTTGAAGCATATTGCTAATCCATTGCTTCGTATGTTCGAAAAATTTGTCTGCTCAACAACGTAAATAACGCAATGAATGTTGACGTTCGAAAAGTGCTAAAGTGCTGATTCTCAGCCTAGCTTGAATAACTGACTTGTGATTTTGATTTAACATTTTTAACTTACCTAAGTGCAAAGACCACAAACATGTCATAAGCGTACCTCCGTCACACACAATCGGGTAATTACAATACGAAGTTATGTCAACCTTGGCACATTAACCCCGTGGTTGTCACACAGACTGTGTGTACGTCTGTCAGTACGGTCTCAGAAACTTGCGCAAATGGAAAGTTCAAATGTCGAGTTTGTTTACTTGGTTTTGACAAGCGAAGCTGTTTGTGAAGTTGGTAAGTTATTGCGGAATCGGTTTAGAGAATTTATACATAACATCACGGCTGTATTCCTCGAAGGGTTAGGCAGAAGTGTACCTATAGTACACACACATTTCGCCAGTTTTGTTTCAGTCCCGTGTAATATGGGGCGAGCCTATTGCCATCAACCAGGCACAAATCCTTGAGCATGTGGACCTGTGTTCGATTCCTGGCTCAGGCCAAAGTGTTTTTACTTATTAGGTTTTTCCTCAGGATTTTCCTATTAGCAGCCCGGAGTCTGCATTTTGCAGCATAACTCTGCATGTCAAAACTTTTTGGTTCTTTATAATCAACCTTTTTTCCGTTTGTATTTGAGCCTGGTCGATTTTTATCTTTTAATTTCGTGATTCGAATTATTATTCTTCTGACAGATGGGTCCCCATTTTTTCCTTAGTTGCAAAAGTTGAATCAATTGATACGGACCCAGTTTGTGGAAAATTAACGAGTTTTTTTCAAGTGAAGCACACTATCCCTGCCGTCCTATTAATACCTTATGGCAAAACTATATTGAGAATGGTATATTAAGTATTATTCTAAGCATTCATCTTTATTTTTTCTGGTACGTATCTTTTAACAGTTTTCCTCAATCGGAAGTTCAGTCTGATCACGCTGGTCTAACCCTAATTCATTTTGTCTTAGGATTGAACAGATTTGAACAGGCCGCCTTTCGGCCTCCAGGTTTTGGCCTAAAATTACGCTGGACGTCCTTGGCCAACGTCGAGAGTTGGACCGCATTTTGACCGCTGAAGGTCTCGCAAACAACGCCAGTTCCTGAACAAAGAACTGCGACAACCTACAGTCTACGTCACCTCGCCGGACGCAATTACTTATGCCACGGTTTTTTTTATGATATTTTACGTTCTAATTTAATAATGTAGATAGTAATCCTCTGCAGATTTTTTTAATTCATTAACTACTTAATTTTATTTTTCAAATATGTAAAATGCGAGATACCTTGGTTCTCTAATTTTTTTATAACGATATGTTTTGGTAGCGTAACTTATTAGTGATTGCAATCGACTAGATAGTACGTTTATTTTCTCGTTCGTTATTCGCGTACCTATCGGACCAAAGTTCTCTATTTTATTCCCTTCACACAACTCAACCTTCATTTTTTTATACAATAATATTCATTTTTTTACCTTTTAATGTTATTTTCTATTTTTATTTTAAAAACAACATTAAACGTGTCGTAGCAGAAAAGTGAATCTTCCGTCTTTTTATTTATTTTTTCGCTACAATTTGTACGATTACTAGCAAAAGGCTCACCTGTTTACATGGGACTTAAACATACTAGCGAAATATAGTTGAAGATACTGTACACCTCTGCCAAATCCATTTGTAAACTAGAGAGAGGCAGGCACACAGGTATGAGTAATCTAGAGAGAGGCAGGCACACAGGTATGAGTAATCTAGAGAGAGACAGGCACACAGGTATGAGTGATCTAGAGAGAGGCAGGCACACAGGTATGAGTGATCTAGAGAGAGACAGGCACACAGGTATGAGTGATCTAGAGAGAGGCAGGCACACAGGTATGAGTGATCTAGAGAGAGACAGGCACACAGGTATGAGTGATCTAGAGAGAGACAGGCACACAGGTATGAGTGATCTAGAGAGAGGCAGGCACACAGGTATGAGTGATCTAGAGAGAGACAGGCACACAGGTATGAGTGATGTAGTCATTTCCAAAATAATAATAATAATTATCGTTTTAGAAATCTTATTCATGCTCCTTACGCTCACAGTTTACTATAGCAAACTATACAAATAAATAAAATTGAGGTACCTGTTTGTAAAGTTAAAATAACAGTATTTTTCTAAAGTATTGTATATACGGTACTTATAACAAAAAAAAAACATTATTAAATTTTTATCCGTCTGTCTGTCCGTTTGTTCCGGCTAATCTCCGAAACGGCTGGACCGATTTCGACGGGACTTTCACTGGCAGATAGTTGATGTAACGGGAAGTAACTTAGGCTACTTTTATTTTCGAAAAACAATTAGGGTTCCGCGCAAAAAATAAAAACCCATGAAATTATGAACAAAAAGTCGGATTTGAAAAATTATTTTTACATTTGGTAGCCCAATTCTCGAGGATAGTTACAGGGTAACATCACGCTACGACCCTTAGGAGCCGAGCAAAGAGAAAGAAGTCAGAAAGAACACTAAGCGAAAACGAAGTAATAGCGCGGGCGGGCGATGCATCGCGACGGGTCGGGGGACGAGGGAGTTTTATTAAAATATGGCTGTTATTTTAGTATATTGTGTATCTTACGACTTCCACGCGAACGAAGTCGCGGGATACAGCTAGTATTATCTACATATAAGTTCAGGTTTCCTCACGATGTCTTCCTTCACCGATTTTAATAATGCCCAAGATAAACTCTGAGTACATCATCATCTGCCTAACCTTTTCCCAACTATGTTGGGGTCAGCTTTCAGTCTAACCGGATGTAGCTGAATACCAGTATTTTACATGGAGCGACTGTCTCTCTGACCTCCACAACCCAGTTACTAGGTAACACCAGTGGCGTGCACAGAGATTTTAGACAGGGTATGCACAAGAAAAAAAAAACTTACCAGTTTCAACTTGTTGTACCTACCCTAAGTGGGTTCCCAAATTCCCATCATATTTAACCAACAAATCTACAAGTTCCAGAAAATTGCCTTTATTAAACGACAAGCTGGATTCGTCATGACCACGGAATGCTAATTCTTGTTTACCTAGAAAACAAACTACCTACATCAATCAACCGTTTGAAAATGTTTCTATTTCTTTCAACTTTTGCGTCGTGCCTTTTAATATCTAACTTTAACTGGCTATTCAAACTAGTCTCTATTCTTCCTTTACCAAAAGTTTGGAACTTTAAGCAGGATTCTAGATGTTTTTCAGAAGAATCATGCTTAGCAGCCGCTTTGTGAAAATTATTTAAATCTGAGTACCCGCTATAGGTCCAAACATTCTTTTTATCTTGATTAGTAAACAAAATGCAAGGGAAACAATACAATGTGTTTGTGTGTACACAACCAGTTAGCCAGTAATAGTTATCATAAAACTTTTTATGAAAATAACGAGTAGTACTTATTACCTTTTCTTTGAGTTAAATCTAACCCGGGTACACACCTTCCCTTTGCAACCAATCTAACTTTTTCCTCAAAAGATAACGACGAAAACGCGGCGGATTTTAACTTATGTATACACACTTCGCCAGCACAGGTCTCACAGGTATAATTTTCCATATTTTACAATAAACTTGCTAAATAATTACTCGACAGTCAATCACTTGCGCCAAGAAAAACAATATGGCGAAAAAACTTTGCAATTTATTACATTACGAACTAATACGAAAGAATGAATTAGGCAGTCGATCATTTGGTCAATCCGACTAAAAAAAGTCGACCCTTTGCAATGAACAATTAAGCGGTACTTTTACGGCTTCTCAATTTGGACGGGTTGCAATGTAAGCTATGCTTCTAAAACTCCAACACGCGCACACATTTTCACACACACAGTCACACTTTTGTTGTGTACTACACGAGATGCGTTGTATGAAGAATAAGCAAGACGTAGTAATGCTTTTGCTCACGGGAGCGCTGACTGCGCGGTGCGCGCGGCGGTGGATGTTCGCCGCTCCAACGAGTTAGTTCCAAAAAAAGTAATAGATGGCGCGTATGCTATACTACCGTGATTTTTTTTTATTATAGTTATTTATCATTTAGAGGAGCATGTATGTGTAGGACTACAGGGTATGCAGAGCTTATTTGCATGTATGGAGTGCACGCCACTGGGTAACACGATAACCCTTGGTAATACTGGTTGTCAGACTTCCAGGTTGACGACCCATAACGACTGTCAAACATCTACGAATGACCGCCGGGACCAAGGGTTTAACTTGCTTTTCCGAAACACGGAAGGTTTTTGCCTCTCAGTATGTACCTAAAGACGGTCACCCATTCACGGACCAACCGCGGCAAGCGTAGCTTAACCTGATCGATCGACCCGTGCGGCTGTTATTACTTAGCCACGGAAACTCAGAAAGTACATATGACTAAAAGGAGTCCTTTCGTTCAAACTCCTACTTTTCGGGGTACATCTGTTCCTGTAACTGATCGGCTCGAGCTCCTAGGCATGGATTTGACATCATGTCTCAACTTCGGAGCCACCATCGAGTACAAAGCCCAAACTGCGGCCAAGAAACTGGGCATCCTAAATAGGGTGAAGCGATACTTTACGCCTGGACAGCTTTTAACTCTCTACAAAGCGCAAGTCCGATCCTGCATAGAGTATTTATTTATTTATTTATTTGAGGTCTTTGGAAGACTTACAGCTAAATACAATGGTGATAAATAACAGTATGATAATCTGGCAGCCAATTACAAATCTTCACGTCTAGAGCTTGTCTGGTATAAAAGTGCTGTGGAACAGAATATACACACTGCTAAACATTGCCAAAAAGAAAAAACAGGAATAAATTAAAAAAAAAAAAAAATAGCACGTAGATCGTCACCTAAAATTTGTAAAAACTAATATAACATAATTACGACGGGTTATTTCCCAATATGACCAAGATGTTACAAATCGAATTTATAAATGAAAAGAAAGCAGTCTGAAGAATTCAAGCTTTAAAGAAACTCATTGCTAAACTGTTCTTTGCCGAGGTCACACTTGTCTTAAAAAGATCAAAGTCGAACTGTTTGCACACCTTATTAAAATACCTGCTTACACGCACAACGTATGAATGTTGTCTGTAGTTAGTAGTTGCAAATGGAACCCGCAATGGTGGATTGGATCGTTTGGATTTGCGTGGAACGTTAAAGTAGAAAGCTGACAGGATATCAGAGCAATTTATGTCACCTCGAACCGTCTTCAGCAAAAATATACAGTCGGAGATCTCACGACGATTACTCAATGGTAAGAGATGATATTTTTTACAGAGAGTGAGGTAGTTATTGGACTCATACGGCACCCTGGTGGAAGCATAAAAATTTTATAAATCTTTTCTGTATGCGCTCATTACGGTCAATATATTTGTGATAGCATGGACTCCACATTTCAGATGCGTATTCCAAGTGGCTTCTAACAAAGGTGCAGTATAGAATTTTTAACGTTTTAGCTTGCGTGAAGCACTTGGATAATCGCATTATGAAACCAAGGGATTTTGAGGCTTTAGCGACGATGGCATCAACATGCTTATCAAAAATAAGTTTGGAATCGTGATGAACCCCCAGATCACGAATCGTACTAGATCTAGGTAATATATGGCCACCAAGAGTATATTTTGTGGCTAGGACTGACCGTCCACGGGAATACGTTACAACTGAGCATTTTTTGGGATTGAGATCAAGCTTACTTTTATGGCAGTACTCTTCAAGACGCTGTAAATCAGTTTGAAATGCTGTCATGTCCGCAGTCGATGATATGGTAGCATAAATTTTCATATCATCAGCGAAACACAATAATTTGGATGAGGTCAGACAGGAGTCGATATCGTTTACATAGATGATAAATAATAACGGACCGAGCAACGAACCTTGGGGTACTCCGCTGGGGACTATAACCCAGCTGGATATATAATTATTCAGTACCACAGCTTGCGACCTGTTTTCTATGTAAGAGGAAATTATTATTATAGTATTGCAGCCACCTTTGGGATGGCTCAGCTAAATACCAACTTTCCGCGCTTGTCTCGGTGGAATGCAGAGCTAAGAGGCTCATTGGCGACGTAAAACTGGTGGATGCCAAGCTTCACAGCTTGGCTCATCGCCGCAAGGTTGCCTGCTTGTCGGTCTTCTACAGATTGTACTACGGTGAGTGTGCTCGAGAACTCCACGACCTCATTCCGCCGGCCCCCTTCTACCATCGGACATCTAGACGCAGTGCAGGTTACCATCCCTACCTAGTTGTTATTCCACCAATTCGCACTAAGCGTTTTCAAATGTCTTTTGTGATGCGCACAGCAAAGGAGTGGAACTCTCTGCCTGCGTCTGTGTTTCCGAATGTATACAACCCCGATCTCTTCAAAGTGAGAGTGAACAGGCTTCTTCTGGGTAAGCTCGCTCCATCGTCGACTTTGTCTCTGTCATCTCTGACCTAGACTAGAGTCAAGAGCAAACCTATCTTAAAAAAAAAAACATGAATTGAAAAATTCACATTGGTACTTGCCCGGATTTGAACCCACATAACCTCGTGCATGCGAGGCGAGGTCTTTTAACCACTGTGCCATCACGTCATTTCTAAGAAGTCTACCACAAAATTGCAAGTCACTGACCTACTGAGCTAAATTATTGTCCGAGTGGACATTGCGAAATGTTCTGTTCAGTGAACGTAAGTACTCACTGCATTACGTTCTGATGCGTTTACCGGCTGCGGAGGAAACGCAATCCTTCTAGTCGGGTCTTACCTGACTCATAATACCTACATACTTCAGAAAGCAGTGGTGTGTTGGAGCTTCGAACCCCGACAGTTGCTTTTGAGCAAGGTTTCGGGTTCAAAACCTAGCAAATATTTTTACATGGTATTTATTCAGTTTTCCACTTTTTTGTCCAAGTGTTATTGGGTTTGCCCACCCGGGGATCGAACTCAGGACCTCATGCTCAGCAGTAGCGCTTGCGACCACTAGACCAAAGAGACAGTCACTAGACCAATACCAGTATTTTATATGGAGCGAGTTGTAGGTCGTAGGTTCGAACTCAGACAGGCGCTTTACTTTGTGTAAATTATTTCATCACCACTGCTCACAAAACGGTGAAGGAAAACATCGTGAGGAAACCGGCATGTTCTAGAACCAAAAATTCGAAGACATGTGACATCTACCAACCCGCACTGGGCCCGCGTGGTGGATTACGGCCCACTCCCTCTCACAGAGAGGAGGCGTGTGTACCAGCAGTGGGAACATTGTAGGCTCATTTTGTACCTACTTATAGACACATCACGCTACTCCTTGTAGGGACACACACTTGCGCAGGGGTGTCTTGTAAGTATAGTCGTCCTCGTAATTGCTTTAAAACTTTTAAGGCGAAAGCGCCAGGTAGCCCGCGAAATTCAAATTTTCTTATGTTTTTTTGCAATTTGCAGGACAGTATTAGGCTGCATTTTGATTAACATATGATTCGCGACCGTAACAAATATGTATTTACGGAATTATAATCATTAAAGTCATCAATAACTCCAAGACCAAGTAATCCTAAGATTGATTATTTAATTTTGACATCTGAGGATTATACTAACTTAGGAGTTGTATTACTGATTCTGATGATTTTAAACACATATTTGTTACGGTCGCAAATCATACTATAATCAACATACATCCAGACACTGAGCTGCGAATTGCAAAAATCGTAAGAACATTTGATTTCGCGGGCTACCTTAGCGCTTCCCCCATATCAACAATTCCTAGTAAGTTCAAACTTCACTAAGATTGAAACGTGATTGAAACTATCTGTCATAGAGATAAGTAGACCTTGCAGTTGTATGAATTGCTAATTGCCGTAAATCCCTAATTATTTTTTTTAATAAGGAACGCATTCTTTCGGCTGCCGGAATGTAGGTAATAGGTGTAAAAATGCACTTACAACTCCATTGAAGATCTCTTCCAGCCTCTGTTTCGGATTCTTTCCCTTCTTTGACCTCACGAAGAGAAGAATCTGATCGATGTCCGGACATTTTCTGAAAGAGATAGATAATAATTGTTAGGAACTTCTCTTTCTGTTTACTTTCATAGCACCTCATCATTATCATTCTGCCGAAAGACGTCCACTGCTGGACATAGGCCTCCCCAAGCACCGCCACAACGACCAGTCTTGTACCTCCCGCCTCCAGCGGATTCCCGCGACCTTCACCAAGTCATATATTCCTCATTGTGGGGGCTCTCACAAGATGGAAACAAGTAGACGATCGACCTGATGGTTAGTGGTCACCGCCGCCTGTGGACGTCTGCAACACCAAAGACATGGCAGATGCGTTGCCATCCCAGAGACGAAGCTGGAACGTGTCACGTGCGTGTAGCTACACCGGCACCATACCCGTGACACGACAATACTTGGCGGTGGAGATCGGTGTGCTGGTAGTACTCCCCGGACGAGGGGTCTACTCCCAGAGACGAAGCTGGAACGTGTCACGTGCGTGTAGCTACACCGGCACCATACCCGTGACACGACAATACTTGGCGGTGGAGATCGGTGTGCTGGTAGTACTCCCCGGACGAGGGGTCTACTCCCAGAGACGAAGCTGGAACGTGTCACGTGCGTGTAGCTACACCGGCACCATACCCGTGACACGACAATACTTGGCGGTGGAGATCGGTGTGCTGGTAGTACTCCCCGGACGAGGGGTCTACTCCCTAAGACGAAGCTGGAACGTGTCACGTGCGTGTAGCTACACCGGCACCATACCCGTGACACGACAATACTTGGCGGTGGAGATCGGTGTGCTGGTAGTACTCCCCGGACGAGGGGTCTACTCCCTAAGACGAAGCTGGAACGTGTCACGTGCGTGTAGCTACACCGGCACCATACCCGTGACACGACAATACTTGGCGGTGGAGATCGGTGTGCTGGTAGTACTCCCCGGACGAGGGGTCTACTCCCTAAGACGAAGCTGGAACGTGTCACGTGCGTGTAGCTACACCGGCACCATACCCGTGACACGACAATACTTGGCGGTGGAGATCGGTGTGCTGGTAGTACTCCCCGGACGAGGGGTCTACTCCCTAAGACGAAGCTGGAACGTGTCACGTGCGTGTAGCTACACCGGCACCATACCCGTGACACGACAATACTTGGCGGTGGACATCGCTGTGCTGGTAGTACTCCCCGGACGAGGGGTCTACTCCCAGAGACGAAGCTGGAACGTGTCACGTGCGTGTAGTTACACCGGCACCATACCCGTGACATGACAATGCTTGGCGGTGGACATCGCTGTGCTGGTAGTACTCCCCGGACGAGGGGTCTACTCCCAGAGACGAAGCTGGAACGTGTCACGTGCGTGTAGCTACACCGGCACCATACCCGTGACACGACAATGCTTGGCGGTGGACATCGCTGTGCTGGTAGTACTCCCCGGACGAGGGGTCTACTCCCTAAGACGAAGCTGGAACGTGTCACGTGCGTGTAGCTACACCGGCACCATACCCGTGACACGACAATACTTGGCGGTGGAGATCGGTGTGCTGGTAGTACTCCCCGGACGAGGGGTCTACTCCCTAAGACGAAGCTGGAACGTGTCACGTGCGTGTAGCTACACCGGCACCATACCCGTGACACGACAATACTTGGCGGTGGACATCGCTGTGCTGGTAGTACTCCCCGGACGAGGGGTCTACTCCCAGAGACGAAGCTGGAACGTGTCACGTGCGTGTAGTTACACCGGCACCATACCCGTGACATGACAATGCTTGGCGGTGGACATCGCTGTGCTGGTAGTACTCCCCGGACGAGGGGTCTACTCCCAGAGACGAAGCTGGAACGTGTCACGTGCGTGTAGCTACACCGGCACCATACCCGTGACACGACAATGCTTGGCGGTAGACATCGCTGTGCTGGTAGTACTCCCCGGACGAGGGGTCTACTCCCTAAGACGAAGCTGGAACGTGTCACGTGCGTGTAGCTACACCGGCACCATACCCGTGACACGACAATGCTTGGCGGTGGACATCGCTGTGCTGGTAGTACTCCCCGGACGAGGGGTCTACTCCCTAAGACGAAGCTGGAACGTGTCACGTGCGTGTAGCTACACCGGCACCATACCCGTGACACGACAATGCTTGGCGGTGGACATCGCTGTGCTGGTAGTACTCCCCGGACGAGGGGTCTACTCCCTAAGACGAAGCTGGAACGTGTCACGTGCGTGTAGCTACACCGGCACCATACCCGTGACACGACAATGCTTGGCGGTGGACATCGCTGTGCTGGTAGTACTCCACGGACGAACTCCTTCATATAGAGCTCTGTTTTAAATGCGAAAGTATTTTTGTTTGTTTGTTGGTTCGTTCATTTGTTTTTCTTCCACGCAGCAACTAAGTGAGTGATTTTTTTCAAAGAGATAGTTTATGGACTTGAGAATGATATAGGCTGCTTTTTATACTCGCGAATTTTAAAGCGTCCGTGGAGTTTCTTGCTCGTTCTTTTCCACAGGATCCTAATACATATGCTTTGGATTGGAATGGGCAACTAGCTTTCGTTTTCTGACCGATGGATTCCTTGACAGTTCAAAAGTCCCCTTCCCAAAGTGGTCCAGGTGGACCCCTAGGGGTCAACGCATCCAACGCCAATTTCCATAGTTAGATCTAGTCTTCACATTTTTTGTCGAGTTTTGGGAATATGGTAGAAATGTAGCTGCAGGGGGTCCACCGGAACCATCAAAATTTTGAAAATGATCTATGAGAAAAAAAGTCTGGGAACCTCTGGTTAAATTGATACTTTGAGTTTGAGTTAGCAAAAAATTCACGACTTCCCGTGGAAAGAGAAGCAAATGAACCACGGGAATGAAACCGCCGATAATAGCTAGTTACATAATAAATAATACTAATGTATACCTGAGAAGTTTCTCGACCAGCACCTTCCCCATGAAGCCAGTTCCTCCTGTGATGAGGACCTTCAGCCCTGAGAAGGTGTCCGCGATCCTGTCAGGCAGAGCATCGAGCTCCGCACTGGATATAGTCTCCGTAGACATTGTGGCTCTGTGAACAATATAGAAACTAACTTAGGTATTGGGATAATTGAGAAAATAAATGCAAATTCTGAATCAAAAATTAAAAAAAAAACTTAAAGAAAAAGGAATTTATGGAAGGAAGGAATAAGTCATAGTAGTCATAGTCCTTTAGTTATTATCGTATTCGTTGTGGTCGGCGCTGCATGTGAAGGAAGATACTTCCTTACTTCTCCATCATCTCAGTAATCCCATCTTTGTTTTGTTCGAATCGACATTTTAAAGTTACCAGACAGGAACAACTTTACCGAGAGGGGGAACCGACGAATGTTCCGAAATTTTTTTGTTCGAATTTCATTTTACCGAAAACTATTGACCGACGTCTTTTCTGCTATATGCATTATTTGACATATTTTTAAATCATCGAAGAACTTATCATGTGTCATAGGTATTACTATACCGAACTATATTTTACCGAACTATATTTTACCGAACTATATTTTACCGAACTATATTTTACCGAACTATATTTTACCGAACTATATTTTACCGAACTATATTTCGCCGATTTACAAAATAAGTTTTTGCTATTGGCCGAAGCCTCTTTTGGACTTTTTTCATTTGCCAAATAATTTATTTGCCATATTTTTATCACGCGTAGGCACGGAGGGGTGAGACGGCCCGTGAGCTGAGGAGCAGGCAGTTTGAAGGCCCGCGGCCGCGGCTGAGGCTGGCCAGCCAAGCCAGCCAGCAAGTCGAAGCTGCGGTGGTGAGCGTTAAAACCATCTGCGACGATAAGCTCGCGTGGGGCCGCTGGAGCCCCGCAGCGCCGGAGTCGTGACAGAAACAATCAAATGCTTGCTGCATGCTTGTTTGCATGCTGCATGCTTGAAGCAAGCATCCTTGTTTGCTAAAGCCACAATAGTATCATTTAAATTTTCCTCTTGTCGATTTATATCTACACAGTAGCAAATCGCTCACACATAATTAATACTTTTAACGAAAAAATTGTAAAATGATAACCAGTTGCAACGACTACGACGCACATGACATCAACTATGTATTAACAGCAAAAGCGCAAATGATAATGGAATACCAGCGGCAGCGTGCAGCGTGCAGCGTGCAGCGTGCAGCGTGCAGCGCTCACAACTTTTTTTTTTGTTTAGAATGGTGCAACGCTTAGAATGGTGCCTGATAAAAAAGTAACGGCAAAAATTATAGATGAACTAGTGTGCACAAACTTTCTAGGCGTTTGGTGAAATGAAATTATGGTATGTACCTAATTAAAACAGTGGCATAATGAATATTCGGAAACAATACTTCGAACAAATGTTATTTCGGCTGAGTGTAACTGCGGTAAAAGTTTTTCGACAATAGGTCACCTGACACAGTAGTAGACGTGACTTCGACGAAGTAAAACAATAGTCGAAAAGTTTTAGGTGAAATGAAATCCGGTCAAATATTTTTCGAACTTATGACAGAGAGGACAAAATGTCAGACAGAATGTTACCTTGAAAAGTAGTTTAACTAGGAGTTTAACCATTAAAAATAGATTGATACATAATACTAAATGACATTTTCAAACAATACCTATTTAGTTTTTACTTAAAGGAGCGCATGCGCAAGTTAGTTTTTACTTAAAGGAGCGCATGCGCAAGCCATCTTACTTTCGCAATTTTATTTACCTATCTCAATTACGAGGATCTTTTACCTACCAATTATCATTGTTTTGAGTTCCTGACTACATACATCACGCCTGTGTTTTCCGAAGGGGCAAGCAGAGCTAGATGTCAACAGTAGTAGCTGTATACCTATTTTAGCTCCGTTTAAGTCCCATGTAACAGGGGGCGCACTTGCCATCAACCGGCCACAAATCCACACTTCGGGCTGCGGAAATTCCTAATAGAAAAACCCAATAACACTTTGCCCAACCTGGGGATCGAACCCAGAACCACATGCTCAGCAGTCGCACTTGCGACCACTAGAGCAGCAGCTTAACCTTCAATCAAATGGCGTAGTTGCCATAATAATATACTTAATTATAATAACCACATCATCATCATCTGCCCGCCTTTTCCCAACTATGTTGTGGTCGGCTTCCAGTCTAACCAGATGCAGCAGAATATCAGTATTTTAAAATCAAATCAAAAGTCATTCATTCAAACTAGGCTGAGAATAGCACTTTTTGAACGTCAAAATGACATAAGACAGTCCCCCGGCACGCCCGCCTTTCACCACTTCCTAGTGCTTTAGCTGGGGAGAAGAAGTGGCGCAATACACTGTCCAACAGCAATGTAGCCACAACCCACAAAATATTGGAACGAAAATGTGAAATATGCGCTTACAATGCTTTGCTACGTCATAACATTTCAAACATGTCTGCAATATCCGTGTTACAGTGTGAGCCGACTGGCTGCTCGCGGTGCGGCAACAGTGTGACCTTGTAACACTGGCCTTCTATGATTTAAACTATAGATATATGGACTTTGTGGTCGAAACTTTTTGCCAGGGGCCCATCATTAGCAGGGCGGGTGATCAGGGCAGGGCAAGGTGACAGTTAACACGTGTGACGCGGACATTTATATAAGCGTGTATGGTAACCCTCGGTATGCTAACTCCTGTAATGTTGCAACTGCAAAAGCCTCTTCACATTGATCTCCTGAGTTCTCACTATGTTTTCTTCAGGATGTCAGATAATATGTATCAACTGTATTGGCACAAAATGGAAATTTGGTTCAAAGTATGTACAAAAGGAGAATTAATTGGTTATTGAATAACTTAAGTACGATGTTAGATCGACCACGAGAAAACACCTAGAGAAATAACATTAAATTATCATAATATTAAGTAAGTGCATAGTGTGTACACTACCCACACCCTCTGCCAAATTTAACCAGATTTACCTGGCGACTGGCCGGCGAATGGCGACTTAAAACTACATAATAACAATCATAGTTAAGATCTATCTTTGCAGATAATCTGAAAGATAAACATCGAACCATGTGTTTCTCAATCAACCTAACATATCAGCCACATTTTTCGCAGATAAGTAAATAAGTGAATGTGGAAACAAACCCAGATTCTGTGTTACCACACTAACTACTGAGTATTTCATCAGATTCCGAGTTACTGTCAACTGTAGCGTGACGTCAGATCATTAAACGATATAAACATAAATTATATCGTTATATGCAATATTACTGGTTGCGCAGTGACAGTGCAACACTTAAGGAAAGTCCTTGATGCTAAAAGTAACATTAAGCCAGTAACAGCTTATAACTTATAAACTCTAGCTGTTAATAATGCATAAATAAATAATTAATAAATACTTACAAATAATTTGATAATTACACTTCAGTTGACCTGTGTCTTGTAACTATTGCAAACCAGTCAATCAGTGGGTCTACTCCCTAAGTCCGTCAACGAAGTTATGGGCCCGTCCGAAAGTAGTTAATCCGTCAAAACAAGTGTAAAATTAAAATTTTCGGACGGGCATAAACACATCGGGCGTAGGGACAATTGTAAAATCGTGTTGTCATTCATTCTTAGTTCGGAAACCGAACTAATCTTATTTCCGTAAGTGATACGGAGTAGGAAACGCCCGTAACTTCGGCCGAAACTACGGACTTCGTGCTTAGGGATTTAGACCTCCTAGTGTAACTTTGACATCAGTTAATTAATTTGTTCCATAAACATCCTAATGCATGAGCTCTTAGTTGTTCTTGTCTTTTTTTTTCTGTATTATAATACCTAATAGAAATAATAGCACTGTGCAGGATAACATTAAATACTTGCACACCATATATTATTATGTAATGGTAGAATGTAAAGGGTCCATTATTTATTTTATTTTATTTATTTATACAATCTTACACTATCATTACAGGTTCACACCCAATGCGATAATGTGATTAAATGATTATCATTTACTAGTTAATAAATCGAGAGTCACCCTCACGAATTCCGCCAATATATCATACTTACAGTTAAAACTGTTAAGCCTTTGTGAGGCGCCGTTTATTAATCGAATGACTTGCAACCGGTGCGAATTTGTCTACGTTAGTGTGAGTGACCTGGACGTCGAAAAGCCGTACCCTCGGCGTCTGCTGCAGCCTGGTGCTTGGAACCAGCAGCCTCAACGAGTCTAATATATAAGGATTATTTAATCTACCACGAAACACTTCAGATATATATTTTGGTAACGCTAAGTTACGCCTCACCTCCAGCTTATAGTATCCAACCCTCCCTATAACAAAGAGGGTTGGATACACAAGTGGATAATAAAGGTAAACTCCATTTAAGGACCTCTTCTGAACCTTATACTCTGTATATCTTATACTCTGTACGATACCAGATAAATTTGTTCTGCATTTTTTCCACCATGAGACTATATTTAGTCTTCTACGTGTTTCTGGATGTACGACATTAAATGAAAACGAGCACAGTACTAATCCATCGAAACATTTTAAAACACGAAGATTAGTAGTAATGGAAAATTTGAAAATTGCAGTTTTCAAACAAAATAAATAGTAGAATCAACTGCATAAAAAGTAAACACGCTTTATCTATGCAAAGTCACTGACCAACGGTGCGGTGCGGGGTGCGGGGCGCGGCGGCGGCAATGTTTACCTATTATTACGGACTCAGATCTACATCATGTTGAAAAATAGGAAAATGAAAAATAATTTCCTGTGGCTAAAGTATTCATTGGATTTGATTGATTTTTTGTATACGGGCAAAGAACATGATTCTCTTTACGTGGTTTAAAGGAATGTCAATCGTCCTGTTCCACCTTGTACTCGTAGATTTAACATCAAACATTGTAAACCGACATTCTGGCAAATAAATACTTTATCTTCTCTCTAGTTAAGGATTTATTTCCAAATAATTCTCGCATGTGCGTTAAAAACAGTCAAGGGTTACTCAGTAACTGGGTTGAGGAGGTCAGAGAGGAGGTCGCTCCATGTAAAGTACTGGTATTTTACTGGACTGGAAGCCCACCCCAACACAGTTGGGAAAAGGCTCAGCTGGCTACTTCAAACTGAGAATTTATTGATAGCAGTCTTTTTTTTTTTTTTTTGTGGATGGGAAATCATCAAATGACTTCTCCCGCTCTGGGCGGAGCGGGAGGGCGTGTCAGACTTTTACTGACTAAAACCCACCCGTGTTCCTTCTGTTGCCTGTGCCGGGGCCACGGTAACTCTTTCGAACATCCCGCAACCCTAGCTGGCATCGGCCCTAGCGGACCCCGTCAATAGTGCTGACATCTCTTTGAGGCGCGCGTGGAACACGACGCGCCGTCGACTCGGGCTTGGTCCTTACCGGACGGCGAGCTACCCATTGCTCGCCATCCGCAAGCCCGCGCCTACGGTGGCCGGGAATCGGCTGCCAATTCCCGACGCCCAGGGCGTCTCCTGCGGCGACTAGGGGCGTGAGGGCGCAAAGCTTGCCTCTCCCTCACGCGTCCCGCCTCCTCCTTCACGAGCATTACTGCTTCGCAGAAGGAGGTAATGGCTTCCCATGCACTCTCGCTCCGTACCATGGCCTGGACCAGGGCCGGACGCGAGAGATCGCCGCCGCCGATCGCTTCCGCGAGGACACGGCGGTGCTCCGCCCAAGCCGGGCAGACCTCCACCGTATGCTCCACCGTGTCCTCCGGGCGATCCACACAGTGGTGACACCCGGGCGTTTCCTCCCGCCTTATCCGGAACAGGTACCTCCCGAAGCACCCGTGTCCGGTGAGGACCTGCGTCAGGCGGAAGGTGAGGACGCCGTGGCGCCTCTCTAGCCACTCCTCAAAGAGGGGACTTATCGCCGCAATTGTGGCGTGCCCAATTGATAGCAGTCTTGAATACACGCCGCCATCTTAATCAGTCCAAACAATTTCACAAACGTTTGCCAACAGTGCCCTTGGCAGTGTCATTCAGGCGGCAAAGATTCCTAGAGCCGTAAATTTACTTAACCTTTCAACTCCGGTCATTCGTTAGCGTTTTTTTACAGAGTGGCGTACAGGTGGCGCGCACGATATCGCGCTCACAACACAACGTTATTGTGTCGTTAATATTGCCTTTATTTACACTCTCTAAATGGTTATTGGGTTCTTGAATAACGGGGCCTACATTCATAACCGAACTCAAGAAATAAAAAATCCTATTGATATCAGAGAAGCTTCAGCTAGCTATCAGAGAAGTTTTTCTGGGTAAGCTCGCTCCATCGTCGACTTTGTCTCTGTCATCTCTGACCTAGACTAGAGTCAAGAGCAAACCTATCTCAAATAAAAAAAAAAAAAACAAAAAAAGAACTGGCCGAAAGTCAACGGCGACCTTGACGAACTAGACAGTACGTAAAAGTTCTCAAAAACAAGTTTTGAGATAAGTATTATTTCATGCAAACGATTATCTATAAAGTCACAATAACCGGAATACGAATATTCATCCACTTACCAAAGAACTTCACACAGAAAAAAGATTTCTGCGCGTCAATGCCTGCCGTACCTATTTTGCAATAACGATATCTATGCCAAGCTCTTCCCTCCTTGCAAACCACTTGATAATTCGTAATCAGCTAACTTATACTGTTTTCTATTTGCTAAGTTTACGTAACATTTCAGTAAGTCGGTCAACTTGGGAATATTTGCAGGTTTCCCTTTGAAGCGACTTTAGGTACACATGTGCTGTTCTGATTAGCTCGAGCTCGAGAGAAATTGTGACAATGTTGTGTAAGAAGTCGCACATACGAGATAGATTTGGAAATAAATCCTTGACTAGTGAGAAGACAAAGTTGTTTTATTTGCCAGAATGTCGGCTTACAATGTATAATGTTAAATCTATAATGGCCCCTTTACATAATAATATATATGGTGTGCAAATATCTAATTTTATCCTGCACAATGCTATTAACTAATTAAACATAAGAAAGAAAAAAACCGGCCAAGTGCGTGTCGGACCACGCACAATGAAGGGTTCCGTAGTTGGGATGAGTTTATCCCAAGAACAAACTTAACATTGTAGTTGAAAAACATGTTCTCTCATACATTCCAACTGCAAATGTAAGTTGGTCGACTATTACTCATAAACTTGTAAAGCCTACTTAGCTGTGATAGTTTTCCTTTTAACTTCGTTGTATATACTACTACCGTGATTTTTTTCACATATCTAAAACTAACCGTTTAGCTGGCAAAGGGGGAGGGGGGGGGGGGGCACTTGACGCTAGCAAATATTTCAGAAACGGATTTCTTAATCGAAAAATTGTTTTCACAAACCGGCAATATTTTTGAAACACCTATTCAACTACACCCCACGCCGTAGGGGGGACGAGAAAATAAAACATCCCCACTTTACGTGTAGGTACAGGTGCCCTAAATTTTTTTTTTCATGATTTTATTTTACCACTTTATCGGCGTGATTAATATGTATATCCATGCTAAGTTATAGCTTTCTACTTCTAGTACTAGACGGACGGACGGACGGACATGGCGAAACTATAAGGGTTCCTTGTTGACTACGGAACACTAAAAAATGCTCGGTTCCTGTGGGATAGCTGACGGAAGCGAAGCCGCGGGTAAATGCTAGTCCCCGATTAATCGAGTGCCCACTGCAAGATGCAAGTGTGGCGACCGCTTTATAATTAGACAGCATATACTTAAACAGAGCAAATAAAGGCATTTCTTATATCGAACACAATATTCAATCGGTCTTTATGTTAGGTGACTATAATGCAGACCTACGTGAGTTATTTTATAATGATCTTATTGATTTCTGTGATGAACAATTGTGGGCATGTATTGATGTTGACTTTCTCGGGGTGGATTCGGGCACATATACGTTCATTACTGATGCTCACGGTACGTGTAGCTGGCTAGATCATTGATTAGTTACGCAATCAGCAAAACGATCTGTCACTAATGTTTATGTCAATTATGATACTCTGTGGTCTGATCATTTTCCTATCATAATTGAATGTGACCTACATTTACTTATACCTAAATTACCTAATAAAATGCCAGTAAGCGATAGTGTTGCATCGTGGGGTAACAGGAATAAGGAACAGATTGCGAATTATACCACGGAGTGTCATAAACGTTTAGGGTTAATTGATTTTCCTACCGAATGTCTGAATTGTGCGGATTTTTACTATAATGACCGCTGTCATAAACGTATTCTTGATGTGATTTCAAAATCTGAGGATAGTTTGGTAACATAATCCAAGTGTGACTACTGACGTGTGACTCTTTGTTTGCCGGCAGAACTCAGGAGCTTATCTTTGTTTTATTGTTTACTAAATAAGGAACAAAACAAAACATAAACAGAAACATCGCAAAAACCTCAATCCGGTCAGTCCTCAGTCCGGATGTTGAAACACTTAGCAATCTTAACACTAACGAAATATCATTGTATATGATTAAAACATAGTTTATACAACTTTATGAAGTAGTTCGTAAACAATAACTTAATACAAAATTACAAAAAGACAACGACAGCTCGGGTCAGTCAGCGCGTCGATGTGAATCACTAATTGGCTGCTGCATTTTCAAAGACAATCTAAGAGTTGTGGCGGCATATCTACATCGCCACAATGGAACGCGTCACACTGACTTCACGCAAAATCCTGCATCGCGCAATCAGAGTTTACCGCGCGACTAGCATATATACAACATCCCGACATCAACCGTCGGGCAGTATCCCCCCGACCCTTGCCATCCCCCCGACCCTTGCTCGAAGAAGCGCCAGCCCGCGCCGAAGCTGAGCCTGTAGCTTTAAATTCTCCAGATAAATAATAATTATCCAAGTTTGATCCAGCCTGTCCCAACTTGCTGTCCCCCCAGTGACGCCCTAAGCCGAGGTTCGTACCCCACAGGGGGTGCCCTTAGCGCGCAGTCACTTAGTATTGTAAGTAACACGCCCCTGGCTGGAGGCTTTGAGATAGCTTAAGGCAGCCACAGGATTGACCGGTTAAGTAGTCACGGCCACTCTTGGCCAACTACGAGATGCCAGTTAGGAAAAAAAAAAAAAAAAAAAAAAAAGTCGGGCAGTAGCCCTCCAGACACAACTCCCGTCCGGTCGGAGGATCCTCCCTTTTCCATGGAGGGTGAGTGAACGTTACACCCTGTCCCTCATGCCTCTGTAGAGATTTTGTATTTATTTTTATAATTATTATTTGTTATTTCCGATTGAAATTTTGTTGGGACATCATTAATCAAAATAGGTATTAAATAAGCGTTCGTTCGTTTCCCGTCATAGTTCTTGTATCTCGGGACACGGAACTGTCGGTGATCTGATCGGTGATCTGATCTGTCTGATCTGTTCGGTGATCTGATCTGTCTGATCTGTTCGGTGATCTGATCTGTCTGATCTGATCGGTGATCTGATCTGTCTGATCTGATCGGTGATCTGATCTGTCTGATCTGATCGGTGATCTGATCTGTCTGATCTGATCGGTGATCTGATCTGTCTGATCTGATCGGTGATCTGATCTGTCTGATCTGTTCGGTGTACTGCCAATGTAGTTGCTTTAATATGATTGAATTTAATTTGCAGTTCTTTGTCAGTAAAGTATTCGATGAATAACCACTTTCGTATTTTAGTTTCTACTAGTTGTGCCCCGCGACTTCCTTCGCGTGGATATCGTAAAATACACAATACACTAAAATAACAGCCACATTTTAATAAAACTCCCTCGTCCGAACCGTCGCGTTGTATCGCCCGCCCGCGCTATTACTTCGTTTTCGCTTAGTGTTCTTTCTGACTTTTTTCTTTTTGCTCGGCCCCTAAGGGTCGTAGCGTGATGTTAAATAGCATATAACTATACTCGAGAATTGGGCTACCAAATGCAAAAAGATTTTTTGAAATCCGACTTTTTGTTCATAATTTCATGGGTTTTAATTTTTTTTTTGCGCGGAACCCTAATTACTTTTCTAAAATAAAAGTAACTTAAGTTACCCGCCGTAACATCAGCTATCTGCCAGTAATATCAGTCCAGCTGATTTGGAGATTAGCCGGAACAAACAGACAGACAGACAAAAATTTAAAATAAAGGCTTTTTTGTTATAAGCACCGTATATACTTTCTTATGCAATTAGTAAAAAGCTGTTATTTTGACATTACAAACAGACACATCAATTTTATTTACTTGTATAGATTTTTATTTTTTTTTATTTAAATAGGTTTGCTCTTGACTCTAGTCTAGGTCAGAGTATGACAGAGACAAAGTCGACGATGGAGCGAGCTTACCCAGAAGAAGCCTGTTAATTTTTGTTAGTAAACGAAGTTGTATATTTTTTCTAGGTAAGTTTTAAATGTTTTGTTTTGTATGTACATGATTAAGTGACACCCGACATTAGAAGTAACACTCCACAAAATGATTGTGTAAATTGACAGCCATAGATTTAGTAACAGCAAGCATTGCGAGACGGTACGTCGGTACAATCCAGCTGTCTGTTTGGCGTCGTGGCGCTGGGTGCTTGCCCACTGACCTCGACCTACCAGCAAAGACGAACAATCGCGACATTAATAAGTACCGAAATAATAAGCAATTTTTTATTTTTTCTGCCTTATTACATGGAATAATGGAATTTAAACATAAAGACTACTAGTCCCGTAACGACTGTCAATGATGTACAAACGATAGTGCGAGGCACGGCGGGGAGGGTCACTCATCCACAGAGCGACTTAGGCAAGAGTAGCTTAACCTTTTTACTGTTAGTAAGCCGCGAATTACAGCAATTATATTAAACATTCCAATCTAACCTTTTAGACTTGTAAAACGTTACGTTAGTGAAATTCATCTCAGACATTGCAAACACGATGTGCATATAAGTAAGCATTGCAATATTAAGTAACCTAGATTTTAACTAGTCTAAACTTTATATGTCAAAATAGGCTGCACTTTCACATAACATCACACTGTTATCCTCGAAATGGTAGTCAGAGGTACACTAACATTTCGCCAGATATGTTGAAGTCCCATGTAATAGGGGCAACCAGTCTTACTAAGGGCTATCGTGTTACCCAGTGACTGAGTTGTAGAGGTCAGATAGGCAGTCGCTCCATGTAACATACCATAAATTCAGCTGCATCCGGTTAGACTGGAAGTCGACCCTAACGTAGGTGGCAAAGGGCAGGCAGATGATGATGTAATAAGGGGTATCCCGAATGTCTGACGACAGAGTGGCGAAGCGCATCTTCTACTCAGAACTGCGGGATGGCAAGTGGAGACAAGGCGGCCAACTCCTTCGGTACAAAGATGTGCTTAAGCGTCACATGAAGCGGTGTGATCTGGAGACGTCATAATGGGAGGCAATGGCAGCAGACCGGTCACTGTGGAGGCATACCGTGAGCACTAAGGTGTTTGCGTTTGAAAGGCGACGTACAGAGGAGCTCGATGCTAAACGAGATGAGCTCAAGGCCCGACCACCCATAATTAAGTGTGGAAATATAAATAACCCTAGTCTACAAATACAAGATACCCTCCAAACTGTGGATACTTGGCTTCAGATCCACAACTTGGAAATTAATAGTAATAAAACTAAGATAATACAATTTAGATCGTACAAAAAACCACCTCTCAATCTGATAACAACATTCAGAAACACGCAAATAGAAGAAGTTAATACATTTAGCCTACTTGGTATAAATATTGACACACACATTAACTGGAAGTCGCACATAGAACATATAAAAACAAAACTCTCCAGGTTCTCTTACGCTCTTTTTAAATTAAACAAAGCACCAACACACAAACAGCTATGGCTGCTTACTACGCATGCGCACACTCATGGCTGCGATATGGCGTCATGCTATGGGGAAATAGCGTTAACGTGGATGAACTATTCATAATGCAAAAGAAGTGTATAAGAATTCTAGTCCAAATAGATAATATGGAGAGCTGCAAATAATACTTTATAAAATATCAGATTCTAACTCTGCCGTCAATATACATACTTGACATTTGCGTATTTGTTTTTAAAAATATTGACAAATTCACTAAAGTAGAAGATACGCACAACGTCAACACTCGCCATAAAAGTAGGTTATGCGCTCCATCCTCAAGAACTAAGATGGTAAGCGATGCTCGCATTGTATGGCAATACAAATATATAATAAGTTGCCAAACATGTTTAAACTGAAAAGTGTAACATTATTCCAAAAAAGGCTAAAACTATACCTAATCCAAAAATGTTTCTACTCGGTAAAAGAATATTTAGAGTCAAGCTTACAATAACGATTTTCTCTCATGTACAAAAGTGACGATCTGTCCTATACAAACAATAAGATTTAGTCTATCCTATTGAACTTTATATAAAATTATAATTATAATTTGTACTACTTGAAAAGGATGAAATTCATTATTACTGACATTCTTTAATTCTGACATAACTATAACCTCTCAATTTAATTTTACAATTATAAAAGAAAAATAAGTAATGATAATGTTTAATGCATGATAATTTAGGATGATAAGGGCAGGCGAGTTATAATTGCAATGCTTGTAAAAGGCTGCTAAGTCATAAGTACTGACATAATATTACACCAACATTGTACACTTAGTTCGCAATAAACGTTTTGACTTTGACTTTGACTTTGACCCGCGGCCATCCAATATAATTACATCGGAGGGGTGCTGACTTGCCGTGAATGTGGACGCACTTTCACGGCAAAAATTGGTTATATCAGTCACCTGAGGGCACACCAGCGATGTCATCAATAGGCAGATCCAAGTCGCTGTGGCCGAAGTCGGCCAGGATCTATATATATATATATATAAGGGGTAAGCCTAATCCGGACTCCGGGCCACTTCCATATTTTATTCTTTGCTGCAGCAGAGAAATTAAAATCTATGATTGCAAGTCAAGTCATAATAGTTTGTAGTTAAAATCTTTGTATTAAAACAAATGTTGGGTTTGTTATGTCATCGCAGCTCGGGTTTTCTCAATGTCAGAATGTATGATTTTATCATTATATTTAATGAGTTTTACATCCTTTTTTTTTCTCAAATCACAATCTTCCGGATTATATTCAAGGCTATTTATTATTAGTAAACTAGATTCATTGACTAATGTTAGCTGGCGAAATGTGGCCACCCGTTGACCTCTGCCCAACCGTTCGGGGAAACAAGGCGTGATGTTATGTTAATTTACTAATGCGCAGTTTTTACGGTTACGCACCGCAAAACGAAAAAACAAAACCCTTATAGGCTCACTAGTGTGTCTGTCTGTCTGTCTGTTCGTCTGTCACAACCAATTTGCTCTGAATCTACTGGATTGATTAATTTGAAATTTGGTACACACATGAATTTCTGAGACCCAAACACGAATGTGTAAAATTTTGAATATGGGGTCACTTTAGGGGCAAATAAAATTGAAAAAAAAATAGTTTTGCGTACTTTACCGTGTGACATATCAAATGAAAGGTCTTACCGTGGGGGTCTCTAATAGTTTTTTTCTTAATAATTTTTAAATAAATAAATTTAAAGTTATTTGAGAAAATAGACAAAAATTTACCATACCCCCTTATTTCCAAAACTACTGAGCCTGAAATTTAAAAAAAAATACAGAAAATAGTTCTATACCTATATATTACAGGACACGCTTTACGCTGCGTACAAACTCACATTTGCAGTTAGAATGTATGAGAGAACACGTTTTCAATTACAATGTTAAGTTTGTTCTCGGGATATATTCATCCCAACTACGGAACCCTTCATTGTGCGTGGTCCGACACGCACTTGGCTGGTTTTATTTTTATGAAATTTGGCAATAAGTATCAGAAACCTGTCGAGCGTGTGTCAGACTCACGCACTAAGGGGTCTGTACCGACCCGAGGGTTGGAAACTTGGGACTTTATCATTTGCCACGATAGAGGCCATAGTTATATCTACGTATTCTGTAACAATTTAAACCGGCTAGCTGTTTCGATTCTGGAGATACAGCCCTGTGATCGTGACAGGGCGACAGCGTCAGCTTAGTCCTAAGGTCCCGAAGGCACGTTTTTATCTAAAGAGTAAACGGAACAATGAAAATAGAGCCTCGCACATCCTTTTGCTAACATAACATAACATCACGCCTTGTTTTCCCTGAAGGGTTTAGGCAGAGGTGTACCTTTATTACACCCACATTTCGCCAGTTATGTTTAAGTCTCATGTAATAGGGGGCGAGTCTATTGCCATCTACCGGGCACAAATCCAGACTCCGGGTTGCTACTGAAAAATTCCAGATAGAAAAACCCAATAACACTTTGCCCGACCTGGGAATCGAACCCAGGAAGGACCTCATGCTCAGCAGTAGCGCTTGCGGCCACTAGACCAACGAGGCAGACCCTCCTTTTGCTACAACCCCTAAAAAGTACCCAAAGCTCAAAAACTGTCGGAATTAGGGATTCATGTTATACATTATACAAATGACTTCTTCTGAATCTCATTATAGAACATAGGTATAAGTACTCGTATACGGACGAGTTTCTAAACAACGCAAGTCTATGGTTGGGTATAAATGATTCACCTGGCAGCATTTATTTATGTAGTTAGGTAACACCATTGGTAATATCTACGACTTGAAATAGAATTTTGCAAAATGTTGACGTTGCATGTGCAGTATTTACAAAAAATACATCTCATAGGTAATTTGATTTCCAACTATAAAATTGCCGGTTGCTATTTCTTCGACTTTTTATTTTTGTAACATGGTTTACAAACAGAAAAGTTGAATGCCAGATTATAATATTTTGAATGTTACTTTGTAATTTTCAAAATAACACTTTAAATGTCAAATGTTAGTATGTACTTTAAAGTGTTACATCTCAATTAGCAATAAAAGGTCGGTATTTCCTATCTGACTACTACCTACTGAGAAGAAACACCGAAACAAACTCAAAGGTCAGTCTCTTTTAAAGTCCAGACATTATCTTGGTCAGATCATGTGAGCACCATGCAGATTAAAGTCTGACTCCTGAGGAAAGAACTACTTAGACAGATATCCTGACAGTTGGGATGCAGGAGTCATCGTGTAGCTCAACTCAAATTTAAAAGTAGTTCAACGACCTGACGAACATTAGATACCAAAATAAATGATCTAATTTAAAATTCTAAGATAATTATTATGCTTCTTACATTGCTCCGATAGTATCTAGTCTCAAGGTTATTAGCGATTAGCTTCTGCCCGCGACTTAAGGCTCCTGCAAACAGGCGCGACACGCGACGCGACACAAAGGCACCGCGTGTCGTGCGACGAGCGGTGCCTTTGTATCACGCCTGTTTGCAGGAGCCTTAAGTCCGCGTGAAATTTCACTTCATAAAGTAGGTCTACTTATCCTATGAAACTCGGCAACACCGTAACCTACTTTTAGTAAATAATTCTTGGAGCTCACATTTTTGGATACATACGAACTCAGAAATATTACCTCTTTAGAATATTGGTACAGACTAGCACGTGCCGCGCGACTTCGTTCGCGGGGATTTCGTACTTTAATCCCCCGTTATGGGTAGATTTTTCTAAAAACCCTGTTAACGTGTATCAGTGATACACATCATTCTTTGTTTTCGGATACTGAGTGTCGAGGTTATCGAACCGCGCGTTCAAACTAGGTACTGCTTAGGTTATGCGTGACAAGTTTTAAGTTTATTATCTCACAAGGAACAAAATTCTTCATAGGTACAAACAAAAACCCCCTTTTCACCCCCTCAAAGGTCGAATTTCCAAAAAACGATCCTAAGTCGATGTAAACAATATAAAAGTCATCAACTACCAAAATTTCAAGTTTGTAGCCGCAGAGGTTTAGGTTCTGCGTTAATGGATCAGTCGGGACAAGCGATTTTATATGTATAGATATGTAGATAGATAGATTAATAGGGGAAGACGTAAGGAAAGATGGACGGACTGTGTGAAAGACGATACTATGGCTGGAAGGGGGTGACTACCGAGATGATGACTAATAGAGGAGTGTGGAAGAAAGGACATGTTGCGCCGACACCGAGTACATTGTGATAATGGTGTTATTATTTAACTCATTGTTAAAGTTTTAAGCTATATACATGCAATAGGGGATTACCATTTACTATGTAAGCCGAGCATCACCGGCGCCTTTACGGCGCCGCACAGCGGCAAACCGTCAAGCCCCACCGGCGCCGAAAAGGCATCGGTGACTCGCGCGGTTCACGCGCGGATAAAATTACTATAATTAAGTCTCATATCGGCTGTGGGCAGTTTTACTCTATGGTACGAAAATAATCAATTATGGCAATTTTTGTGCGCGCAGTCACAAACATACCGCGTCGTTGGAATTGTCGGAACTCCCCGGATGCTCGTGCGTTTTGACGTCATTGCCTTAGGACTCAGCCGGTTAAAAAAAAAATACGATAAAAAACAAAGTTGGCGGAAAATCCAAACTTTGTTTACAGCTTTTTTTATAAGTATACTAATGATTTATTAATGAGATGATTAGATACATTAGAACCTATTAAACTGGTTTTTGCGTACCTAAACGAATGACGCACTACCGTTGTTCATAGCAACCGAATCAAAACGGAAAAACACTGCGATTATACTGTACCTGGAAGTGGTCCAAATAAAAGAAGACTTCGTTTCAAAATAGATGGAAACTCCCGATCCGCACACTTTGCAGGAGCCTTAACACACTATCAATCACAAACTGAAATATTTCATTCCGTCATTTACGTTGTTGAGCAGACAAAGTTTTCGAACATGCATATGAAGATGGATTAGCAATAAGCTCCAAAATCATTCAGATTCTGACTGATAGTGTGTTACGCAATTAGGGTGCTGTTTTATCTCCCCGTGTATAATCATCTTTAGAATGATTACTTACAATCAAGATTGCAATTATTATCTCAAGAAAACACAGAACGCAAGGCTGTGAACTTTGTTCCTACCTATAGTATATTGTAAAAACAGATGTTAATAATGTTAGAAGGTTTATTTATAACTAGCTGTTTCTCGCGACTTCGTTCGCATGGATGTCGTTAGATACACAATATACTAAAATAACAGCCACATTTTAATAAAACTCCCTCGCCCCCCGACCCGTCCCCCGCCCCCCGCCGCGTTGCATCGCCCACCCGCGCTATTACTTTACTTTCGCTTAGTGTTCTTTCTGACTTTTTTATTTTCGCTCGGCTCCTAAGGGTCGTAGCGTTGTTAAATAGCCTATAACTATCCTCGAGAATTGGGCTACCAAATGCAAAAAGAATTTTTCGAATCCGACTTTTTGTTCACAATTTCATGGGTTTTATTTTTTTTTTGCGCGGAACCCTAATTATTTTTCTAAAATAAAAGTAGCCTAAGTTACTTCCCGTAACATCAACTATCTGCCAGTGAAAGTCCCGTCAAAATCAGTTCAGCCATTTCGGAAATTAGCCGGAACAAACACACGGACAGACAGACAAAAATTTTTCAAAATTACTTTTTTGTTATAATTACCGTATTTTGACATTACAAACGGACACTTCAATTTTATTTATTTGTATGTATATACAAGGTATAATTTTAAACAGTTTTAATCTCTTAAGGGGTCATTGTACTCATCATTATGAACAACTTTTACTAAGGGACCAAACCTGAAATCGCGAAAAAAAATCTGCTTTTCCTTACATTTATGTTCGCTTATCTCGTCAAAATATAGGGAACACCTGATTTTTTTTCACGATTTCGGGTTTTGGTCCCATAGTAAAAGTTGTTCATAATGATGAGTACAATGACCCCTTAAGAGGTTAACAGTGATTAAAATTACACATTGTATATGTATGTATAGATGTCAAGTCTCAACGACGATTAAGGTCTAAGAATTACCTCGCAACAAAAAAGTTCCAAGAATATGTACGTATGTACTTCGTGACTGGCTGAATGATATGAACTTTGTACCAACGTAGGTAAGTACATATTTAAGATCATTTAGATAATTGTATCTCTTAACATATAGATTTAATTCCGGCATGAATTTGTAAAGAATTGCCTGCAGGCACGACGGTTATAACAAAGAATTGTAATAATTAGTTTCACTTAGGTAACTACTACACTTTTAGTGCTAAAAGATAACAGTTACCTACGTCTTAGATAAAGATGTAACTAAAGAATTATATTAAACCCTATTTAAATAATAAAAATCGTTTAATTATCACAGTTCCTTAATAAAACAACAAAGTAATTAGCACACTAACAGCTCTTTCGCACACTAAACGAAAATCACAGAAAAATAATGCCAACATTTTTAAAAGACATACTCACATTTCAAATCACGACTTTTCCAAAAAAAACAATTTAACACTATTGTCCTCCTGAACGACTTGAGTTAACTTGAGCACACTCGCTGGCTTAGTGTTGGAAGGTCTACTGCCTGGCTGTCGGGTCGCGCTGTACATTGCCACACGATTGCGAACGCGGCCAGTTGGCTCATCTGTCGCAACGTCGCAACCTCGCAATATAGTCGCTTTGAGAAGCTTAGGTACACGAGAACAAACTATTTCATTTCAAGAATAGAATAAATCTTTATTTTGCATAAAATAGGGTACAGCTTGCGTGTTCTGTGCTGAGCTCACGCATCGCGTTGTACGTCCACCCAGTAATCAAATAGGAATCGCCCATCAAGGAGCGCTGACCCAAATTAGATGCATTATTAATTTATTATACATAAAACAAAAGGTTATTATATTAAAACACGTATACTAAAAGATAAATAATTAAATTATCTTTAAAATGGTGAAGGTTTCATAAAAATACGCGTGATAGTTTTTGCGTGATTCTTAATTTTTTATCCGCGTTAGACTTAACTTTACAAATTAATATATATTTATAAACATAATCTAAAAAATTCACATATTAAGTTATTGAAAAAAAATTCAAATTAGGCATATATTTTTCCCAAAGCATTAACACTATTCATTTAGATGTGATCTTCAGTTTAAAATAATTAAAAGTCGGTTATCGTCGCTTTAAAATTACGCTAATTTAAAACAATTACTTCTAGTGACGTCATTTATCAAAAAAAAAAAAAATACTTTAAAATCTTAAGCGGGGTAATCTCGAAAGACACACAATGGCAATGCAATATATTTTGGCAGTTCAACAACATTTATTGCGTTAATTACGTTGTCGAGCAGACGAATTTTTGAAACACATGAAGACGTAGGATAAGAATTTCCTTCAAAATCCTTGATTGTGATTGAAATGTGTTACGCAATCGCGGTGCAGGCAGCTAGCTTGCAACTGTTTTTAACCGACTTAAAAAAAGGAGGAGGTTATCAATTCGGTTGTGTTTTTATATTTTTTTTATTTTAATGTTTGTTACCTCAGTACTCCGCCATTTGTAAACCGATTTGGAAAATTCTTTTTTTATTTGAAAGGACATACTTCCAGATTGGTCCCACTTTTTATCAAAATCCAGTTCTGATGTTAGGTTAGGAATGGTGGAAACTCTTACTACACTCTTACTACTTATTATAGGCAAACACATAGCGATTTTGGTATTTTCATCAACAAGTCAAGCATTTGCATTCGGGGTGCTTGGACAGGAAACCTCCCCGTGTGCCTGTGGGCTGGAATTCCCTTATGGATGCGTCCGGGGGGAAGGCCAGTCACCGGGACGGTGCACCCTGGGGTACGGGCAATGACTCCCCATTAGGTACTGTGTGCCTAAGGGGTCTTGTTGCCCGTATGCCAATATCCTGTCAGAAGTACGCTCCAACGTGTCTCTCTGCGCTCTAAGCAGAGACGCACAGCGGCGGAGTAAGAGCGGGCTCGGTGTGCACTAACTCTGCCGCCGGGCAGGCAGGAAGAGGCCTTCTCTTTCTGCCACCGTTATTCTCGTAGCCCCGAAGATTGTCAAGGTCATGTCTCTGACTTTTGACGGGGGTCGAGGGTCTTGGCTTAACCGCCCGGGCCGCGAGGAAGAAAGCCTCTATAAAAAATCACCCCAAACCTCCAAGCGGCGGCGCACCGTGAGGGAGGTTGATAGCTTGACTAATGGGTAGCTAAATTAGTCGCTAGTGCGAACCACTAGATTTTGAGATAATAAAAGTTTTTTACTCGTGGGAACAAAAATGGATTCTTTAACAAAAAACAAAAACCGAAGCGAAGAGGAGGGAAGCGATGCGGGGTCGGAGTCCGACGCCGTATCTGGCGCGAAGGGCTCGTATAGAGCCAAGAGCGCGAAGTGGTTGGGGCGGCTAAGAAGAACCTAGAGTTCTTAAAGAAGCGCCCCAAACCAGGGGATGGCCAGGAGTCTTCCTCGGACGGATGGGTGAGCTCGGCCCGTAAAAAGATCAGCCGGCGGGGTGGGGCCCATGAAAGTGGTGTTGGCAGAGGGCTCACCATGAAGGAGGCCAGCAAGCCGAGCCGAGCCGGCCCGGCCGAGCCAGAGTCGCAGTTAGGGCCGGTCTCGGCCGGGTCGGAGTCGTCAGGTGGTGAGCCGGACGTCACTGGCGGCTCGAAGTCGGAGCGAACGGTCAGGTTCGCAGAGGTCGTGGCAGCCGCTATTAAAAGTGTGGCCTTGAAGAGGACTCAGTCCTCTAAAGACAAGGCCATATCCGCAGCCACGGCCTCCATTATGGCGGCAGCGGAGGCCAGTCACATCGGGCCCCCGTCGGACGCAATGTCCGAAATGCGGGCGGAGGTCGCCCGTTTGACAGCCGCCATGGAGCTTCTCCGAAAGGAGAACGCGGAGCTCCGAGCGGACCTGGCTAGGCTTCGAGAAGCCGCCCCCCGGGAGGTGCCACAGGAGGAGGCGCGGCATGGGCAGGTCAGGCCCATGCCTACTGAGGACCGGGTTCTGGCCCTGGTCCGACGGGAACTGGCTGCCTTCGGGAGCTGGTTTTCCGCCCTGGAGGCTATAGTCCTGCGGCCCCCGCTAGCGGCGAGCCAGCCGGCCTCGGGCCAGCGGAAGGCGGCATCGTATGCCGCCACCGCGGCTGCCACGGCCAAGCCGGGGTCATCGGGGCAGGTGAAAGGCGGAGCCGTCCCGGAACCCGCGAGGGCCCCAGCCCCGGCGGCGAAACGACCGCCTCCGCCTCCTAAATCTCCTCCGGCTGACGCCGAATGGCAAGTAGCCGGGGAGAAGAGGAAGGCGGGTAAGGCAGCAAGGGCGGCCAAAAAAAAGGAGAGGCGGCAGCGGCGCAAGGAGCGAAGCGTCGCGGCTAGGCTCCGTGCCCCGAAGTCCGCAGCTGTAGTGATCACACTACAGCCGGAAGCGGAAAAGAAGGGCGTGTCCTACCGCGACGTGCTTGCCAAGGCGAGGGCGGCGGTGAACCTCGACGAGCTCGGTATCGCAGATGGCGTCCGGGTAAAGGTCACTGCGACTGGGGCCCGGATGCTGGAGGTCCCCGGTGCGGCCAGCGGCCCGACCGCTGACGCTCTGGCCGAAAGGCTTAGGGCGTCCCTAAATGCGGACGAGGCCCGAGTGTCCAGACCCACCAAGCGCGCTGATATGCGCATACTGGGTTTGGACGACTCAGCGACGGAGGGAGAGGTGATGGCCGCCGTTGTTAGGACTGGAGGGTGCTCAGCCGAGCAGGTTAGGGTAGGCACCATCCGTCCTGACTTCACGGGGATGCGAACCGTTACGGTGAGCTGCCCCGTGGCGGTGGCCCGGAAAATTACCGGGGAGGGCCAAAGGCTCAAGGTGGGCTGGGTTTCCACGCAGGTGAAACTGCTGGAGCCCAGACCTCTGAGGTGCTTCCGCTGCCACGTAGGCAACCACGTGGGAGCTAAATGCACCACGGAGGTGGATCGTAGCAGCCACTGCTTCTGCTGTGGTCAGCCCGGTCACAAGGCCGGCTCGTGCAAAGCCACGCCGCACTGCTTCGCGTGTGCGGCAGCTGGCAAGCCGGCCAATCACCGGGCTGGGAGCAAGGCTTGCACTCCACCCGCCAAACCCAGGGCCAGCAAGCCCTCCGCCACCGTCGTCACCGCCGCAGCCGCCGCCACTGCCACCGCTGCCGCCGCCGCCTCCACTGTCGCCGCCGCCGCAACCACCGCGGCAGGGCCCTCACAGGGGGTTTGGGAGGGGGCTGATATGGAGTGCCAATAATGGCCCCATTACGCCTCCTCCAGGCGAACATCAACCACTGCGCCTCCGCTCAGGATCTGTTGCTCCAGAGCATGGCGCAGTGGTCGATTAACATCGCCGTGGTCGCTGAGCCGTACTTTGTCCCGCCCAGGGATGACTGGGTGGAGGACCTGAGCGGCTCAGTGACTAATTTCATCGGCCGCCGCCGGTACCCCGTCCCTCGAGGCGGTCAAGAGGGGACGGGGTTGCGTGGCAGCACGGTTCGGGGAGATTGTCGTGGTAGGGGTATACTTCTCCCCGAACCGAACTCTCGCCGAGTTCCACAACTCCCTAGCGGAGTTGAGAGTCGTCGTCGTCGGGTTCCGTTCCCTGCCTGTGCTCGTCCTTGGGGACTTCAATGCCAAGAATGTGGCTTGGGGTTCCCGGCTTACGGACACACGGGGCAGGATGGTGGAGGACTGGGCTCTGGAGACGGGCCTGGTCATCCTAAACCGGGGTTCTGTCCCCACGTGTGTGCGGATGCGGGGTGAGTCAGTGGTGGACATTTCGTTCACCAGCCCCGCTCTGTCGCCGCGTGTCCTCGACTGGCGCGTCATGGAGGGGGTGGAGACCTACTCCAATCACCGGTACATCCGGTTTGACGTCTCCGCCCAGACCTCGAGCGCGCCGGTCCGACAGACCCCGAGTGGTCCGCGGTGGGCGTTGAAGCAGCTGGACCGGGAGCTCCTCCTGGAAGCCTCGATCGTGCAGGCCTGGGTGTCACCACCGGACAGGCCTGCTGACATCAATGACGAGGCGGGGTGGTTCCGGGAGGCCATGTCCGAAGTATGCGACGTGGCAATGCCCCGGGTCCGGCCCGGACGCGCCCGGCGCCAGGTGTGCTGGTGGTCGCCGGAGTTAACGTCTCTGCGCGACGCCGGTACACCAGGCACCGCAGGCTCCGTATCCGCCCTCCGGATACGGAAGCCATTCAGGCGGAGCTGTACGAGGGGTACAGAGCGGCGAAGACCGCCCTCCGAGCGGAGATCCTGCGGGCCAAGGGACTGGCCCGTGAGGAGTCGCTGGAGACTCTGAACAGGGACCCGTGGGGACGCCCCTATAAAATGGTGCGGAACAAGCTCCGCCCATGGGCTCCCCCGCTGTCGCAGAGTCTCCGGCCCCAGCTCGTGGAGGACGTGGTGAGCGCTCTGTTCCCTTCGCGAGGGGAACATACTCCCCCGCCCATGGCTCCGCCTCCTGCGGTGTCGGATGCGGACCACGCAGCCGACGATGACGACGATGCTCCGGAGGTGACCGAGGTAGAGCTGAGAGTGGCGGTGCGCAGGCTGAATGCCAAGAATACCGCCCCAGGACCCGACGGCTTACCTGGAAAAGCCTGGGTCCTGGCCTTGGAGGCTCTCGGGCCACGACTAAGGGGGCTCCTAAGCGCATGCTTGGAGAGGGGCCAGTTCCCGCTTCAATGGAGGACAGGGAAACTGGTCCTCATTAAGAAACCGGGGCGCCCTGCGGACTTGCCGTCCGCTTACCGGCCCATCGTGCTGCTCGACGAGGTGGGCAAGCTCTTTGAAAGAGTCATTGCAGACCGCCTTGTCGGGCGGCTGGTGAGGGTGAGGCCGAATTTGGCGGAAAGCCAGTTTGGTTTCCGCAAGGGGCGCTCTGCGGTGGACGCCATCATGCGCGTACGAGCCCTCACGACGGGGGATGCTGTGGCCCGGGGTGGGGTCGTCTTGGCGGTGTCTCTAGACATCGCCAATGCCTTCAACACCCTGCCCTGGAGTTGCATCAGGGAGGCACTCCGGTATCACCGAGTGCCGACCTACCTCTGTCGCGTGGTCGAGGCCTATCTGACGGACAGGGCCGTCATCTACCCCGGTCACCGGGGAGAGTGGAACCGGCGAGAGATGTCGTGCGGTGTCCCGCAGGGATCGGTTCTGGGACCGCATCTGTGGGACATCGGGTACGACTGGGTGCTGCGCGCCGACCTCCCTGGTGGCGTCAGCGTAGTTTGCTACGCTGACGACATGCTGGTCCTGGCGCAGGAAAGGTCGCACCAGGCGGCGGCCGAATTAGCGGCACGCGGGGTTGCGACAATCGTAGAGAGGATCCGGCAATTGGGACTCGAGGTGGCCTTGCACAAGTCCGAGGCCATGTATTTTCATGGTCCTCGGAACGCGCCACCATCGGGTTCCCAAATAACGGTAGGAGGGGTTCTCATCGGTGTCGAGTCGACGATGAAGTACCTGGGACTCGTCCTCGACAGCCGGTGGAATTTCGTGGAGCATTTCCGACGTTTGGCTCCCAGACTGGAGCGGGCCGGGGCTGCCTTGGGGCGTCTCCTGCCCAATCTGGGAGCCAAACGTCCGCTCTACGCGGGGGTCGTGCGGTCCATGGCCCTTTACGGAGCTCCGGTGTGGGCGCGTTCCGTGAGGCGGCGACCGGTCCGTCGGTTGAACGCGTCCCAGAGGGTCATGGCCATCCGGTTAGCCCGGGGATACCGCACGGTCTCCGGGGAGGCGGCGAACCTCCTTGCCGGATTACCGCCATGGGATCTGGAGGCAAAAGTCCTCGCGCACATCTGGGAGTGGCGCGAGGAGGCAGGACGCCGGGGCGTAACTCCGTTGCCGCGAGAAATCACGGCACGGCGGACAGAGCTCCGGCAGGATCTCATGGCGGCATGGAGAGTGCGATTGTCGCAACCCAGCGCTGGGCACGCCACAATTGCGGCGATAAGTCCCCTCTTTGAGGAGTGGCTGGAGAGGCGCCACGGCGTCCTCACCTTCCGCCTGACGCAGGTCCTCACCGGACACGGGTGCTTCGGGAGGTACCTGTTCCGGATAAGGCGGGAGGAAACGCCCGGGTGTCACCACTGTGTGGATCGCCCGGAGGACACGGTGGAGCATACGGTGGAGGTCTGCCCGGCTTGGGCGGAGCACCGCCGTGTCCTCGCGGAAGCGATCGGCGGCGGCGATCTCTCGCGTCCGGCCCTGGTCCAGGCCATGGTACGGAGCGAGAGTGCATGGGAAGCCATTACCTCCTTCTGCGAAGCAATAATGCTCGTGAAGGAGGAGGCGGGACGCGTGAGGGAGAGGCAAGCTTTTCACCCTCACGCCCCTAGTCGCCGCAGGAGACGCCCTGGGCGTCGGGAATTGGCAGCTGATTCCCGGCCACCGTAGGCGCGGGCTTGCGGACGGCGAGCAATGGGTAGCTCGCCGTCCGGTAAGGACCAAGCCCGAGTCGACGGCGCGTCGTGTTCCACGCGCGCCTCAAAGAGATGTCAGCACTATTGACGGGGTCCGCTAGGGCCGATGCCAGCTAGGGTTGCGGGATGTTCGAAAGAGTTACCGTGGCCCCAGCACAGGCAACAGAAGGAACACGGGTGGGTTTTAGTCAGTAAAAGTCTGACACGCCCTCCCGCTCCGCCCAGAGCGGGAGAAGTCATTTGATGATTTCCCATCCACAAAAAAAAAAAAAGCATTTGCATTCAGAAAGTATCATTTTAGTAAAGTGGAATTCACGAAAAAGACCACGGGTGACCATGGAAACGCCTCAATGATAAGTATTTCACAGGTGGCGATAAGATATCTCGATTAAAAAGTCAAAAATAAAAACTTTTTTGCAAAAAATCAACCGAATTTCAAAAAATATACTACAAAGTAAAAAATAACTTTAATTTCGGAAGTCGGTGGCAAAAACTAAAATACAGATCCAAAGACACCGACTTCCGAAATTAAAGTTAATTTTCACTTTGTAGTGTTTTTTAATAAAACTCCCTCGTCCCTCGACCCGTCGCGTTGCCTCGCCCGCCTGCGCTATTACTTCGTTTTCGCTTAGTGTTCTTTCTGACTTTTTTCTTTTGCTAGCTCCTAAGAGTCGTTCGTCGTCGTAAATAGCCTATAACTATTCTCAAGAATTGGGCTACCAAATGCAAAAAGAATTTTTCTAAACCGACCTTTTGTTCAGTTCCATGGGTTTTAAATTTTTGCGCGGAACCCTAATTATTTTTCTTAAATAAAAGTAGCCTTATTTACTCCTCGTAACATCAGCTATCTGCCAGTGAAAGTCCCGTCAAAATCGGTCCAGCTGTTTCGGAGATTAGCCGGAACAAACAGACAGATAGACGGACAAAAACTTTAAAAATTGCTTTTTTGTTATTAGTACCGTATATACTTTCTTATGCATTTAGTTAACAGCTGTTATTGTGACATTACAGACAGACACTTCAATTTTTTTTATTTATATGTATGTATGTATAGATATTATGAGTGTGCTGAGTAGAATTCTACTACATTACTGTCAGAGCCTATGCCATGCCTAAGCTTAGTGTTATTAGCATAAGCATACCTAATCATACCTAATCGGCCTTTATGTTCCACTGCTGGGACTCAGGCCTCGTCTCTGTGAGAGGGAGTGGGCTTCCACCACGCGGACCCAGTGCGGGTTGGTGGAGGTCACTTGTCTTCGAATGTTTGGTTCAAAATTATTACACACACAATAACAATTAATATTACCCGTGTAGTGAAACGATGAATATATTTTTGCCTGTATACCAAACAGCTTGTTCGACTGTACACGTTATTTATTTATACCTACCGCTACACGGGGAACATGACGAGCGAAAAAATAGGTATCTACAAAAACTGTGTTGTTATTAAGTTACTTCCTAAGTAGCAGATTTTTAAGTAAAATATAATTACTTATAATCTCAGGAGGATGATCTCTCGGGTGGAGCTACTAAATACTGGTATTCAGCTGCATCTGGTTAGACTGGAAGCTGACCTCAATATAATTGCAAGGCAGGCAGATTGATATAGAAATCTTTGTGAAAGAGCTCGTCTGGGGAAGTACCAACATCGACCCGTGCTGCTTTACACATTTAGATAAAAGAAGAAACAGACTGATTGCCTGACTGACTGATATATCAACGCACAGCCGAAACTACTAGGACTAGGAACGTGACAGGACAAAGCCCATTTTCCCTACATATTTGGGCCTACCTGTTGTAGTCATGAAATTGGTGTCATTTTTTTGAGAAATACACCAGGTTATTATAATCTTACATAATTTCAATTAAATTGGCAATTGCATTTTTGAGATTTTTGAATTTGAATTTATTTCTAAGTTAGGTTAGAAAATGCATTAAGTGACAAGCAACGGTACGATTAAATCAAAGTTAATTCTTATTTAGCTGGTTTGTGATGAAAAACTAGTTACAGGCATTTTGTTTTACGTGTGATTATAGCGAAACTTCATAATTTTTGTAGTATCTACCTAGATCATGCTATATTATATAACAGGGACTGTGTAACAAGGTCAAATGTTAATTGCCTGTGAACATATTTTTATTAATTAGGTTTATGAAATTGTGTTTGTAATAGTCTGGCTAAGAGTTTAATAAGTCTATACTGTACAGTAAATGTATATATCTAGCACTTAGCTAGGTATGTACCTACTGGGACTGAAAATAAAAAGGAACTAATTTTTATATATTTCATTTATTTTGTCATTAATCTTCATAAACAATTAATATATTATCAAGAAAGTGTGCAGGAGGTTAAATATTGTCTTGATATTCAACCTAGCCCAACTTAAGTACCAGATTATGGACATAGTGTGTGCACAACACCCCACTGTTCGTCTGCCAACAATGCAGTTACAATAATATTGCAAGATTGCTTGTCGAGTTCGTTCGTGAGAGCAAGATTCGTCAGATTCCAGAAACAAGCCAAAGTGGTTGGTAAAATCATAGAAAGTACGAATATCGCAACAGAACACATTCACCGGCGCAAGCGCAACAAAGCAAATAATTTGACGTTTGAGTTTGAGGTCATGTTTGACAAATGATGACATGTATTTTAAAGCCTGACACAATATCTTTTTAGCCACATATACATAGTTAGATTTGTAAATAAATGCAATAAAATGCATTTTTCTCAGTTTTGCAATTGCAAACTGGATTTTTTTTTCGTGTTTAAGTTTTATGATAAAATTACGATAATTTTGCAATAAAACAGTTGACTGTAACGCTAAGGCACAAAAGTGGGCATACTCCTTTTGCACACGGCTTCCCTTCATAATGTAGGGGAGTACTAAGAACGGGTTTTTGGAAATTCGACCTTTAAGGGGGTGAAAAGGAGGGATTTCATTTGTATGAAAAATCTTATTCCTTGAGTTAGTAAACTTGAAACTTGGCACGAATAATTATCTAAGTAAATACCTCTGTATTTTTTTGTTTTTCTAAAATACCCTCAAGAGGGGGAGTGGGGGGTGTCAGTTTGTATGGAAGAATTTTAACGCGTACTCCGATTGACTCGAAACTCAGTAGTTATACTCAATACCAAGAATAAAGAGTAATCTGTATAAGGGTTTTTCAAAAATCTACTCCTGACCGGGTGAAAAGGGGTAGTCAATTTTACAGGGGAGCAGTGGCGTGCCTAAGGGTGAAAATTAGGTCAAGCCGACAGTTAAAAAAAAAACAGGGATTTTCTTACGTTGTTCATAGTAAAACCATTATTAAAATGTTGGTTAGATAACCTTTACAATACGAAGAGTATTACGTATATTTCAAGCATCAGATGGCGCTTATGTTAATTGGTACATAATTAACATAAGCGCCATCTGTATACACTGCTTAGCCGCACCTTTTCACATTAATTCACAATTCGCTTGTCACATGCAAAATTTTTCAATCAAAAGCCACTAGATGGCCTCCAAATTATCGATTTGTTGTTCTATTTCCGTATGAATTATTTTATGAATTCAATTTAATACCAATTGAAAATGTTACCCTAAAACATTTATACTTAATCATAATGATCATGCCAACTCTAATCTTCATTTCAAAACACCTATGAAGAACCCCTTCGATACGAAAATTAATGTGTTTTGTCTCGATGAGAATTTAGCTTTTCAGTGGTAAACAAAAACTACAAATGCCATACAAACAACACTATTCATGTCATTTCATGTGCAACATATTCATGCTTATTAAACAATCCAATAAGTAGGTAGGTACCTATTTTAATCTGTTCTTCGAGTAACAAAAATACCTGTTTTTATTTCGGAGAAATACAGTCAGTAATTTGAGGTTGGTTACGGTGAAGTAAAGAGTTATTTATTATCAGAAAACCTAATGTATTTACATACCTTTTCGACGGCAGTTTCCGAATTCACACTTTGATAAAAATAATAAATATGTAATCACAAAATCACAGCACCGCACTTACTATCACATCATTTTAAATAATAATACTAATTCATAACCTCAGCACCTGAAAAATACTATTCGTAAAATACCTATCAAAACAAATAACAAACTCAGTGTATCAAACTGTCTTCGCGTGGAATCCCTTTCGTTACTCACTTTACGCGGGTCAACGCGGATAGTGCATTTGCACGAACTTAATGCTTCTGAAAAACCTGGCTTTTGAATTGATAGAAATTTGCGTATAAGTACTTACATGGTACTTACCAATATGTCAACAAATGTAAACGTTTCTATAGCAATTTGTAAAACTGCTAGACAAAGATAGATACTAAAGCCCCCTTCAAAGCCCCGACAAGTGTGAGCGAGAAGGCGCACTTGTTCGCATTGTACAGCGTTAAGAGCGACATTGGCGTGTAGTGTAGTGTAGGTTTGGCAACAAAGCGCGGAATTTAAATTTTATTCTTAAGGTTACCTATGAATGTCCTATCTGTGCATACCAAATTTCAGTTTAGCTGCATGTTACAGTAGACAGGAAAAGAAGAGAGGAGGAACATGTATAATTGTTAATACTTGCCACCAATGGAGGGAAATTCCTCAAATATTAAAGCTGTCATCACCGGGGGTTTTTGAATGTTGTGCTGTCGAGCTTATTAATTATAAATTAATAGTTGTATGTATTTACAGAGTACCAAACGCCAGGAATTTAAATTACTGTTTTGATAAACTTGAAACTTTGCTTAAAGAGATATCTAACAGGCGTTCAAAGAATGTTGTAATTGCAGGCGATTTTAATATTGATGTCCTAAAACGAGTAACAATTCAGTTGCACTTGAGTATCTACTACTAGGTTACGATTTGAAACTTGCTCTTAAACAGCCAACTCGAATGGCTAGTGGGACATGTATAGATAATTTTAAGAAGAGTTGTAAGACAGATGTACTTGAGTTTGCTTTATCAGACCATACAGCACAGCTACTGCAATGCCCAGTTCCCAATGTATATAATATCAAATCCTGGTATATAACTAGAAGAGATTACAGTAACGATAATATAGAGAAATTTAAAAATAGCATAAGCAGTCTCAAATTTTCGGAGATATATCTTACTGACGAGCCCAACGTAGCTTACAATGAATCTATCGACATATTCAAGTTATTTTACGAATTATGTTTTCCATATAAAGAAATGAAAATAAACCTAATCAATAAACCAAAATGGCTTTCACGTGGCGTTAAATTATGCAGTAGGAAAAAAAGAGAACTTTTGTGGCGATCCAGGTTGAAACCCAACCATGAAAACAAAAAGAAATTCACTACCTATTCTAGAATAATAAAATAATTAACTTGACACAAAAAGCTCAAAATAACCACAAAATACAGCAATCTAAAAATAAATCAAAGACTACATGGCAGGTAATCATACAAAGTACAATATCCCTAAACAACGAATTGAGAAACTTAAAGTTGGTAGGTAATCAAATTTTATACAAACCTTATGATATCGCTAGTGCTTTTTCGTTGACAAAATACGAAAATAGATGTTAACTGTAAGCCGTAAACATGTTTCTCGTCCATGAAACATAACTCAATGTTTATGGCACCCAGCACACCACACGATTTGAATAAAATAATAATGTCGCTAAAAACACTAACAGTGTTGGTTTTGATGGAATCGCTACAAAGATACTGAAGTCTGTCTCAACCGCGATATGCGAACATTTAAGCCACATACTGAACCTTATTATTTGTACGGGTAAATATCCATATCCAGGTGCTTTAAAAACATCTATCATAAAACCCTTATTTAAGAAAGAAGATAAGGAGTTGTTGGAATATTATAGACCTATTTCGCTCATACCGGTTATTTCGAAGATCTTTGAGAAATACATTTGCAGGGAATTATATAATTATATGGGAAAATATAATATACTTTGCGAAGAACAAAAAGGATTCAGACAGCACAGAATCATCTATATGGCCATTTATGACTTTTTGAATCCTATTATGAGTAGCATGGATAAACGATCCCTCATATGCGCTATATTTTGCGATATGACCCAGGCGTTCGATTATGTCCATTATAATATATTACTTAATAAATTAGAAGTCTATGGCATTAGAGGTAACGTGCTCGAACTTATAAAATCTTATCTGGAAAACAGAACACAAATAACCGAAGTTAGCAACATTAACATAGTTACCAAACACGAAGACATTATAAGGTCTCGAGAACGTAAAATCTCATACGGGGTACCACAAGGAACCGTGATAGGCCCGTTTTTATTTATAACTTATGTTAATGATATGCCCAAGTCCCTTGAATATCCTATAACTATGTTTGCTGACGATAGCACTGTAACAATCCCATGTAAAAGTACAAATACGTATGAAAATGACATAAATAATTCTCTTGACGCACTAATTAAATGGCTAGACGACAATAATTTAAATATTAATTTAGGTAAGACAAAGATAATGCACTATAGACAACGTACTCCCGGCGGGACTAATCTCAACGTCCATTACAAAAATGACAAAATTGAGGAAGCAGAGGATACCAAATTTTTAGGGTTGCAAATAGATTGCAACTTAAATTGGAAAGCACATATAGACAGTTTGTGTAAAAAATTGAGTTCATCCGCATATGTGTTATATAGATTATCTTCCATAGTAGAAGTCAAAACACTTCTTACGGCTTACTACGGAATAGTTGAATCGCACTTGCGATTCGGGATCATTTTCTGGGGGAACTCAACTGATCGAGATATAGCTTTTAAGGCCCAGAAAAGATGTCTCCGATCATTGTTAAAACTTAAATCGACAGACAGTTGCGCGCCTTATTTTAAGTTACATAAAATCTTGACACTTCCCTGTATCTATATTTTCAAAGTAGCTATGTTTGTCAAGCAAAATCCATCTCGTTTTGAGCGCCTGGCTGTTGTATTCCCAAGGAATAGGCGTGACAACAGCAAATTATGTCAAGTATCATGTCGAACCACTTTAATGCGTAAGAGCGTTTCTTGCATGGCCCCAATTATTTACAATAAATTACCGAGTAGTTGGAAAGCTTTAAATACAGCACAATTTAAGAGTAGATTACGGAATTTTTTGGTAGATAAAACGTACTACAGTGTAACTGAGTTCCTATCGGAGAAAAATATTTGTTAATTAGTGACCATCTTGACTTCTGAAATTTTGATGTATGACATTTTTGATTTTTGACATTTTGATCTTTGACATTTTGATTTCTGACATTTTGATAATGATATTTGTAATAGTAATGACATGATATATAATCTAATGATACTGATTTATATTTTCCTTTTAATCTATATATATAAAAGGAGAAACTGACTGACTGACTGACTGACTGACTGACTGACTGACTGACTGACTGACTGACTGACATATCAACGCACAGCCGAAACTACTGGGACTAGGAACGTGAAATTTTGCACACGGCTTCCTTTTATAATGTAGGGAAGCACTAAGAAGGGGTTTTTAGAAATTCGACCTTTAAGGGGGTGAAAAGGGGGTATTTCGTTTGTATGGAAAATCTTATTCCTTGAGTTAATAAACTTGAAACTTGGCTCAAATACTAATCTTAATAAATTATGAACTTTGTAATTTTTGTTTTTTCTAAACTACCCCCCAGAGGGGGATTGGGGGGTGTCAAAAAATGTATGGAAGAATTTTAACACGCAGTCCGATTAACTCGAAACTCAGTATTTATACTTAAGTCCAAAAATAAAGAATAACCTGTATCAAGGTTTTTCAATAATCTACCCCGGATGGGGTGAAAAGGGGCTGTCAATATTACAGGGGAGAATTTTACTGCGTAGCTTGATTAACTCGAAAATTGGTATGAATAATCTTTGAGTCAAGGTTTGGAAATATCCTAAACGATTTTTTCAAATTCCACCCCTGTGGAGGTGAAAACCGGGGATATAGTTTAGATGAAAAATCTTATTCATTTGGTTAATAAACTTTAAACTTGGCACGAATATTTGCCTAAATAAGCAATAAAGTTTCTTACTATTGGTTTTTCAAAACTACCCCTGACGGGGTGAGAAGGGGTAATTAGATTTTTAAGAGGAGGATTTTACTGTGTGGCTTGATTAACTCAAAAATTGGTATAAGAAATCTTTGATTTCAGTTGTGGAAAAATCCGAAACGATTTTTCGAAATTCCACCCCTGTGGGGGTGAAAAGAGGGGATACAGATTATATGAAAAATCTTATTCCTTTGGTTAATACACTTGAAACATGGCAATATTTGCCTCAGGAAATAATATAAATTGTCACTCTTAGTTTTTTAAAACAAGTAAGGAACACTAGGACCGTTAGAACAGTAAGGAACAGTAAGGAAAAATTTTAACGCGCTGTCATATTAACTCAAAACTCGGTACTAATACTTTTTCGGAAGTCAGTGTCTTTGGATCTGTATTTTAGGTTTTTGCCACTGACTTCCGAAATTAAAGTTGTTTTTCACTTTGTAGTGTTTGTTTTGGAAGTCGGTTGTTTTTATCGTTCACTTTTTAGTGGGTCTGTTTGTAATTTATCTGAGTTACAATAGCCTAATGACAACTGCTCATCACCTTTTACAAAACATTGCTTTTCCCGAAGCAGGGACGTTAATTGTCGAGGAGTTTTCTTGGTACTTCACCAACAGCTCCACTTCACCATATGCATTGTGACGAGCTTCTATTGCTTAGCAATAATTTTAAAGTAATGGAATCGCAACCCGTGAAATACTTATTATTGAGTTGTTCCAGTGGCCATCTTACCATCTGTGGTCTTTGTCATCAGTTCCACTTCACCAAATGTTGCTTTCCGAGAGGAAATGCACAAGCTACTATAAAAAAATACCAAAATTGCTATAGGTGCGCCTATATTGAAGAGTTCCCTCAATTTCTCTAGGATTCCATCATCAGATCCTGACCTGATGACAATGGGACCACCAGGAAAGTATACCCTTTCAAACAAAAAAAAGAATTTTCCAAATCGGTCCAGCCGTCTTCGAGTAATCGGGGAACCATAAAAAAAAGATTCCGAAGAACTGAGAACCTCCTCCTGTTTTGAAGTCGGTTAAAAAAAATTATAGCCAGAGTGCATCTCATGACATTTCCAATAGGCCTCAACACTATTCTGAGTTCAATGGTAACATTTTCATCAGAAGCATTTTTTTTAAATTTGCTTCGTCATAGTCGTTTAACTATCTTAATCGACATATCTTATCGCCACCCGTACTTATCATTGATGAGTTTCTGTAGCCATCTGTGGTCTTCTTCGTCAGTTCCACTTCACCAAATCATACTTTCTGAATGCAAATGCTTAATTTGTTGACGAAAATACCAAAATCACTAGGTGTTTGCCAATAATATTTAATTTGAGGATTTCCCTCAATTCCTCATGGATCCTATCATCAGAACTGGATTTGGATAAAAATGGGACCAATCTGGAAGTCCAATCCTTTCAAATAAAAAATATTTGTTAAAATCGGTTAATAAATGACGGAGTAACGGTAACAAACATTAAAAAAAAACCATACAACCGAATTAATAACCTCCTCCTTTTCTTGAAGTCGGTTAAAAATAGTAACGAAGTCAGAACTGTGCATTGCATATATCTAAAAGGAAGTGATTGAACGAGTCTGTTGCGCACATTATAGTTTTTAGAATTTTTGTCCGTTTGTTGTTTGTCGGGATGTATGTTCCGGATTGACGCTTAAACGGTTGATTGAATTTAGAGGAAATTTGGCATACAGATGTTTTAGAACCTGGATTAACACGTAGGGTAGGTACTAATTTGATATATTAATTCGCGGGCGAAGCCGCGGGAAAAAGCTAGTACAAACATATATTTTTAATTAAGTTGATGATTAAAAATTTTATGATAGTAATTTATAAATTGATCTAAATAAGTGTAATAATAGTGATATAAATAATTTCAAATGTTTGCATGCCGATTGGTAAAATGTGGCCGAGCTAAATGTAATCTTAAGGACTATTATGTATTACCCATATTTGCAAAATATAATTCTATTCTATTCAATGTCTGAGTTCAATGAGTGCGTAGATGTGGCCACCTAGCCTAGTGCGCGCGGCTGATTACGCGGAGCTCGAAATTGTATTATTCCTATGATATGAATGTTTGAGTTCGAGTTCATTGACCTTGGTTTTGTTTTTTAATATATTTTTTATAGTTATGTTTACGTTTGTTGTTGTAAATTATGATTTTATTAGAGCAAGCCCGGCTTGTTGGCTTCTATGAAGGTACCGCCACTGCAGGGGAGGATTTTACTGCGTGGCTTGATTAACTCGAAAATTGGTATTAAATAATCTTTGAGTCAAGTTTTGGAAATATCCTAAATTATTTTTTTAAATTCTACCCCTGTGGGGGTGAAAAGCGGGGATACAGTTTAAATGTAAAATATTATTCATTTTGTTAATAAACTTGAAACTTGGCACGAATATTTGCCTAAGTAAGCAATAAAGTTGCTTACCATTAGTTTTTAACCTACTAACTATCCCTCAAATGGCAGTTTAGGGGTGATAAAGTTTGTATGGAAGAATTTTAACGCGCGGTCCAATTAACTCAAAATTCAGTATTTATACCTTTGACAGAAAATAAATAAGTGATAATAAGTTTTTGGTTTTTTTTTAACTGACCTCTGACGGGGTTAAAGGGGGTAATTAGATTTTTTAAGTGTAGAATTTTACTGCGTGGCTTGATTAACTCAATTGGTATAATCTTTGATCCAATTTATGGAAAAATCAGAAACAAGTTTTCAAAATTCCAGCTCTGTGGGGGTGAAAAGAGGGGATACAATTTATATTTTATTAACTAGGAGAATCTTATTTCTTTGGTCAATGTTGCCTCAGAAAATAATAAAGATTATCGTTTTTAGTTTTTTGAAACAAACCCTCATTCATGGTGGGTTTAGGGGCTGTCAATGTAAGTAAGAAAAAATTTTAACGCGCTGTCAGATAACTTGAAACTCGGTACTAATACTTAAAACCAAAAATAGAAAAGAGCATGTTTCAGGGTCTTCGAAACATAACTCCTAACGGGTTGGAAAAGGGTAATAAAGTGTAAGGGATGGATTTTACTGCTTGCTTCAAATAACTCGAAAATGGGTATGAATGATGTTTAAGTCGTACAATGGAATGCTATCAAAGAAAAAAAAACAAGCCCTAGGTGTCGGGAGGAAGAAGGAGGACACAGTTTATTTGAAAAATAACCTTTGATCTATGAACTTAAAAATTGGCCCGAATACTTAGTTAAAAGATCGTAAACATTACCTTTCTAAAAAACTCTTGCAAAGGGTGGAGGGGGCGTTACATTTCTCAGAGGAAAGTACGTAAGCCACGCGGACGAAGTCGCGGGCATAGTGCTAGTAAATCACAAATCTTAAAACTAATTGTATGTACATTATTATGTTGTGGTAGAATGTATAGTACTTAAAAAATATTAACATAATACCATAAGTAAAATTACATTTTTATAAATAAATAAATTCTGGTTCTGATTCAGCCTATACCGTTCCCACTGCTGGGACACAGGCCTCCTCTCTGTGAGAGGGAGTGGGCCGTAATCCACCACGCGGGCCTAGTGCGGGTTGGGGCACAGTAATAAAAACATGGCGAATATACAAAACCTATAATTTATTTCAAAAGTAAAAGGTAATATGTAAGTACAATTTCATTATTTATGTTGAGTGCTGTCATTTTGCTTCTTCCGTCCTCTCTTGGTAGGATATCACACCTTTTTCTATTAGCTCTGGAACTTCCACCGCCAACCAGGGCCCGAGCTGGGGAATAAAACATTGTTTGTTAGAAATTTATGCTCCAGTGCTTTCACACTAATTTTATTTCTGACAGCAAACAACCTTATTACAATGAGAATAAAGATCACTGTGATGTTAAATTAGAGGTAAAATAGCTGTGAGAGAACAGCTACGTTACCTACATAGCTGTCCTTTTACAGTTATCTCTAGTCTACATATCAATACATTAAATAACTGGTATTTTATGTCGGCAAGATTATAATTCACAAATCCACAATATTAATAATCAAAGTCTGTAGTCATCGCAACCAAATTAGTATTTTAACATCAGGCTCCATACATTTTGTTGTCATCTCCTTTGTATTTTTAACTACAAACAAAAAAGGAGGAGATTAAAATCAAAACCAAAAGTCATTTATTCAAACTAGCCTGAGAATGAGCACTTTTCGAACGTCAAAGAATGATGCCACGAAATGCATGGAAGCTGGTACCCGCTCCAAAAGGAATAAATGATATATCATTAGAAAGGTATTAAGATTTAGTATAGATTTAGTACAAGAATTCCAATAGACTTTGTCTTGATTTCTTGTTCGATCGGAGTAATACAGGGTGGAAGGTGAGCCGACGCAGTAAGGGAAGCTTCCTTAACCGTTGTAGCTACAGAAAACGTTCTTACGAGACTGTCCTTAACTTCTTGAGTAATTACTAACTGCATTCACAGATTTTTTAATAATAGTACAGTCAGCTAAAAACGTTAATTCTTACATTTTATTTTTATGAAGCCAATCGATGCAATTTTGTTTAAGGATTCGAAGATTCTTTTGGACCAACTGAGGTTAAGGTACTAGAAAAGTCACAAATCGCAAAAATCTTTTCCCATAACATTTCGTAGTGATCGATCATCTCATCCTCGATCTTTAACAACAATATGTATGTAATGTATTCCTTCATCATCTGCCTTTTGCCAACTATGTAAGGGTCATCTTCCAATCTAAATGGATTTCTTAAACTTCTATTGGATAATTATACCGTTGTGTTAATGCTTTCTGCAGAAAGACCTTCCAGCTTAATTTAGTACCTTAGTTCCCAAAATGGTCCAGGTGGACCCCCAGGGGTCAACGCAGACAACGCAAATTTCCATAGTTAAGTAGCAATTTGTAAAACTGCTAGACAAAGTAGATGAAGATAGCACCTAGAACCATGTCGCGTATTTTAAAAGATGACTTAGGACTTGCAGCCTTTAAGAGACGTACTGGTTATTTCTTAACTGATAATTTAAAAAAGAATAGAGTGGTAAAATCGAAACAACTACTGAAGCGGTACGCAAAGGGAGGTCACAGAAAAATTTTGTTTACGGATCAGAAAATTTTTACAATTCAGCAACATTTTAACAAACAAAATGACCGTATTTATGCTCAAAGCTCTAAGGAAGCTTCCCAATTAGTCGACAGAGTGCAACGTGGGCACTTTCCGACTTCAGTGATGGTTTGGTGGGGTATTAGCTATGAAGGAGTGACTGAGCCATACTTTTGTGAAAAAGGTATCAAAACATCAGCACAGGTGTATCAAGATACCATTCTTGAGAAGGTAGTGAAGCCCCTTAACAACACCATGTTCAATAACCAAGAATGGTCCTTCCAGCAAGACTCGGCGCCAGGTCATAAAGTTCGGTATACGCAGTCTTGTTTGGAAACGAACGTTTCGGACTTCATCAGAGCTGAAGACTGGCCGTCGTCTAGTCCCGATCTTAATCGGCTGGATTATAATTTATAGTCAGTTTTAGAGAGTACGGCTTGCCCTAAACGCCATAATAATTTGGAGTCCCTAAAACAATCCGTACGATTGGCAGTGAAGAATGTTCCCATGGAAAGAGTGCGTGCTTCTATTGATAACTGGCCTCAACGTTTAAAGGACTGTATTGCAGCCAATGGAGACCACTTCGAATAAGCTTTTTATATTTAAAATTGTTTTATATTTATGTATTAAACCAACACACTGTAAAAGTAATAAATGTTATTTGCAATAGAATTTTTTTTTTAATAATTATAGTGGTTGTCAAGCAGCCCACAGATGAACTGCTGGATGAGCACATTCAACGGCTGCAGGTACGACTAATTATATAGTGGTTGTCAAGCAGCCCACAGATGAGCTGCTGGATGAGCACATACAGAGGCTGCAGGTACGACTAATTATATAGTGGTTGTCAAGCAGCCCACAGATGAGCTGCTGGATGAGCACATACAGAGGCTGCAGGTACGACTAATTATATAGTGGTTGTCAAGCAGCCCACAGATGAGCTGCTGGATGAACACATACAGAGGCTGCAGGTACGACTAATTATATAGTGGTTGTCAAGCAGCCCACAGATGAGCTGCTGGATGAGCACATACAGAGGCTGCAGGTACGACTAATTATATAGTGGTTATCAAGCAGCCCACAGATGAGCTGCTGGATGAGCACATACAAAGGCTGCAGGTACGACTAAGTAAAGGTTGCTCTAAAAGTATCTTATGAAAGTGTAATCAAACCTTGGTCAGGTTACATTCTTACTCAATCTCTTACTAAAGGGAATTAGGAACACATTCAAACTTATTTTTTATATTTCAACTTTATATCTCACGACTTTTTACTACAGTTACTGTTGTTGTGGAAAAAGTTATTGACTAAAATTGCGGTTATAAAACTAATCTCAATTGTCAAAATGATAAACATCTTTATCGATGACCTAAAGAAAGAGCTGAACGTCATCACAAAAAGTAGACTGCCAAAGTCGCCATTAAGAAAGGTATTAGTATCGCGCCTCTCGCTTCCCCGAAGGCCCGAAGGGATGCTGTGTATCTTCCACACAGAGCATACCACTGAGCACGGAATCGCAGCGCGCCGGCAGCATCTAGAGACCTTATAAAATTCGTATCATATTTTTATCTTATGAAGCGACACGTGCTTTACTTGTGTTTACCAAGTAAAGTGTACGACACGCTGAACGACAATGATGCACAATTATCACACGTACAAACATCATACAGCACTGCAACACAAAGTCAAAACAATATTATCATCACACCGTATAATAATATTGTTACGAGATGGGGTTCGGAATAAATAAATTTATAAGTATCAATTTACCCCAAAAACACTAACAATTTATTTAAATAGTCACAAATACAGCAATCAGAAAGTTTAATTAGAATCACTTGAACGTCTCTCACTAGTACTTCACTGTTTCGCATTCCAAACTATACTGTCCCGCAGCGTTTTCGTTTTTGGAAATGGCCTCTCGCAGTTCAACCTGTAGAAGGTTGTCGACTACTTATCCGGACTTTCCTGTGGGTGCCTCAATAAATTAAGGCCTCCAGCCAGGGCATGAAACTAATACTAAACTTAAAAACTAAGCGACTACACGCTAAGGGCACCCCCTGTGGGGTACGCACCTCGGCTTAGGGCGTCGCTGGGAGAGGACAGCAAGGGACTGGCTGGATCGGATTATATTGCCTCGCATTCTGATGTCGCTACGCCCCCGTCAGGGGGCGCGGCTAGCGGTGCCGGGGCTTAGCCCCTCGTCCGTGGAAGCTATACAGTAGCCCGCTAAAACGGGCCTCTCAATATAAGCGCCTGTAGCGGCTGGCGGTAGTTGGGCGCGCGTGGTTAACACACGCCCATGTGAGTGATTGCTATTTGTGTTTTTGTAGGCGCGTTACGTCGTTGATCCACAACGCCGCTTTCTTCACGACACCACGGCGGTCAGTCCCCGCCAGGTGAGACCCCCAGTTACCTGGAGGAGGCCCGACGAAGACGACCAGCGACAGAGGTGCCGACTCGATGCTCCTACAGATGGGGTAAGTGACCCCCGCCCGTCCTGATCTCAGAGCTACAGTCCCGCAGCGCTAGCAACCCTCTATTTAAATGACGAGTTTAGGCTTCTACATAGATAGTTCGAGGACATAATTCGAGAACATTCTAGCATTTTCGGGAATGATCTAGAATGCTGCAATACGACACTAATCATTTAGAAAATTGTGGAAGGGTCCAGAATGTTCCAAAAAATCAGGCAACGAACCGTGTTGTTCTGCTACTCGATAACAGATGGCGCTAGTGTGGCGTTTTCTGTCTTAACAACCTTTTTTTATTTTTTGGGTGGGAAATCATTAAATGACCGCTCTGGGCGGAGCGGGAGGGCGTGTCAATCGTTTACTGACTAAAACCTACCCGTTTTCCTTCAGTTGCCTGTGCCAGGGGCCACGGTAACTCTTTCGAACATCCCGCGGCCCTGGCTGTTTCTTAACGACCTAACGTAACAATATGATCATATAACTTAATTATGTTAGTATTCTCAGGGATAGGTAGCACTTGGTTTTGGCCCGTATTACCTTAAAAACCAGCAGATCAGTGCCGAAATACAAAAAGTGTATACCAACAAATGATAATCAATCGTAAAGGTAACTGAAGCTTTCAGTAGCGCCATAAGGATGGAATTTGGTGTGGACAAAGGTGCGATCATGCATGTAAAGCGAGGGGAGATTGTGGATTCCGAGGGAATTCAACTCTCGGATTCCATACATCTTAGATCCCTCTCCTCGTCGGTAAGCTATAGGTATTTGGGTATGGTGGAAGCGTTGGGCATCAACGTTGCTGACATGAAGCAATCGTTGACCCCTATTCATCCTACAAAAAAAGCTGATACGAATGATAATGAACATTGAACAGACAGATAGTTGCAAGCCCTACTTCCGGAAACACAAAATTCTCACCTTCATTAATATGTACATACCTGTCGCACTAAACGGACGTGTTTTTTGTGCCAATCATAATAACATTTATTTATACAAATAATGTTATTGTAATATTTTGAAGAGTCAGTATTATTAATAAATTAAGTGCCAAGTGTTCTGTAACTTGTGAACGATGAACTAGATACTTTATAAACAATCAGCGTTTTTCTGTGTTAGTATGTCTAACCCAGGAGATAGCCCTTTTGGGCGCAGCCAGTTATTACGACGAAGTCCCCCTCCGATGCCAGCACCTGTCGAACAGCCAAGAGACCCAATGCCTGCCACACGTAACCAGCCAATAGCCCCAGCGCCGCAAGCAGCCGTGGAGACTGAGTCTCTAACTGAAGTCGTCTCTACGCCTGAGATTCAGAAATGGCTTGCATCCATCGACTCAATTTTAAGCGAGGTTTGTTCGATTGTGACGGACGGCAAAATGAACAGCGATTAAGGCATATAAAATACACATATACATACATATTATGATTTGGTAAATTTTTGTTCGGCATAGCAGGTTCTGAATACGACGTGCAAGAAGAACGAGGTCGTTTTGGGACTCTCATTTCATTATGTAAAGGTTCAGAGTAAGAAGATTGAGAAGAAGTAGGCCGTTGTGGGATGTAATGCGATACAGAAAAATTTGGTAATGGGCTACTAATATTACGTAAACGGTTTATAAACATGCCGTCTATCTCGTACATGAAAATAGCACGTTCATTTTCAGGTAGCCCTCGTAATTTTTTTGCAAGTAACTTGCAGTACAACTCGCACTCGTCTTCAGTTCTTTTGTCTTTTAAAACACTATTTAAAGTATTAAATGTATCCTTTATCTGCTTGCTAGCTTCATTGAAGAGATATTCAGAACCTTTTGCTCGTTGACGCGAGTGCTGTGGTGGAAATGACTGTTGACTAGTTGAAGCAATTGGAGATTCCGGCATTTGAGATTCTTCAGTCATACTTGATTCTTCTTCAATTTCAACAGCTTCTGAATTGTTCTCCTGAAATGAAAATAGAATAATATATAATTATATAAGAATATTTTATAATTTTTAAATATTTTTTGTTTGTTTCAGATCCCGTCTAGTGCCCAGGAGTGGCTAGATATAGAAAAAGGATTTAAAACAAAATTTCCTCACTGTGTTGGAGCAATTGACGGCAAACACATAGTTTTACAATGCCCTGTTGGATCTGCATCTGAATATTATAACTACAAGCATACATTCAGTATTGTCCTCTTGGCATTAGTTGACAGTAATTATCGCTTTATTTTCGCTGACATTGGGAGCCAGGGACGAATCAGCGATGGCGGAGTGTTTAGGAATTCTTTATTGTGGCAAAAAATTTGCTCAAATAACCTTAACTTGCCAACACCATCTGCCCTTCCAGGTTCAGTTAAAAATGTGCCTTATGTATATAGGAGATGGCGCATTTGCTCTAGACACTCATATAATGAAACCTTAGCTAGGCAATCACACAGCTGGCTCGCAAAAACGAATTTTTAACCAGCGATTATCAAACGCACGGGTAGTAGTAGAGAATGTTTTTGGAATATTGTCGTCAAAATTTAGAATTTTCAGAAAACCTATTTTGTTAGATCCTAACAAAGTATCAGTCAGTAGTAACAATGTCATGCATTTTACTGCACAACTTCCTTAGAAGGAGTGATACATCTAGTACATTATACACTCCTGCATGGACAGTGGATATTTTTGATGATAATGGGATTTTGGTCCAACCTGGTTCTTGGAGAAATGACGTTAACAATGACGGTGCCCTGCAGCATCTGAATCAAATATCACGCAGAGCATCATTAAATGCAACTCAGATAAGAGGAGAGTTTACTTTATATTTCTGTAGAAACTCATGTATGCAATAGATTTAAATAATTCTGTGAAAATAAACTAAAATACCTACTTAATTTAAGAAAAATATCTTTTATTTTACTTACCTGTCTCTCCGTGTTTATTGTAGGCAAACATTCATTCATGTCACCCAAAAAGCTTTCCATCAGTTCGTATAGAAACCATATGGGCTTATAAATATCATTTATACCGGCACCGGATTTAATAGAAGCCTTTTTTTTCTCAGGTGCCCTCTAAACGTTGCCATTAACACGTTAAGTGCGAAGCGAGGCCTAAATCACCCCTGATGCAACTTCTCTGTGGTGCGGCAAGCAAAAAAGTGAATTTCTCTGTCGTGCGAATGGCATAGCTTTGGTTTGGTCCAGTGTAGGAAAGAGATAAATATATATTTGAGATCACTAATGGTTCCGGACTCGGTGGTGTACCTACCTTGGTACCGGATGTCTTAGGCCTCGTGCCGCACTGAATTAATATAATTTTAATGCAGTGCGGAACGAGGCTAAAACGTCCCATATCCCCCCTGACCTCGTACCGCACTCAACGCAAGCTTCCCGCGACCAGTGTTGTGCATCACGTCGATTGGAGAGCACGTCCTTTTACAGCGCCGAACATGTCTAAACGATGTCGGAAGAAGTTAATTTTAAAAAACCCAGAAACAGAGCCAAAACAGGTAAGTTTTTAATGAAAAAATCTTCAGTAAGTACCTAGTTTTTTCTTATCTTGGTAGCTATGTACCTAAAGTAAGTGTAAGATATTATTACTTAAGTATATTATACCTAAAGATATTATTGGTAATAACGATTATTGACGTACCTAATACTTTCCAAAAATATGTCTATTAAGCGGCGAAACTTCAAACAATTTATACACCGCTTCAGAGGAAACATACCTTCGAAATTACGAGATCTGCCACTATCGCAAACCAAAGTGTGGACTGAAGCAAATATTTGAGAATATACACGTAAAACTTCAAAACCTAACAAGTAAAGATTACTGTATTATATACATCGGCGAAGAGGACTTCCGCAGAACGCAAAGCTATGTAGATTTAGTCATGTTTATTCGAGAAAAATTAATATCACTAACCCATACTAATATCATCATTTGTCTACCGACTTATAAATTTAAATTTAATACTAACTACACTAACTATTATATAAAACAGCAAAATTATAGTAACACCCTGTACAATAGTAGAGTAGAAACTTTTAATAACCTTTTATACATGGATACTCAGACATTTAATTACGCATACCTACTAGACTCTAATTTAAATCTTTCTTACGACTACGATATGTACAATCAGCGCTCGGGCGCCCTGAATAATAATGGCATAAAAGTTGTGGTATCAGATCTACAGGAGCTTATTAGGACAATAAGCACTCTCAACAACGAAAGTTTGGAGGTAGAGTGTTCACAGTTGGATAAAACAGAAATACCCACTGACCCACAACCACTTACCAGCCATAAGCTTTTTCGTTAACAACACATCAAAAAACAGTACACAAACACATTCATGCAATAATAATTTAATCATCCTATATCAAAACATACAAAGCCTAAAAAATAAACGTTACCTATTAGAAGCGATCACGAACGAACACAAAATAGAAGCGTTTTGTATCACGGAAACATGGATTACAACATTAAAACAAGACCTACTGAGTTTGGAAGGATATACTGTAGCCGCTAAATACTGCCGCCCAAATTACGCGGGAGGTGGAGTGTGCATATTTTTAAAAAACGATATCGAATTCAAAGAAAGGCAAGATTTAACAGAAATGACAATAGAATTTATATTCGAAACGTGTGCTGTAGAAATTCCTAAAATGAATTTATTACTAATAGTTATCTATTGGCCACAAAAAAATAGGGAAACAGAAACATTCTACACATCCTTGGAAAATCTGCTACTTAAAATCAACATAAAAGACAAACATAAACACATAATTATGGGCGGGGATTTCAATGTAAATATCCTCGAAAATAATCGCAATTCATTTAATCTTATAAATACTATGACCACATGCAACTTTCGACAACTAGTGACGGAACCTACCAGAGTAACAACCACAAGCAGCACATGCATTGACCTAATATTTACAAACACACACGACAAATTCTATTTAGAAGTAGTAGAGCTTGGACTCTCCGACCACAGAGGAATAGCAATCACTGTACCTACCCACGATACAATAGTTAATAAAAAACAAATAGTAACTTTGAAGAGGATATATAACAAACAAAACATAGACTCGTTTAAAGAAGAACTGCAAAAATTAGACTGGAGCAAAATAATAAATGAACACCGAAATATAAACACTAATTATCTGTCATTTAATAACACCTTACAAAACATATTAAATAAGTGTTTACCTAAGAAAACCGTAAAAGTTAAAAATAGATCATCTAAATCATGGCTAACGACTGGATTAAAAATAGCATGCAAGCATAAAAGACAATTAAAAGCATTAATGACTACAACGAATAACAATATTTTGGAAAAGCACTATAAACGTTACGAAAAAATACTAAAGAGAACAGTAGCTCACTCTAAAAAACTAAACTACATAAGAATAATGAATAAATCAGAAAATAAGACTAGAACAATGTGGCAAATAATAAAAGAGCGTACAAATAAAAACAACAAAAAGCCAATAAATAACATAAAATTGCGTGTACAGAATACTGTGACAGATAACGTAACTACCATTGTCAATGCTTTCAATGATTATTTTGTATCAGTCGGAAAAACGGATACCGCAAACGGGAACGTCTGTCCAACTGGCCGCCATACCTCGTCCCAAAGTGAAAACTCCATTTATTTAAGACCTGTTGACCCTAACGAAATTAAGTTTATTATAAAAAGTTTGAAAAACAAGCGAAGTTATGGACATGACGAGTTACCACCTACACTTATAAAAGCATGCGCTGAAGAATTAACGTTACCGCTAACTTACTTAATAAATCAATCCTTAGACGAAGGCTCAGTCCCTGACCTGCTGAAAGTATCGATAGTGAAACCAATATATAAAAAGGGAGACCAGACCAACACTAGTAACTACCGGCCTATAGCATTACTACCGACCTTCTCAAAAATATTGGAGACTGCTATGTCAAAACGACTTTATTCCTATTGCGAAAAATACAAAATTTTCAATGAAAGCCAGAATGGGTTCAGAAGAAACAGATCCACAACATTAGCAACATTTAAGTATATCCAGGAAGCTTTAAATATAATCAATAATAAGCATTATGCAGTAGGTATTCTACTGGATATGAGCAAAGCATACGACAGAGTTTCATACGAAATTTTACTAAATAAATTATACGCAATAGGTGTCAGAGGTACAGCACACAAGTGGTTCTGCTCGTACTTAGAAAATAGAGAACAATTCGTAGAGATAGAACAAACCGACCAACACACTGGTCAAATAATACGCGTAAGATCTAAAAAGGCAAAAACAACAATGTCAATACCACAAGGCAGCGTTTTGGGATGTTTATTATTTCTAGTTTACATAAGAAATTGACGCTCAAAGTATTTTATTTGCTGACGATATTTCTATAATCTTCCCTTACACCAATACAGAAAACCTAAACCTAAGTTTAGACGATAAGCTCTCTAAAATAGTAGCATGGTTAAAAGATCACAACTTAGAATTAAATTTTGAAAAAACAAAGCTAATGCAGTATAGACCATATCAAAAAAGCAAATTGGATATAAATTACTCATATAACAATATAAAGCTGCAATGCATTAACGAATTTAAACTGTTAGGTTTGACTATAGATACTAATATTAACTGGAAAGCTCATATGGATACATTGGCAAATAAACTAGCCAGCTTTACATATGCCCTGGGGGAGCTTAAAAGATCTACTGATTTTAAAACTGCTCTCACAGCATACTATGCCTACGCATACTCCTGGCTAAATTATGGAATCGTGGTGTGGGGAAACTGTGTAGACAAAGATAGGCTTTTTATTTTGCAAAAGAAATGTATACGAATTCTTGCTAATATAAAAAACACAGAAAGCTGCAAGCCATTCTTTATAAAATATAAAGTCCTTACTCTAACCAGTATCTACATTTTAGAAGTTAGCAAATTTGTAAGGAAACACAAGTCACTATTCCCACTCACTACGGACCTTCGCCCGCAATATCGTAGTGTTAGACGTAAAAACAACAACGAATTAGCCGTACCAAGCTCAAAATTAACTGTTTCATTCAGGACCTTTAGCTATGTGCGTGAAAATATATAATAAGCTCCCAAACTCAATTAAGGACATAGAGTACGAAAACAAATTTAAAAACAGTCTCCAAAAATACCTTGAATTAAAATCGTATTACACTCTAAAGGAATTCTTAGATGAAAAGTATTCTTGACATTGTAAACATATCCTATACACACACAGTTCCTATAATTTTGACTCATTACCAACCAGTTATCTTTTTTTTTATGATTATTATTAATATTGTTATCGACATTTATTTTAATTTAATTTTATCTAATTTGTAATGTGAACGGAAATGGAAAGCAATTATTTGTCCTCTACCCATCGTACGACAATTATTTGTCCTCTACCCATCGTACGACAATTATTTGTCCTCTACCCATCGTACGACAATTATTTGTCCTCTACCCATCGTACGACAATTATTTGTCCTCTACCCATCGTACGACAATTATTTGTCCTCTACCCATCGTACGACAATTATTTGTCCTCTACCCATCGTACGACAATTATTTGTCCTCTACCCATCGTACGACAATTATTTGTCCTCTACCCATCGTACGACAATTATTTGTCCTCTACCCATCGTACGACAATTATTTGTCCTCTACCCATCGTACGACAATTTCTTATTTATTGTACCTACTTATAACAAATAACGGACATGAAAATGTTTAAATTAGAATTTTTATATTTATATAAGCAGAGAGTGATTTGTTTTATTATTTTATTGTTGTGATAAAAGATAGCGCTTTAAAATACTTATATATTGTTGTGCCCTAGCAGGGTCATGTATGATACCTAATATTTGTAACATCTTGTAAACTACATGAATGCAATAAATGATACTACTACTACTACTAGGACAGTTTACTGGCTCATGAGCTAACATTATCCCGGACTAGGACAGTTTACTGGCTCATGAGCTAACATTATCCTGGACTAGGGCAGTTTACTGGCTCATGAGTTTGTGCGCGCGCGCTTGGCGTACGGCTGTGTTTCGCCGATCCACCTAAGTCAAGTACATAAAAAGCACAAAAGTATCTAAAAGACGGTGTTTTGCTAATATCGCATTAACATTAATAATGGTGAAGTGTAAGAAATGTAATAAGTTTGTGTCGATCGCGAAGGATGAGACTAGTAAATGCAAAGGCTCATGTGAAGCAGTCTTCCATAAGAAGTGTGTCACGAAAGCTACCTTTAAAAATGAAAAATGTGAGGATTGCGTTTCTATGCCTGGATCACAGCCTAGTTTGCCTAGGGTTGAAGAACCGGATATTGCAGTGACCCTAGCTGCTATGAACAGGAAAATGGATGTGGTGTACAAAATGGAAAAAAGTTGAGTGAGCTGGCCGATCTGGTCGATTTCGTATCAGAAAAGTATGATAATCTGATGGAGTACCAGAAATCAACCGAAACAAAAATAAAATCCTCAGAAAACATGAATGCATACTTGGAAAAGTGCAATAAATCACTAGAAGAACGTGTGAACGAGCTGGAAGAGAAAGACAAGGGGAAGAAGGTGGAGTTAGCTGGATTGGAGAAAAAAGAAGGTGAAGATGTGGCAAAAATAATAGTTCAGGTTGCTGACAAGCTCCAGATGGATGTTAGTCAGATTGAGTACGCAGAGAGGGTAGGCCGTGAAAAACGTAACGTAGTAATGCTGAGAACAAAAGAGGCTCGTGATAAGTGGATTGAGAGTCGGAAAAAACGGTTGACTAATGGCGAAATCTATGGTACAAATAATGGCAACCGTATTTATATAAATGAGAATCTCACAAGACATAAGAGGAACCTTCTATGGTTCACTAAAAACCAGCTTAAGAAAACATACAAGTACATATGGGTACAGGATGGAAAAATACTCATAAGAAAGAGTGACGAACAAAAGAAAATAATGTCAATTAGGAGTGAACGTGATATTGAACGATTCATAGAGAGCTAAGTAGATACGGCGACTAGCTAGATGTTGCTGTTGGTACGTATGTACATGCCTCACGCACACATAGTGCGAAGTAAACACTGCGAGCTAAACTGACATCTGCAAATAAAAGTTGATCGTTTCGATGCAATTATCATATTGGAATGTCAATTTACCAGATTTAAAAATGTGAACACCTGGGCACAGAGTACATCTAGCAACAATAAACATTTACATATAGCACACTTAAATATTCGATCGATTAGAAAAAACTTTAATGAATTGCAGATTTTTGTAAAAAATTGTTCTGAAGAGATAGGAATGCTATTGCTGACAGAGATTAACATTAAGGAAAACGAATTATCATTATACCACATAGAAGGGTATAATCTATTTGCAAATACAAGGGAGAATACAAGAGGAGGAGGTGTGCTTATTTATGCTAAGGAATGTCTTATGTTCAATGCGAGCAAGACCCTAACGAGTTCACTGGAAGGACTTCATGGTAAACTCACTGTTAACCACTCAACTATAAATCTAATCGCAGTCTACAGACCACCAAAAACGAATAGATTGTTATTCGTTGACGAAATCGAGCAGATAATCAAGAAGATTCCAACGATCGAGGAAATTATCTTGTTAGGTGACGTCAACATGAATCTGTTAGGAGTGAGTGAAAGTCAACACGTGTCAAAATATATGGACTGCCTGTGTGGACTAGGCCTACAGTGCGTAATACTAGTTACGGAAGTGACGCGAGAAGCTATCGTCGCGGGTGTAAGAGAAGTGTCGTGTATCGATCATGTTTGGGTGCGAGCAAGACAACTGCGAGACTGCCACTCGTTTGTTATTGACTGCTTCATGTCGGATCATCACGTGGTTGGAGTCTCGGTACCGTTACATGCGACGCAATCCTGCACTGATAGTGAGAACTCGGACACTCGGTATGTGATTAATAATAAGCTAGTAGCTAAGCACATCGCCGATTATGATTGGTCTCAACTGTTGTATATTGACTGTCCGATAACTGTGTATTGTAAGTTACAAAATGTTTTCAACGATATATATAAGAGAAGCAAGGCTTTAATGCCAAAGATTAAACGACGGATTACACAACCGTGGATAAGCAGAGATATAAATAAAATGTTGATGCGTAGGGACAAGTTATTTAGGGATTGGAAAGAAACACCTAACAATAATACGAAAAGACTAGAATACACTCGATTTAGAAATAGGGTACACAAGTTAATATTTAAAGCAAGAAATAGGTTTCGGCAGGAAGAGATTAAAAATTGTAACGGAGACCCAAAAAAAATCTGGGACAAAATTAATAGCTGGACAGGTAGGAAAAAAGCAAAGATAGATGATATTGTTAAAAGATACTTTGGAGATAAAGACACAATGTATAATGTATGTAGTCGATTTGCAGATACATTTACTAACGAGATTATTGCTATTAAACATAATTGTAATGTTAAGTTATTAGACAGAAGTGAGTATGTTAAGGCAAGTGATGTAACGTTTCGCTTTAAACCAGTAACCAGCGACACAGTGTGTAAAGTCATCGATCAGCTGAGCAGTGATAAGGCGCCAGGCGCTGACTGTATTCGAGTTATAGACATAAAAATCATTAAGAGTAAAATCTCACCGGTCTTGTCGCACTTTGTTAACCTGTGTTTATCGAAAGGGGAATATCCTCATCAACTTAAAAAAGCTTTAATAAGGCCCGTCTACAAGCAAGGAGCGCACTCAGATTACGCTAACTACAGACCGATTGCTGTCTTGTCAGTTATTAATAAAATAGTTGAAAAGATAGTAGTCGGCCAGGTTAGCGAATTCTTAGAGAAAAATTGTATATTAGCGGATGCACATCTCGGTTTTAGACGGGGTCGCAGCACCGTAACAGCACTATCACAGTTTTCCGAAGATATGAACAGTAGTCTCGACCAGGGCCATCAGATCTTGGCGCTGTTCATTGATTATAAAAAGGCGTTCGATACCTTGGATCATGAGGTGTTGTTGCAGGCCATGGATGAGTGCGGGATTAGAGGCCCTGCAAACAGGTGGTTCCGGAGTTACCTGAGTGGCAGAACCCTACAGACCTGCATTTCTGGTGTTGCTGGTAAAGAAGCGACAGTACAGCTTGGTGTTCCGACTGGTTCAGTCTATGGACCGGTTGGCTATGTCATGCATGTCAATAGCGTCAGTAATGTGGTAAGGAACTGCCGGGTGTATATGTACGCGGACGACATGTGCCTTATGTACTCCTCTAAGAATATACAAGAGATCAGGGCTGTGCTGCAGGCTGACTTCGATAATATCACCCGGTGGGCGCACGATAATGGTATCATACTTAACCTAAGTAAGACAAAAGTGATGCATCTGCACTCACCGCACAACCTGGTAGCGAAAAATGTCAAGAGCTTGGATATGGGTATCGTGGGTCACACGTATGAGTGCATGCACGTAAAAAATGTCAATTGTGTTTGTCAACAGCTGGATTATGTCAGTAAGTTTAAATATCTGGGTCTGTGGGTAGACCGCAACATGAATTGGAAGACTCAGGTTTAGGACTTAGGGCAGTGTTGAGTAAGTTTTATATCCTAAAGGCACCGTTGAGCAGGAAAACGCTGCGAGTCATTTATTTTGCGCTTGCCGAGTCATTGCTAAGCTATGGATTGAGCACGTATGGTCGTACATTTAAAACCTATCTTAACAATATTAAATCGCTGCAAATTCGTTTTATGAAATACCTTGTCAACCCAAAAACAAAACTTAAATGCAAAGAAAATTATGAAGAACTTTTTGTTGTATGTAAGGTGCTTCCTGTACATGAGAAGGTCAGGTACTTGCTGGTTCTAGAACAATTTTATAATGAACAATTCAAAGTATATGTACAAAATAGATATAATACTAGAAGCGTTAGAGAACGTAAACTAGTGCGACCACCGGTAAGAAATTACTATGGCAAAAGAACCAACAAGTACTTGACCCCTACACTCTTCAATAATCTCGATTGGCTAAGAAAAGATAATGCTAAAGTAAACTTACATTAAAAAATAAATTAAAAACTATTCTCCTTGATGAAGTTGTCGAAAGATGTGATTATACAAATTGAGTTTAAATTTAAATCTAAATTATGTGATTTTAAATTTTAATTATGTATGGATGCCGTCATTGCTACTATAATCTGTCGGGTTTCTTTAATAGATTTTCGACTTTATTGTTAAAGCATTAAGTTCGGGGTTGGTTGGGAAAATTTGGCGGTTTCGGGTGGCTTGATGTGCTGGCGTCTAGTCTGTAGATGCATGGTTAAGGTTTAATAAGGAAGTCGTGCGCACCTGAGATTCTAAGGTTAAATGTATTTTAATAGCATTTCTGAGTATGTTTATTATCGTAAAGTGGACCTAAAAATTCTGAATACCCAATCATTGTGACAGCGCGGCCCGCCGACCGGCGCGTGTGCCGGCGGCGGGCCGCGCTGCCACATGACTATCTGTATGTACCCGTGTACCCACTTTTTTACGCAATTTTTTTTTTAATTTGTTTATTGTATTTCTTCATTAGATTGCATGTGAACCAAATGTGCTGATTAAAACGAGCGCTAATCCCGCCGACAAACTATTTCGCAGTTTGGTGGGTTTACAAAATGTAAAACATTTTTGGTCCAAAATAAATGATTTATATATTTATTTATTTATGAGCTAACATTATCCCGGACAAGGACAGTTTACTGGCTCATGAGCTAACATTATCCCGGACTAGGATAGTTTACTGGCTCATGAGCTAACATTATCCTGCACTAGGACAGTTTACTGGCTCATGAGCTAACATTATCCCGGACTAGGATAGTTTACTGGCTCATGAGCTAACATTATCCCGGACTAGGACAGTTTACTGGCTCATGAGCTAACATTATCCCGGACTAGGACAGTTTACTGGCTCATGAGCTAACATTATCCCGGACTAGGACAGTTTACTGGCTCATGAGCTAACATTATCCCGGACTAGGACAGTTTACTGGCTCATGAGCTAACATTATCCCGGACTAGGACAGTTTACTGGCTCATGAGCTAACATTATCCCGGACTAGGACAGTTTACTGGCTCATGAGCTAACATTATCCTGGACTAGGACAGTTTACTGGCTCATGAGCTAACATTATCCCGGACTAGGACAGTTTACTGGCTCATGAGCTAACATTATCCCGGACTAGGACAGTTTACTGGCTCATGAGCTAACATTATCCCGGACTAGGACAGTTTACTGGCTCATGAGCTAACATTATCCCGGACTAGGACAGTTTACTGGCTCATGAGCTAACATTATCCCGGACTAGGACAGTTTACTGGCTCATGAGCTAACATTATCCTGGACTAGGACAGTTTACTGGCTCATGAGCTAACATTATCCCGGACTAGGACAGTTTACTGGCTCATGAGCTAACATTATCCCGGACTAGGACAGTTTACTGGCTCATGAGCTAACATTATCCTGGACTAGGACAGTTTACTGGCTCATGAGCTAACATTATCCCGGTCTAGTACAGTTTACTGGCTCAATTAATTATTGCACTAGAACTTGGTAACAATTCGATTAATAGTTTCAGAGAAATGCGTAGACAAACATACATACATACTTACCTATAAAATTTTATGTATTTGATTGGAAGCCCTAATGGATTATCATATGTGAATATATTGCAGTTCCAATAATATTTCTTACACACATACGTGTCGAGTTGATAACCTTCTTCTTTTTTTGATGTCGGTTAAAAAAGAAGGAGACGAGCAAACTGGCCGCATTCGTATGGCAATGTGCAGCGCGACCCGACACCAGTCCGCAGACCGTCCAACACTAAGCCAGCGACAAGCGAGCAGTGCTCAAGTTAACTCAAGTCGTTCAGGAGGCAATTGTTATTAAATTGATTTTTCGGAAAAGTCGCGATTTGAAATGTGAGTATGTCTTTTAAAAATGTTGGCATTATTTTTCTGTGATTTTCGTTTAGTGTGCGAAAGAGCTGTTAGTGTGCTAATTACATCTTTATCTAACACGTAGGTAACTGCCGTTTTTTAAAACTAAAAGTGTAGGTACCTAAGTGAAACTAATTATTACAATTATTTGTTATAACCGTCGTGCCTGCAGACAATTCTTTACAAATTCATGCCGGAATTAAATCCAAATGTTTACATTTTATACAATTAGCTAAATGATCTTAAATATGACTGCCTCGTTGGTCTAGTGGCCGCAAGCGCTACTGCTGAGCATGAGGTCCTGGGTTCGATTCCTAGGTCGAGCAAAGTGTTATTGGGTTTTTCTATATGGAATTTCTCAGTAGCAGCCCGGAGTCTGGATTTGTGGGCGGTAGATGGCAATAGGCTCGCCCCCTATTACATGGGACTTAAACATAACTGGTGAAATGTGGGTGTACTATAATAGGTACACCTCTGCCTAACCCTTCTGGGAAACAAGGCGTAATGTTATGTTATAATAGTACCATGGGAGAAACGAATATCTTTACACCGTAAGGACTATTCTTGCTTGCAGCGCTCGGCCGCTATAGTAACGCTTGCTAACAGATGTCAGCGTGTGCACGGGATTTAGTTTTCAAATTGGTCAGATGTAAGTTTCCTCGATAGTACATTCTTAGGTAGGATATAAGTTCATATTATTCAGCCGATCACGAAGTAAATACTTTGGAGCTTTTTTTTTACGTTACCTTAGTTGATAAGTAGTTCTTTAGTCGTCGTTGAGACTTCGCGTCATCTGGTCATACTTGTAAATAATGTTATGACAAACTCGTGTTTTTCGCCACTTTTTGAAAATCGTGGTTTTATTGATTGGAATATGTCGCTAGACATCCTTGCAAGTTAAACATGCAAACAATGGTATCATGCTCAGATTCAACTTATTTTCCGAAGAAAATTACATTTTCATTGCATTTGTAAAAGAACGTTTTATTTCGCGGTTTATAAAGGGTTGAATTTTCGCTCGATTGAACCCTTGAATGCTGGAACAGGTACCTACTTATTAACTTCCTAAGCAGCACGCGAGACAAAACTGATTTTCCATTGTGGCTATACCTAGGTACATACGAGTACATATGTATATAATATAATATATATCATTACCTCTCATGTTCACATACTTAGGTTATAGGTTCTAACGCTATGAAAGTTTGTAATTATTTTTCAACAAGGTTATAAATAAACCTTCTAACATTAATTTACATACTACAACTAGCTTCCGCCCGCGACTTCGTCCGCGTTAAATCTCTCGTTTCCCCGACCCACCCCGTCGCATCGCATCGCCTGCCTGCGCTGTTATTTGAGGTCAATAATCGAGATGAAAACTATCCTATATTTTAGGTTGGACCAAATTACACACAGTGACCAAATTTCATCAAGATCGGTTCAATAGTTTCGAAGTATAGCCAGACACCAGCACATCAAGCTACCCGAAACTGTCAAATTTTCGCAATCAACCTTGAACCTAATGCATTGGCAATAAAGTCGAAAATCTATTAAAGAAATTTGACAGATTGTAGTAGCTTGATGTTCTGCCGTCCATACATCGTGACACGAGATTTTTTATACATATATAAGAAAGAATAAGATATACCTACTACAGGTAGGAACAAAGTTCACAGTCTTGCGTTCTGTTTCTTAAGATAATAATTGCAATCTTGATTGTAAGTAATCATTCTAAAGGTATACACGTGTGTAAGGGGGACTATACACGGGGAGATAAAACAGCACCCTAATTGCGTAACACACTATCAGTCAGAATCCGAATGATTTTGAAGCTTATTGCTAATCCATCTTCATATGCATATTCGAAAACTTTGTCTGCTCAACAATGTAAATAACGCAATGAATGCTGTTGAACTGTCAAAACGAAATTGATTCCTACTGCAAGTGTGTTGCGCAAGCGCTCCGCAGGTTCACAACAAAGCCACCCTTACTGCGAACAACACGAGAAATGCCAACTCTGCCTCTGGGATGGCAACACTGACTCCTTATTATTAGTAGGCTGGAACTAGAATCGTAAACAGCAGGGAACAGGCGTGGTGAACTTATATTGCCAGGCTCTAAGCTGTGGCTTATTATAGCATAGAATTAAATAAATGATCTAGGAAAGAAAAACAAAACTCGTTCGGCGGGGCAATTACGTAACACACAGGTTACATTCTAAATCAAGCCATAATTGCTCTCAGCGGTCATTGATGTGACCGCTGCCGCTGAGAGCGAATTTGCGTTCCGATTTAGATATCGCGATTATGACAACTGAGAACTGTCGACAATTCGGAACGCTTGTGAACGCGCTCACAGTGCACTCGAATACTCATTGTTGGTTTACAGTATTTCTTTGTGTATGTCTAAGTTATGGACCAAGTAATAAATAGGGGCATTACTCATAATGCCCGCGCATTATGAGTAATGACAATCTACTTGGGGCGAAATAAATAATTATAATTTAAACTTCCTTATTTATCACATTACCTCGACATTATAAATATTGCCGTGTGGTCTTTGGGCAATCTGATAATACACAGGTACATTGCACGGGGTGCGGGGTGCGGGGAGGAGAACAAACGCGTGACACGCGCTGACCAATTAGAGCCCGCGACGGTTACGAGCGAACGTCAATCGGCTCTCTTGATATTGTTAAGTTTTGCATTGAAAGCGAACACAGATCGACGCGGAAGGTTACACTTTCGTGATTCTGTTTCAGTTTATAGTGAAAGACAATTGTTATTGTGTGGTTGGGAAATTAGTTCGCCATAGATAAATCAAAATTAGTCGACATGAATCGTTGATTTGACGAAAGATTAAAAGAACTGGTGTCACGCAAAGGACAACATACTCAGTATTTTAGTAACGAAACCTACAATAATCGAAATCAAAAGAGTTAAATAAAAAACCAAAATAACAGTAATATAAAACCTGGTTTTAATTGTTCTGCTCCACAGGTGACTAGCGTTGTAACAACTGCCCGCTCGATTTGATTATTTCAATAACTTTTATCACACTGCCTTCTCATATTGCGCATATTTCAAACTGTCCGGGCATTTTTTATAATGTCCTAATAATGACTTAGTCCAAAATATACTGGATGATTTTTTTTACCGTCTCGAAATTTTTACAGGGTGTTCTAACCATGAATATGAACAACTTTCACTATGGGACCAACTCTGAAATCACGAAAAAAAAATCAGCTGATTCATACAAAAGTTCAATACCTACTCGACCAAAATGTATGATTTTTTTTTCTATGATGATTTACAGGACATCGTTATCGCGCTCACGCTAATTCGGAACGGCTGTAAGCACGCTCATATCGATTACAGCGCAATTCGGAATACGCCCACAGTAGGAATCGGTTTCATTTTAACCGACTTCAAAAAAAGGAGGAGGTTCTCAATTCGGTTGTATTTTTTTAAATGTTTGTTACCTCAGTACTCCGTCATTTATAAACCGATTTGGAAAATTATTTTTTTATTTGAAAGGATATATCCTGATTGGTCCCATTTTTATCGAAATCCAGTTTTGATGGTTGAATCCGTGAGGAATTGAGAGAACTCCTCAAATATTATAGGCATGGATATAGCGATTTTGCTATTTTAATTAATTTTTTTAATTTATTTTATTTTTATTATTATTTTTACATTTTCATTTTAAATTGAGATTTGTATGTATCTTGTTGTCGTAAAGGTGTAATTTTTTAATATGGGAGAACCTGAAATAAATGGATTTTATTTTTTATTTTTTTATTAATAAGTATCATTTGGTGAAGTGGAACTGATGATGAAGACCACAGATGGCCACCGGAACTACTCAATAATATAATATAAGTACTTCACGGGTTGCGATTCGATTAATTTAATATGGTTGCTAAGCAATTTATGCTCGTCTCAATGCATATGGTGAAGTGGAGCTGATAGTGAAGTACCAAGAGAACTCCTCAACAATTAACATCCCTGCATCGGGAAAAGCAATATTTTGTAAAAGGTGATGAGTAGTTGTCATTAGGTTATTGTGACCCAGTTTGTAATTTATCTACGTTACTAAAAAGTGAAAAATAAAAAAAACGTTTTTACAAAAAAACAAACGACTTCCAAAAAAATACTACAAAGTGAAAAATAACTTTAATTTCGGAAGTCGGTTGCAAAAAACGAAAATACAAAACCAAAGACACCGATTTCCAAAATTAAAATTGCGTTATTTACGTTGTTGAGCAGACAATTTTTTTAAACTTATGAAGCAATGGCTTAGCAATAACCTTCAAAATCATTCAGCCGATCTATTCTGTAAACATCACGCCGTGAACACTTAGGTGAAGTAAATTTGAAGTGAGCTGTCAATCCCTAGTAGAGTAAGGTAGGATGACAGTTCACATCACGCTCACTTCACCTAAATGTTCACGGTGGGATCTTTACAGAATAGCACCACAGATTGCGATTGATAGTATGTTACGCAAACAAAGAGTGCGGATCGGGAGTTTCCATCTAATCTATAACGAGGTCTTTTCTTTTATTTGGACCACTTCCAGATTCAGTATAATTTTAGCTTGTTTCACCTACTACGGTAGCGCGTTATTCGTTCATGCAGAACCAGTTGGTTGTGTGCAAAAAACGCAGCCAAAAAAGCGGCCAAGTTGGATTTTCCGTCAGTTTTGGTTTTTATTGTTTTTTTTTTAAGTTACAAAATAAATGGTAATCCCCTATTGCATGTAAGGTCATGGTGGCGAAGTCCGTCATAGTTTATTGCAAGCTTGATTTGATAAACATCCTGTGGCTGATTTTTTTTAACTTAATTGTATGTTTTGAATATTAATGACGACTAAATATTCCTTCTTTATCAGTTACTTTTACAAACATGAAGTAGACGGACTTTCCCAACTATTGGGGCAACTCCGTCTTAAGCATAAATTGTTAGTAATGTGATAGATATTTGCAGCACCCATATTCAGTAAATATTCGAAAATAAATGTTAATGAAATTAAATGCTTTAAGTATCGGGATATAAGGTAGCAATCACAATCTATGGCAATAAAATCATGAAGTGGGGTAAGTCTGGTATATTCGCAAGGGAAGGGATTGTCAACATTTAGATCGGTACAATTAAATTTGAATATTCTGACTGTAGGGTGTGAGTTTGATTGTTGGTTTCATCTAAAATGCAATGTGAAATTTGATAAATTTTGGTTTTTAGATGATCAAAACCGGATCCAGAGGGTCTTTACACTATAAAAAAAAACTAAATGGTAACAAACAAACCCACTTGGTTATAAACCAATCCGTGCCAGACTTTTTTTTTTTGTTTGAATGGAGACTATTTTGTTTAGGCTCTATTATATTCTATTTTATTCGATTATATTCTAGGTACGTTATAAATACTAGCAGCCTTATATCCACTTAATTCCCCATTCCGGACAGCTCGCACAGCGTCTAGGAATTTTCCTTTAGTGTCCTCCTGCCCTTATCACAATGTATTCGGTGTCGGCGCAACATGTCCTTTCTTCCACACTCCTCTATTAGTCATCATCTCGGTAGTCACTCCCTTCCAGCCATAGTATCGTCTTTCACACAGTCCGTCCATCTTTCCTTAGGTACGTCTTTCCCTAGTAATCTATCTATCTACATATCTATACATATTATAATTGCTTGTCCCGACTGATTTATCAATCAATCCAGAGACTAAACCGCTGCAGCTACAAACTTGAAACATTGGCAGTTGATGACTTTTATGTTGTAAACATCCACTAAGGAAGGATGTTTGGAAATTCGACCTTTAAGGGAATGAAAAGAGCGGATTTAGTTTGTATGAAAAATCTTATTTCTCGAGTTAAAATCTTGAAACTTAGCACGAATACTTATCTAAATAACTTGTCATTTTTGTTTTTCTAAATTACCCTCTAAAAGGGGATTGCGGGGTGTCAAAGTTTGTGTGGAAAAATTTTAACGCGCGGTCCGATAAACTCGAAACTCAGTATTTATCTGGGGGCACGGTAGTGCTCCACCAAGACGAGTCAAGCGAAGCGCAAGGGCACTACCAACCTTTTCTCGAGTACTTCGTCGTTTTTTTTTTAACCTTCATAACCTCAAAGGTTTGGATTATACCAGACAAACAAAATTCAAAATTATGAGGGCTTTTTGTTAAGGTTATTGGAGATATTATTGACACAATTACCCTTGTCCTGACAGGCTTAATTAATCAATGTTTAGACAGCGGCACGTTTCCTAATTTAATGAAACATAGTAAAGTATTGAAGTACCAATTTTCAAATTCGAAGTTTAGGCAAATTGGCACTACCTATTCCTATCACTGCTCATCATCATCCGCAAAAAGTTTACAATTTTTTTTTTGTCCATTGCTTCATGTCCGAGCCAGGGACCAGAGACAATTTACGTTTCCTCTGTGTGCATATTATGCTCTGATATGAGTGTATTCTGTTAGTACAGTAATCTGTGGTATTGCGCAGCAGGGGCGAAACCTTCATACAACCCGATTCCTATCTGCTTCCCTTCGGAATAACCACTCTTCTTAATGTCTACTATTGCCAAATAATATGGTACACCTGTGTGTGTAACTGTGTATCACATCACACTACATAATTATATTTAATAAATAAATAAAATAAAATCGGGTAGTAAGAGTGATCCCTCTCGAGTGGCTGCCGAGACGCCACGGCGTCCTCACCTTCCGCCTGACGCAGGTCCTCACCGGACACGGATGCTTCGGGAGGTACCTGTTCCGGATAAGGCGGGAGAAAACACCCGGGTGTCAACACTGTGTGGATCGCCCGGAGGACACGGTGGAGCATACGGTGGAAGTCTGCCCGGCTTGGGCGGAGCACCGCCGTGTCCTCGCGGAAGCGATCGGCGGCGGCGATCTCTCGCGTCCGGCCCCGGTCCAGGCCATGGTACGGAGCGAGAGTGCATGGGAAGCCGTTACCTCCTTCTGCGAAGCAGTAATGTTCGAGAAGGAAGAGGCGGGACACGTGAGGGAGAGGCAAGCTTTGCACCCTCACGCCCCTAGTCGCCGCAGGAGACGCCCTGGGCGTCGAGAATCGGCAGCCGATTCCCGGCCACCGTAGGCGCGGGCTTGCGGACGGCGAGCAATGGGTAGCTGACCATCCGGTAAGGACCAGGCCCGAGTCGACGGTGCGTTGTGTTCCATGCCTGCCTCAAAGAGATGTCAGCAGCATTGAAGGAGTCCCTCTAACTATAGACCTATATCTGTGCTGTCGCCAGTTTGGTTTCACGAAAGGAAGGCCGACGACACACGCAGGAGTAAAACTCATCAGTCACATTTTGGAGCCCTGGGAGAAGTCCCAGCATGCAATTGGTATTTTCTGTGACCTCTATAAAGCGTTTGATTGCGTTGATCACAATACACTGATCTGTAAATTACACCATTACGGAATTCGTGGACGAGCTGGTGATCTTGTTCTTTCCTATCTATCAAACATGCAGCAAAAAGTAAACGTAACGTAAACGTTAACGGGGTGACTTCCTCGGGATCTCTAGTTAAGATGGGTTTACCTCAAGGTTCAATTCTTGGCCATTTTTTATTTGTAGTTTATATTAATGACCTTTCTTATATGATGGCTAACTTATCGGATATAATTCTATTCGCTGATGACACTTCGCATATTTTTAAAATATATAGAAAAGATACAGATGTCATACCTACATGTCAACGATAGTCTGGCTATTCTTTCGAAATAGTTTGCAGTTAATAATCTTTTACTTAATGCGAACAAAACTAAATGTCTTAAGTTCTCATAACCAAATGTACCCCAAGTGGATCTAAATTCAAAACTTGATGGCAAGAAACTAGATGCTGTTACGGAAACTGTATTTCTAGGATTTACTCTAGACTCTAAATTGCAATGGGGCACCCACTTTAGAACTATTTCAGGTAGATTAAGTTCAGCAGCATCTGCAGTACGAAAAATAATGCAATTGACTGAAATAGCCACAGCTAGATTAGTATACTTTGCTTATGTCCACAGTATTATGTCTTATGGCCTTCTGCTGTGGAGATCGGCAGTTGACGTAGATTAAATTTTCATTTTACAAAAGAGGGCAATCCGTGCAATCTATAAAATGGGTCCTTGTCCCTTAGAATAAAATTCAAAGAAATTGATATACTAATTCTGCCTTCTCTTTATATCTTTGAAAGTATTTTGTGTGTTCGCAAAAACTTAAGACTTTTCAAAATAAGAAGTGATTTCCATAATATAAATACAAGTAGTTAAAATACAGTATACAGTACAGTAAACAGTAGTTGTGATACCCAAATTTAGAAGCAAGTCATTCCTTATAAACAGTATCCGCTTTTATAACAAGTTGCTAGTCTTTTACAGAACTTAGCGATGGAAAGTTCAAAAGCCACATCAAACGTGTCCTTATTAAAAAAGTATATTATAAGATTAAAGACTACGTTGAAGACAGGGAAGTTTGGCGCTAATTCCTTCTGCACATGTGGCTTCCCTGGTACCTCATAATAAATAACCAGCATAACTACATATTTATGTAAATGTCTATTAACTTCTGACGTTTCATAAGTGCCCATGTAGGCTTATGTAAAATAAAATATTTTGAATTTGAAATACCTATGGTTTAAGACATTTATTTTCTCAAAAGATTACATGAATCACTTACAGAGAAAATACAATATTAATTAGTAAATAACCGATTAGCCTTTTTACACCTATAGATTACACCCACATTTCATCAGTTAAATTTAGTCAATTACTTAATGTAATTAACTAATAGTGTTGAATATAATCTGGAATATTGTGGTTTGAGAAAAAAAACATGTTAAACTTATTAATATAATGATAAAATTATACATGATAGATTCTGACATTGAGAAAACCCGAGCTGCGATGACATAACATACCCAACATTTGTTTTAATACAAAGATTTTAACTACAAACTATTATGACTTGACTTGCAAAATCATAGGTGAATCATAGGTGGTGGTTGTTGAATCATAGGTGGTTAATTGCATAGCAATCATAGGGTTTATTTGCTGCAGCTGCAGCAAAGAACAAAATGGAAGCGGCCCGGAGTTTGGATTAGACTCACCCCCTATTACATCATCATCTGCCTGCCCTTCGCCAACTATGTTGAGGTCGGGTTCCAGTCTAACCAGATGCAGCTGAACACCAGTATGCTACATGGAGCGACTGCCTATCTGACCTCCACAACCCAGTCACTGGGTAATACGATACCCCTTAGTAGGACTGGTTGCCACCTCTTACTCAACATTTATCTGACTTCAACATATCAGGCGAAATGTTAGTGTACTATAATACACCTCTGATTACCCTTTCGGGGAATACATTGTGATGTTATGACAGAAAGAAAGAAATAAAGAAAAATAGGTTTATTTGTCACAGAAACACGTGCATACAAAAAGATAAGAATACTCAGAAAAATAAAACAAAATAGATCCACATTATAATCACGAGCTCAAAACAGAAATAGTCGGCAGCTGCACGTCATGGCTGTGACAAGAAGGCTTCCACTCAGCGTGATGCTGTGCTATGAGGGACCCACAGCACAGCGCTGATTTTCAGTGGTCACCCGAAAAAGACGTACGGAAATCAAGTCAGATTCAGTGATTAGTACATACACATAAATAGTTGCTTAACAAAATAAAACAAAACAAACAGTAACTACACACACACACACACATAGCACAGTACAGTACAGCAGAGCAGCAGCAGCAGCGCAGTTCAGTACAGTAGCTAGTATGATAGGTTTTGTGAAAGTGCAGACTATTTTGACATCTAAAGTCTAAACTATCGAGGGCGAGCAGCGAGTAGATGGCGCTAGTGCCGCTAATAACATCGGCTCCGTATTTAAAAAATGTTAGAATACTTAAATCGTTACTAAGTGCAAAGGACAATGTTAAAAGTGAAAATATTCACCAATAGCGAAGTGAGTGTTCTCAAACAATTCGGGCATTCGGGCGGGTAGAACTGTATTGTTTGAAACAATAAAGTTCTACCCGCCCGAATGCCCGCGCACACAAAAAATCCTGAAGATTGTCGGCCCGATGACGTCACCTAACCGCCCGTACCGTAGCTGGTCCGTAAACAATAGCCGTTTACGACTTAAACTACTATGAATATGTAAATAAACAATAACAAACTCAAATAAAACCTTAAGGTAACATTATGTGGGCACGCCACAATTGCGGCGATAAGTCCCCTCTTTGAGGAGTGGCTAGAGAGGCGCCACGGCGTCCTCACCTTCCGCCTGACGCAGGTCCTCACCGGACACGGGTGCTTCGGGAGGTACCTGTTCCGGATAAGGCGGGAGGAAACGCCCGGGTGTCACCACTGTGTGCATTATGCTCTGATATGAGTGTATTCTGTTAGTACAGTAATCTGTGGTATTGCGCAGCAGGGGCGAAACCTTCATACAACCCGATTCCTATCTGCTTCCCTTCGGAATAACCACTCTTCTTAATGTCTACTATTGCCAAATAATATGGTACACCTGTGTGTGTAACTGTGTATCACATCACACTACATAATTATATTTAATAAATAAATAAAATAAAATCGGGTAGTAAGAGTGATCCCTCTCGAGTGGCTGCCGAGACGCCACGGCGTCCTCACCTTCCGCCTGACGCAGGTCCTCACCGGACACGGATGCTTCGGGAGGTACCTGTTCCGGATAAGGCGGGAGAAAACACCCGGGTGTCAACACTGTGTGGATCGCCCGGAGGACACGGTGGAGCATACGGTGGAGGTCTGCCCGGCTTGGGCGGAGCACCGCCGTGTCCTCGCGGAAGCGATCGGCGGCGGCGATCTCTCGCGTCCGGCCCTGGTCCAGGCCATGGTACGGAGCGAGAGTGCATGGGAAGCCATTACCTCCTTCTGCGAAGCAGTAATGCTCGTGAAGGAGGAGGCGGGACGCGTGAGGGAGAGGCAAGCTTTGCGCCCTCACGCCCCTAGTCGCCGCAGGAGACGCCCTGGGCGTCGGGAATTGGCAGCCGATTCCCGGCCACCGTAGGCGCGGGCTTGCGGACGGCGAGCAATGGGTAGCTCGCCGTCCGGTAAGGACCAAGCCCGAGTCGACGGCGCGTCGTGTTCCACGCGCGCCTCAAAGAGATGTCAGCACTATTGACGGGGTCCGCTAGGGCCGATGCCAGCTAGGGTTGCGGGATGTTCGAAAGAGTTACCGTGGCCCCGGCACAGGCAACAGAAGGAACACGGGTGGGTTTTAGTCAGTAAAAGTCTGACACGACCTCCCGCTCCGCCCAGAGTGGGAGAAGTCATTTGATGATTTCCCATCCACAAAAAAAAAAAAAAAAGGTAACATTATGTCCGATCAATATATTAGTTCTCTGTGCCATATTGTGACGTGCAATACAAAAACAATCTAGTGTTACACCAACATTAAAAAAAAACAAAACAAACAACATCAGTGAAAAAATTTAAAATCAAGAAAAATAACCGTCAACTCGTTTTTGATATAATATATTACTTGCAAGAAGCTAGTCACATATTTCAATGTGTTTATCTACCGAACTGATAGCGTAGGAGTTGAGAGCGCCGGATTTTCTGAGTTGGAAAGTACGTTCAATGGCCGCGGATTCAAACCCCAGATCATACATAGCACTTTTTCCATTTATTATGATGGAATTCTTAGAGAATATCACGTTCCGAAATCGAAAGACATCCCAAATGACTCAAACTCAAACCCGATCATTGTCGTATACAACCATCAATGAAGACAGTGTTGTTGTTTTAACAATACCTCGCTAGCTGGCACCATAACAATACCTCGCTAGCTGGCACCATAACAATACTTCGCTCGCTGGCACCATAATAGTCTACCGAATGGTGTTCCCTTGTTTCGCAGGCAGACATTTCATAGAATTTCGTTTGGCAGCAAATGTTTCTTATAATATTTGGTCCTTGTATTTTTATTTCGAATATTATTGTTTCAACGACTATTTACTTGAATGAAACGTATTTCACAGAAACACAATTCAATGAATTTTATAACCACATTTTTTTTTATTTAAGTAACAAATTTATCAAATAGGTAGTAGAATTATTTTTAAAGAATATTGTTTGTTCGGTGTATTTTTCCATGGTATTTTATTTCAAGGAAAATGTAAACATAGACGTTATGCTATCCATAATTTTATATTTAAATCACTACCAGAAAATTAGATTAGGTTAGAACTGTCACCCCGTCAGAAACGAGCTTCTACCAGAAAAGTAGGTTAGGTTAGGTTAGAACTGCGACCCCACCAGAAAACTTATCGCCATCAGAAACGAGCTGCTACCAGAATAGTAGGTTTGGTTGTGTTAGAACTGCGACCCCACCAGAAAACTTATCGCCATCAGAAACGAGCTGCTACCAGAATAGTAGGTTTGGTTGTGTTAGAACTGCGACCCCACCAGAAAACTTATCGCCATCAGAAACGAGCTGCTACCAGAATAGTAGGTTTGGTTGTGTTAGAACTGCGACCCCACCAGAAAACTTATCGCCATCAGAAACGAGCTGCTACCAGAATAGTAGGTTTGGTTGTGTTAGAACTGCGACCCCACCAGAAAACTTATCGCCATCAGAAACGAGCTGCTACCAGAATAGTAGGTTTGGTTGTGTTAGAACTGCGACCCCACCAGAAAACTTATCGCCATCAGAAACGAGCTGCTACCAGAATAGTAGGTTTGGTTGTGTTAGAACTGCGACCCCACCAGAAAACTTATCGCCATCAGAAACGAGCTGCTACCAGAATAGTAGGTTTGGTTGTGTTAGAACTGCGACCCCACCAGAAAACTTATCGCCATCAGAAACGAGCTGCTACCAGAATAGTAGGTTTGGTTGTGTTAGAACTGCGACCCCACCAGAAAACTTATCGCCATCAGAAACGAGCTGCTACCAGAATAGTAGGTTTGGTTGTGTTAGAACTGCGACCCCACCAGAAAACTTATCGCCATCAGAAACGAGCTGCTACCAGAATAGTAGGTTTGGTTAGAACTGAGACTATTTCGTCAAAGGTATGAACAGAACAAAGTTTAGTAACTGTCACTCGATAAAATGTTTTTCTTGGTAATAAGTTTTATATTAATATAATAAGAGGATAAATAATATTTGATTTTTTATTCTATAAAGTGATATGAGAAACTTTTTATGTAAAACGAAATTCTATAAAACTGTTACCTATAAAACAACGTACCCCCCTCCCTCTCCCTCTGGTCTGTTGAATAAGGCTGATTTACTCACCGTCTATCTGCAAGAACTATCCAAGAATCAAAGAGACATAGACGTAGTATGCGTATGGCATAAAGGGTGGCCCCATTGCCATTAGGTCAGGATCTGATGATGGGATCCTGGAGAAATCGTGGGAACTCTATAAATATTATGGCCACACCTATAGCGATTTGGGTATTTTTTATAGTAAATTGTGCATTTGCTCTCGAAGAGCACATTTGGTGAAATGGAACTGATGATGAAGACCACAGATGGCCACCGGAACAACTCTGTAATAAGTATTTCACGGGTTGCGATTCAATTACTTTATACTGATTGCTAAGCAATGTTAGCTCGTCACAATGCATATGGTGAAGTGGAGCTGATGGTGAAGTACCAGGACCACTCCTCAAAAATTAACGTCCCTGCATCGGTAAAAGCAATGTTTAGTAAAAGGTGATGAGCAGTTGTCATTAGGCTATTGTAACTTAAAATTTTGCTTTGTATTCAGGGATCTTATTGGAGGTGGTGGTGGTGGACAGGTTTCTACTACTGCCAAATAATTTAATCGCTCCATTAGATCCGGAGCCAATTGGCTGTGGCAGACGGACAGACAGACAAACACGAGTGATCCTATAAAGGTTTCGTTTTTTCAATTTGAGGTACGGGACCCTTCTAGGGTTTGATAGACAGGTCTACTGAGATGACGGCTGATAGAGATGCATAGAATTAGAAGACATGCAGCGCCGACCACTAACACATTGCTATACTTAAGGGCAGCGCGATAATTACTAAAGGACTTTGACTAATATGACTTATTCCTTCCTTCCATAAATTACTTTTTCTTTACATTTTTTTTACTACTTTTTAAATTTTCGATTCAGTATTTGCATTTATTTTCCCAATTATTCCATTATCTAAGTTAGTTTCTATATTGTTCACAGAACCACAATGTCTACGGAGACTATATCCAGTGCGGAGCTCGATGCTCTGCCTGACAGGATCGCGGACACCTTCTCAGGGCTGAAGGTCCTCATCACAGGAGGAACTGGCTTCATGGGGAAGGTGCTGGTCGAGAAACTTCTCAGGTATACATTAGTATTATTTATTATGTAACTAAATGTTATCCGCGGTTTAGTTCCCGTGGTTCATTTGCTTCTCATTCCACAGGAATTCGTGAATTTTTTCAAAGTCAATCCCAAAGTTTGAATCGTGATAAGGGTATCGTGCCGGTGTAGTTACACGCACGTGACACGTTCCAGCTTCGTCTCTGGGGTGGCAACGCATCTGCGATGTCTTTGGTGTTGCAGACGTCCACAGGCGGCGGTGACCACTGACCATCAGGTCGATCGTCGACTTGTTTCCATCTTGTGAGAGCTCCCACAAGATGGATCTATGACCTGGTGAAGGTCGTGAGAATCCGCTGGATGCGGGAGACACAAGACCAGTCCTTGTGGCAATACTTGGGGAGGCCTATAATAATATAGATTAATATAGATCCTGGCCGATTTCGGCCACAGCGACTTGGATCTGCCTATTGATGACATCGCTGGTGTGCCCTCAGGTGACTGATATAACCAATTTTTGCCGCGAAAGTACGTCCACATTCACGGCAAGTCAGCACCCCTCCGATTTAATTATAGGCCCCTTCTCCAAGTAAAGTTTTTGCACGAATTTTGCTTAACCGCTTGATGCCCTTATCTGAAGACATTTTGCCTGAAACCCAATTTGGCTTTCGGCCAAATCGAGGCACATGCGAGGCCATCTTCTCTGTCCGCCAACTCCTAGAGAAGAGTCGAGAGCAGGGTCAACCTTTGTACCTTTGTTTTGTTGACTTAGAAAAAGCTTTCGACTGTGTGCCTCGAGAAGCCTTATGGGTGGTATTGGCACAACTTGGATGCACGGACAAGTTTGTAAGAATGATCCGACTCCTGTATGATGACATGAGTTGTTGTGTTAGTGTGCAGGGTGAAGATTCAGAGTTCTTTTCTGTGAGCTGCGGCGTGAAGCAAGGCTGCGTACTCGCTCCAACTCTGTTCGCCCTGTACTTTGCGGTCGTAGTTCGGGATGCCTTGCAGACTTTATCCGAGGGTATTCGTATCCGTTTTCGTGTCAGTGGCGGCGGTGTCTTCAACTTAACTAGACTTAAAGCTCGCACCAAAGTGACCCACGTGACTATCACTGAGATGATGTATGCAGATGACTTGTGCTTTGCGGCGGAATCCCCAGAGGGTTTACAGAGGCTTATGTCGTGTCTTGATGAGTCATGTCGCAGATTTGGCCTTGGCCTTTTGGTCGCCCCTTGGGGAGGCCTATATCCAGCAATGGACGTCTTTCAGCTGAATGATAATGATGAGGTGCTATGAAAGTAAACAGAAAGAGAAGTTTATCTCTTTCAGAAAATGTCCGGACATCGCTCAGATTCTTCTCTTCGTGAGGTCAAAGAAGGGAAAGAATCCGAAACAGAGACTGGAAGAGATCTTAAGTGGAGTTGTAAGTACAGCTTTATATCTATTACCTATATTCCGGCCAATGAAAGAAAGCGTTCCTTTTAAAAAAAAAAAAAAAATTAGGGATTTTATAATAGCAATGCGTATGACAGTCTCAATTGTTTCTGACACCTGTCACTTGGACACGATTAGGAACTAATAATGTTTGAAATCGTAAAAAAACGTAATATTTTGTGCTCAGCGTTTGAAGTCCTTCTCGGTTGTTTTACCTCTGGTTTTGCATCACAGTGATATTTACTGTCATTGCTATAGGATTATTGTCAAATGTCGAATAACTCATACCACTGACAGGTTTTAGTTGGAAATGAACTAACAGAGACACTGTAGTTCCACGAGTACGGGTCGTATGTATGCCCGACGTTGGACCATAGCCAGTGTAGTTCCACGAGTGCGGGTCGTATGTATGCCCGACGTTGGGCCATAGACAGTGTAGTTCCACGAGTGCGGGTCGTATGTATGCCCGACGTTGGGCCATAGACAGTGTAGTTCCACGAGTGCGGGTCGTATGTATGCCCGACGTTGGGCCATAGACAGTGTAGTTCCACGAGTGCGGGTCGTATGTATGCCCGACGTTGGGCCATAGACAGTGTAGTTCCACGAGTGCGGGTCGTATGTATGCCCGACGTTGGGCCATAGACAGTGTAGTTCCACGAGTGCGGGTCGTATATAGTTTGATAGGTCGATTTGTTTTCTCCTTTTGATCGTTACTTCTCCTGACGAAGTTTATTCCGTTTATAAGTAGGTATGTATGTATATATCTATGTATTTATTCTTGTATTTTATAGTTATTTTCGTGTTATCTATCCCTTACGTTGCACCTGCCATGTTTTCTCTCTGCATCACCCTAAGGCTGACTGGTAGAAAATGCCTCAGGCATTAATTCCACCTTTGTATACGGTATTCTTTTTACTTGTGCATAAAGTTTTAATAAATAAATAAATATGGCACATTTAGCTTTAGAAAAAGACTGTCAGACACAACTCAGTATCATACTCGAGACCAAAAATAAAGAATAATCTGTATCAGGGTTTTTCAAAAATCTACCCCTGACGGGGTGAAAAGGGGTGGTTAATTTTTATAGGGAAGGGTTTTACTCCGTGGCTTGATTAACGTTGCGCGCTGTCATCACTAATGCTGGGGCCACACCAACGGTCAACGTTAATGCCCATCATGGCCATAAACATCGCGGTAATTAGTTCGATGATTATCGCGATAAACTGAGTGGCCACACTTGAACGGTTAACGTCAATGCTAATTAGATGGCGATGAAATTGGCGTTGAATTTCAAGATGACGCTGACGCTGCTGCACTGTATTTAATGAGTGTCAATTTTTATTGTATGAATATATTTTATACGTCCTCAAGCATCATGTTTCGATGCACGATTTTTATAGCATTTGAGTCTCGGAGTATCCCACAAACATGGCTCTCTTTGCAGAACTTCGAGAAACTCGATAACTTTTTCATTACTCACTCCACTCCATAGTCGGCTCCGCTAGATAAACTCGTGCGATCCCGTCGTCAAGGTGCACAATGACAAACGTAATGTGGCCGCTTCCACGCAATAATTCTCGCGGTAAATATCTTTGATCTGCCAAAAAATACCGCCACACGAGTTATCGCCAAACGTCAATCGGCAATGTGAATGCCGTTGTCAAATTATCGCAATAAGTTGTGGCTACACCTACGGCCGACGTCCATCATCGCGATAATCAACGGCATTTCCCGTTGGTGTGGCCCCAGCATAACAAAGTCACCATATTTATATTGTTTACAACACCGTGTACACATCACCCTTAGCGGTGTCTTTATAACAAAACGTTATTTTTTTCTATTACCTTTTAAACACAAGATAGGAGCAATCATCATAATATCCTGCCCGATTAATAGTTTAAGTTGTGCGTCACATTATAATTACTTAAGTCCATACACGACAATTAACGTTGAGTAGGTAAATTAAGTTCTTTCAAATTAAAGGATTGCCTATATTATTGACAGTCGTTACGGGCACCAGCGGGGCAATTGCGTAACACATTATCAATCGGAATCGGTTTCATTTTGACAGTTCAACAACATTCATTGCGTTATTTACGTGTTGAGCAGACACATTTTTAGAACTTATGAAGCAATGGATTAGCAATTTGCTTCAAAATGATTCAGATTCCGATTAATAGTGTGTTACGCAATTAGGACTCTGGTCAGTAACCAGAAAGTCTGACAACCAGTCTTACAGCCCGATTCAAACTTTTCGGAACGGTTTGGAACATGAAGCGGTCGCTCTTGTAACCAGTTGTGCATTTTTTTAAAGTTGACTGTTTTCTTTGTTTCTAGCTCTTCGACAAGGTCCGCACAATGAGGGGGGGCGTGGAGCCCCTGCTGGAGAAGGTGACCCTCGTGAACGGCGACGTCTCGGAGCCCGACCTGGGCATGAGCGAGGAGGACAGACAGACGGTCATCAAAGACGTGCACATCATCATACATGCTGCTGCAACTATCAGGTAACTTCAGACGGTCTAGCCTGTTCCCAACTATGTTGGGGCCGGCTTCCAGTCTAACTGGATGCAGCTATTATACATGGAGCGACTGCCTATCTGACCTACGCAACCCAGTTACTGGGTAACACGATACCACGCGGTATAAGGTTATCAGCCCAAGAACAGACACTGGTCACTCTGGCTGAATATAAATAAATACTTATAAATAAAATAACATTATTATTCTTTAATGATCTGCTGACACAGGTCACCACTCTGTGACAAGAAGCGGGCTACAATCTACCACGCGGGGACAGTGCGGGATACAATTATTATAAAACTAACTGTTGCCCGTGGCTTCACCCGCGTGGATGTCAACATTTCCCTATTTGAATCGGATTTTGTGCACAATTTCATGCGTTTTTTTTGCGCGGAACCTTACTTCTTGTTCTTTTTATAAAGTAAAAACTTATTTATAAAAAACAACCAACTTCCAAAACAACACTACAAAGTGAAAAATAACTTTAATTTCGGAAATCAGTGTCTTTGGTTTAGTCATTTCGTTTTTGCCACCGACTTCCGAAATTACCTACCCCACCCAAATTCCTGTACCACTACTTGCTAAGTAAGTAACAGTGACAGGAAGTTATTATAACATCAGCCATGAACATACTCTAATTGAAGCTAACTCAATACCACTCATCAGAATTTGACCAAATCTATATGCGACTACAGGAGTTTCCCTCCATTCTTCATGGATCCTATTATCAGAACTAGGTTTTGATGAAAATGGGACCAATCTTGTAGTATGTATAAATAAAACAAGATTTTCCAAATCGGTTTACAAATGACGGAGTAGGTACTGTAGCGACCGGCCACGATACACAGGCAGGTCACTACGTAGATTGTCTGTCGGGTCTCGACTACGAGGTGTGTTCGGGGGTTTACTCGTAGTAATATACAGGGTGTGGCGTAAATAGTGGTCCAACATTGAGCGGTCGATACACCGTATATTCAACTATCACATACCACAATTTGAAACTTTTTTCCATAGATCTCAAAATAAAATATTTTTCTATTCTTGCTTAAAAGTTTTACACCTTGCTTTACTAATTGAGCTGTACAGTTCAGTTCTTTTTGAATAGAAATGGCTACAACTTTTGTTTAAATTATAGAATCAGTTATTATTATACTATTTTAGAATCTGCATTAACTAGACAAGTTTTTCAAATAATGGGCACCGACAGTGTAGTACATTTTTTTTACACCATTCAAACCCCAATTCACACAATTTTTTAAACATTTGAGTTACATTTTGAAATAAACACATTTTTCTTTATTACCTTTATAATTACATTTAAAAAATTACTTGCATGTATTCCACAACTATGAACCGAAAAAATAATGTCAGTTACAGAAATTACAGCCACATTAGTAAACCAAGGTGTACATTTTTAAAAAAAGAATAGAAAAATATTTTATTCTGAGATCTATGGAAAAAAAGTTTCAAATTGTGGTATGTGATAGTTGAATATACGGTGTATCGACCGCTTAACGTTGGACCACTATTTACGCCACAACCTGTATAAATAGGAACGCAGTAGGATTCTTCTTATTATTTATTTGCTTATATGAAAGCCACAATACATTATATTACAGGGGCTAATATTACACTCACTCGACATAAAACAATATGACTTTACGTCATGGTTTTTCACCTATTCTAAGATTCAAATAAAAACCAATGTTTGTCTTATCAGCCAATGTCATAATCCAAAGAGGATTCATGCGAAGGCAGGCTCAACTAAGGCCTCTACAGTACTGAGGTAACACACGTTTAAATAAAAATACAACCGAATTGAGACCTCCTCCTTTTTTTGAAGTCGGTTAAAAGTAGTCTAAGTTACTCCTTATAACATCAGCTATCTGCCAGTGAGAGTTTCGAAGATTAGCCTGAACTAACGGACAGACAAAAATTTTAAATATTGTTATTTTTTTGTTCTATGTACCGTCTGTACTTTCAGCATTTAGTAAAAAGCTGTTATTTTGACATTACAAACAGACTTTTCAATTATATTTATTTGTATGGATGAACTGTTACGTCAGTACAGTGGTCGGATGAGGTCCTGGGTTCAAGCCCGAAGTCGACCAGTCTTTGACTTTTTTACTTTAGGAATTTCTCAGTAGCAGCCCGGAGTCTAGATTAGTGCCCGGTTGATGGCAATAGGCTCGCACCCACATGGCATGGGACTTAATAGCTGGTGAAATGTGGGTGTACTAACACTTCTGCCTACCCAATGCAAGCGTGATGTTATGGTTGCAGGTTCGACGAAGAGCTAAAGAAGGCTGTTCTGCTGAACGTGAGAGGCACCAAGCTGATGGTGGAACTGGGGAAGGCGTGCGAGAACTTGAAGGTAAACTGTTCATATTATCTATACTAATATTATAAAGCCGAAGAGTTTGTTTGTTTGTTTGGTTGAACGCGCCAATCTCAGGAACTCCTGGTTCAAATTTAAAAATTCTTTTAGTGTTGGATAGCTCATTTATTGAGGAAGGCTATATGCTATATAACATCACGCTACGACTAATAAGAGCGGAGCATCAATGAAAAATGTTGCAAAAACGAGGAAAATTTATTTCTTTTGCGAGCTTCCGTTGCGTGCGCTGCGTAAACGGTTAAACTAACGCAAAAATCATGTATGACGGAATTGTTCCTCTTAAAAAGTTCAAAAAAAATTCTGCAATAGCATTAGTCTATCTTTTAAGGTTGGCTCACTATAACATTTATAATGGTAATGAAATTTGTTATAAAATAATGCATTACTTTCGAAGGTGTTTTCATAAACATGGTATTAATCCGTATCCAATTAAATAGTTTCCTCATCAAGGTTGATTAAGCACATGAAAATTCCTTTTTGAATTATTAAATTTGGACCTTTCGCTTAGAGATTACGACGGGTATAAAAATGCTTAAAGTAAGAAAAATGCGCTTCGTCTATTTACCTACACAATTTATTTTTTATTGACTGAACGCGCTAATCTCTGTCACTACCAGTCGGGTTTGAAAAATTATTTTTGAATTATAAAGTCCAATTCTTGAGGAAGACTATAGGGTATGTAACATTACACTAGGACCTTAGAAGCCGAACAAAACCAAAAAAAAGGAAGAACGAGCGCTAAGCGAAAACGAAGTAACAGCGCGAATAGGCGATGCGATGCGACGGGGGGGGGCGGGGGAACAAGAAATTTTACGCGGACGAAATCGCGGGCGGATATTTATATAGATATACTTTACTGTACACCACAAAAATACATAACAAAAATAGATCAAACACTACAAAATATACAATTGGCGGCCTCATCGCCGTCTGCGATCTCTTCCAGGCTCTCGTTATTATTGTTTTTCAAACTTCGTCACATAAGTGGCGGTGCGTGGCAGAAGTCTAATCTACGTATTTTAATTATAATAGGTACTTATATCATATTAAAGAGGTCCCTGTTTTGAAAGTTATTATTTATGAAGAGTAAGTATAATTTTCTTTATTTCTTCCTCCTTGTAAATATTGCCAGCAACACAAATTGGATTCTGGATCGACCAAACTATGAACAAATGCATACCTTTGCGTAAAATTAAAATACAATCTATTTTAAGACAAAATGGGTAACCGAATGTATCAAAAGCTCCTGCAAAAATAAGAGATTTAAAAACACTTATACTTAAAACAAAGAACCCGATACTATCACAATACTATAAAAAAATATTTATTTATTTATTTATTTAAACTTTTCACACTTAAAAAAGTACAAAGGCGGACTTAATGCCTTAGGCATTCTCTACCAGTCAACCAAGGGTGGTGAAGAGATTAGATGGCAGGTGCTCTGTTAGAAATGGAACAATTTGTACATAAATAAGTCATAAACTTATAATACACATACATACATATTTACTATAATATATACCTATATTATATATATATATTATATACAAATTCAAGAGAGAGAGGTTTTGAGATGACTCTACGCTATTTATTTTGAAAATAACTCCGCAAAATATGAAAATATATTTTAAAAAAAACAGTAACAACAGCAAAACAACTACAATAAATTGACAAAATAACAAAGTCAACACAATGTGGAACATAATAATCGAACGAAGCAATAGAAAAGACAAGTGTAACATAAAACTACAAACAAATAACAATATTACGATCTCGGAGCAAAAACCAGCAGCCAATATGTTTAACAACTTTATTGCATCCATCGGCGAGGGAAGTCCGGTACGAGCAAACGATGAACCAGAAATCCCAGTGCTCTCACCTACCGAAAATACAATGTTCCCCACTCCTGTAGACCCTTACGAATAAATACTATGTTATAAAGCCTAAAAAATTAAAAAAGTCACGACATAAATAAACTTCCACCCTGTTTATCACCTTACACTACCACTATAAATTAACTAGCTTCTGCCCGCGGCTTCACCCGTGTGGATGTCGGAAATTATCCCACGGGAACGTGCTACCGGGATTAAAAGGAAGCGAAGCGATGATCGCATAACTAATAATCGAGGAAAAGGTCATTGACTCCTGTCCTAGCGCTGCGCCACCGTCAACCATAATTATTTTGTTACGCGTAATTTTAAACCTGTGATATCTTTAAAGTATTCATTTAAAGATGTCAATCTAAATTGAAAGCCCAATTTAAATAACATATTTTATTGGATAAGGATTAATACAATACCGGTCTAAATAGCTTCGGATATAACAATTAAATTTTTATCATCCTTAGAAGATTGACATGTCGCACCTTTAAAGACAAACCGTTACTAAACGAAATATAAAATTTAACACACGAGCTTAAATAAAAAAAAAACCACGGCTTTTTCGCAATAGAATTTAACATCATGGTGCTTTGAGTCATCTTTTGAGGTCATAATGATGGATATTTTACGTAATTTTATTTTATTCATCGTATAGTTTACGTGATTTTAAGAAAGATGCATTAGTAACTCAATTCTTGAAACATTTCGTTTAGTAACGGTTTGTCTTTAAAGGTGCGATATATATGCAATTGCGGATTTTTTGGTTGATCTTTTAAAGATGTACAATCTTTTAGAACATTAATTTAATGTTTCTCTTACGGTTTACGCGGCGCACGCGAGTAAAGCTCCCAGTCGGCATGATTTTTTTCGATATCTTCTACAATAATCGTCATATTTCAGCCAATTTACATAAAACTTTAGAGCTCGCCTACATTATAAAAGGAACCCTTCTGCAAAATTTCTGATATGATGTCAGTCAATCATCACTTCGCCCGCGATTTCGTTCGCGTAGATTTCGTACTTTCCCCTACAAATACAACCCCCTCCACCCGCTTTAAATGATAGTATTATAGGTTTTATTATATTTTATACATAAGTATACGCAGACATGTTGCGCCAACCCCAAATAAATTGGTATTAGGGCTGGAGAATGATAACGAAGTATTCGGGCCAAGTTTCACGTTTATAGGTCAACCAAATAATATTGTTTTTCATACAAACTATATTCCCCTTTTCACTCCCTATTTTAATTATTTGACCACAGGTTATTTATACCAAATTTCGAGTTAATCGCGCCACGTAGTAAAAACATCATCTGTAAAATTGACTACCACTTTTCACCACGGGGTAATATAATTACCTCTGACGGCAGAGGTAATTATTTTTGGTTTTAAGTATAATACTGAGTTTTGAGTTATGCCAAGTTAAACTTTATCGCCCCTTTCCACCCCCCCCCCCCCCCAAGGAGTAAATTATACATCGCTTGTGACGTTACCATTATTTGACTACTAGGTATATACATATACAAATTTTCGAGTTAATCCAACCACGCAATAAAATCATCACTTCTTAAATAGATTACCAATTTCTACCCCCTTAGGGGTAGATTTTTTTGAAAACTTTGATATACGTTTTACTTTATTTCCGAACTTAAGCATAAATACCGAGTTTCATGTTTATAAAATCGCGCTTTAAAAATTTTCCATATAAACTTTGATACCCCCAATCCAATTAGGAGGTAGTTGAAATAAATTGAAAATGACAAACTTTATTCTTTACTTAGCATTCCTGCCGTTTCAAGTTTATTACCTTAACAAATAAGATTTCTCTAACAAACGAAATCCCCGCTTTTTACCCCCTAAGGGGTGAAATTTCCAAAAATCCCTCCTTAGTGGATGTCTGCACTGTATAAGGTATCTATGTGCAAAATTTCAAGTCTCTAGGTTCAACGGTTTGGGCTGTGTGTTGATATATCACCCGGTAGGATTTTCGAAGCCCTATTTGACTCTGTTGGGGGATGACTTTGCAAAAACTGTGATAAACGTGTCTTATAATTTTCATTGAAGAGTATGTGTACCAATTTTTGAGTCAATCGACCCAGAGAATAAAAAGTTTCAAAGAAAATTCAACCCCCCATTTCACCCTCTTAGAGGGGAAATTCAAAAAACCCTTCCTTAGTGGATATTTACTCTTAACAAAGAACACACCCTCCAAATTTCATGTCTCTAGGATCAGCGGTTTAGGCTGTGCGTTGATATATCAGTCAGTGGGTCAGTCAGGACTTTCAATTTTATACACTACTCTGTCCAGAAAGTACAAGGAAAAGATCAATAATCGTACACAAAATGTTAATTATTCATCCAAATTAATTTTATCGTATGCTCTTTCAGAAACGATACTCTTACGCCAACGAACAACCCAATCATCAAAACATTTTTTGGAATCCATTCAGTTCTCGCCGCGAATTCTCGCTTTTTCGGTTTCGGCTCAGTTGGAAGGCGCCATTCCAAAGCTTGTTGAGTGGTTTGCATGTCAGACTCGTAAACCCATGTCTTATCACCAGTTACAGTGCGTTTTGTGATTGTGGGGTCGGAATTAACTCGTTCTATCATGTCTTCAGCGACCTTTACGCAATTGAGTTTTTGCATAAAACTCAGGTCTTTCGGCACTAGTCGACCGGCAACGCGTCTCATGCCGAAACAATCAATTAAAATGTACGAATTGAGACACATACAGCGGCTATCTTTCTCAGACTTAAACGGCGATTTTCAGTCGCCATTTTTTTTACTTTGGGGATGTTAAGTTCACTTGAAGACGTTAATGGCCGACCAGAGCGAGGCAAATCTCCCACCACATCTAGACCGCTTTTAAATGCTTTGTACCACTCATACGCACGTGTAAAAAAAAAAACTATTATTAAGTAAATGCTATTACAGTGTAAGCGAATATTTAAATGATTAATCCCTAAATTTCATGTAAAATACATAATGTTTTTCGTTTTTTTTTTTAGAATAAGTTAGATTATAAGATAAGCAATAAGTCCTAATCTCTCCCTTCTATCTTTCTGTTGCTGTGCCCGACAGGGTCCACGATTGTTCTTTATCTAATGTTTACTACCTAAGCATATACATGGTGGAATGCAATAAAGAATTGAGTATTAGATTTGTGTCCGTTATATGGTAATTGACTCATCTCCAAATAATGGGCCACAGACGGGCCTTCTGCCTCACCTTATCCGACCTTATTCCACGTACTCGGGGTCGGCGCCAAATGATTCCCTCTTCCACTCTCCACTGGTAGCCGTCACGTCATCATTTCCTCCCTCTTCATCCCTCTCACAATCCATCCATCAACATTCTTATTTATTGCTTTCTTTGCGTTTCTGTCCTCCTCAGCACGCATCAATCTATGTCAATGATAAATATTGTTGTCTTCTTTGTAGCTGTTCATCCACGTCTCCACATCCTACTGCCACCTGCACGAGAAACTCCTGGAGGAGAAGGCGTACGCCCCGCCCGCCGACCCGCACCAGATCATACAGGCTATCGAGTGGATGGATGACGAGACCATCGCAAACCTCACTCCCAAGTAAGTGAAGGCTCTTGGTTGCTTCTGTAGTTAACATGCCATCACCATAGCGCTCCGGAGTTAGGAAGTGTGCCCGGTCAGTGGCAATGGGCTCGCCCCTACTACATTGGACTGGGTGACTTCTTGTTTACGTCAAACTTGTCAAAATACGGCAGTGCTTTGTGCACGTTTATAGTGATATTCAATTTTATTTTAACAATATCTACAAGGTTCATCCTCAATCCGATTTTCTCACTGGCTGGTGAGACTTTTGAGCTAACTAGACGTTTTTTTTCGTGGCTACTACTTTAAGTATTCTATACACGCTGCTTTTTTATTGGCTAGGGAGCTGCCACGATAGCGTTGTACTTATCATTATGAACTACTTTTACTATGGAACCAAACTTGAAATTCAGAAAAAAAATGAGCTGTTTCGTAGGTACATTTATGTTCGCATAACTCGGCAAAATGTAGGGAACAGCAGATTTTTTTTTCGCGATTTCAGGTTTGGTCCTATGGTTGGTTATTCATAAAGATGAGTACAACACTATCGTAGCAGCTCCCTAGCCAATAATAAAGCAGCGTGTATAAACTTTTCCGAAACCCATAACACGACTCCCTCGGTACGTTTCTTTTCTTTAAGTTCTACGTTCTTGTAAATTGCAGCGCTGTCTTACGTTATATCTAAATTAAATGCGCGCAATTATGATAAAATAATAACTAAATACTTACATAATCAATTTTTATTTCTTTCCATGTAAAATACTGTTACTCAGCTGTATCCAGTTAGACTGGAAGCCGACCCCAACATAGTTGGGGAGAGGCGGGCAGATGATGATGATGATGACTTAATCTAATTTTATTTTAAGTAATAAGGGTTTCACCTAAAATCATTGCTAATATAATAACAATTATGTAATTTAAAACATCAATATTATGCAGCCTACGAAATTATATTTGCTGCAAATAAGACTATTTAGCAATTTGCAAAATACGTTAGAACTTTTGAAATTCGCGGACATTAGAGCATTCTCATTCATTCTTACATCAACATACACCACTGCCATGTTCTACACGATCTGTGGGTCAAGATCACACCTCTCACTGTGGCATGCGACGGTGCCGAGTGTACCGCGAGCTCGGCGACCCACATCTCAAGGTCACGCCTGTCACTGTGGCATGCGACGGTGCCCAGTGTACCGCGAGTTCGTCGACCCACATCTCAAGGTCACATCTGTCACTGTGGTATGCGACGGTGCCGAGTGTACCGCGAGCTCGGCGACCCACGTCTCAAGGTCACATCTGTCACTGTGGCATGCGACGGTGCCCAGTGTACCGCGAGTTCGTCGACCCACATCTCAAGGTCACACCTGTCACTGTGGTATGCGACGGTGCCGAGTGTACCGCGAGCTCGGCGACCAACGTCTCAAGGTCACATCTGTCACTGTGGCATGCGACGGTGCCGAGTGTACCGCGAGCTCGGCGACCCACATCTCAAGGTCACATCTGTCACTGTGGCATGCGACGGTGCCGAGTGTACCGCGAGCTCGGCGACCCACGTCTCAAGGACACATCTATCACTGTGGCATGCTACGGTGCCGAGTGTACCGCGAGCTCAGCGACCCACGTCTCAAGGTCACACCTGTCACTGTGGCATGCGACGGTGCCGAGCAGTCACCGCAGTCACGTGGTGAAGTTTGACCGAATAATTAAATACAGAACCCTAAAAAGATATTGCAAATACTATGGTATAAGGTCTAAGAAAGGTAAAATTATATTTCGAGAAATCCTGGGTTTGATCCTAGGTCAGGCACTGTGTTAATATTGTACTCCAGCAGGAATTTCTCATAATTATCATTGTCATCATCTGCCTGCCTTTTCTCTACTAGGTCGGGGTCGGCTCCCAGTCCAGGAATTCCTCAAAGTAATAAAATGACGTACACTTTCAGGTTGTTGGACAAGCTACCCAACTCCTATGCCTTTACGAAGGCGCTCGGGGAAGCGCTGGTGGTCGAGTCTATGGCACACATGCCGGCTGTGGTGCTCAGACCTTCCATAGGTAAGTCACTCACCTCGTGGACACGAGGTGCATGTGTTAAAACAAACTTTGTGATTTACAAATATTCAGCTTTCATAAGATGAATTAAAAAAAACATTATAGAAAAGGATTCTTGAAACAGACTTTGATTTTGTAATTTAACAAGTTTTTGTCGTTACTTGGTATTGGCAGTTTCATTTATTGCCTCCCATCTTAATTAACTACACTTTTAAATTATTTATTTATTTAATGAAACATGGAAGACTTACAGCTTGAAAAAACTTAATGAAAAAGAAACCATGGTCTACTGGAACCCAATTACAAGTCATCACGTGTAGAATTAGACCGGGAATGTTATGTGCGCGTACTACAATAACACGTGATACGCTGCGTTGTTATAAGGTTACATATTTATCTAAAACTAATTGGTTTACATTATAAGAAGAACAAATTATAAAATTAAGAATATAATTATAGATACAATTTTATGATTAAGTGGCTATTTGAAAAAATTGAGGCTTAAGAAAGAAAAGAAAGAAAGAAAGAAAAATAGGTTTATTTGTCACAGAAACACGTGCATACAAAACGATAAGAATAAACAGAAAAAATAAAACAAAATAGATCCACATTATAATCACGAGCTCAAAACAGAAATAGTCGGAAGCTGCACGTCATGACTGTGACAAGAAGGCTTCCACTCAGCATGATGCTGTGCTATGAGGGACCCACAGCACAGCGCTGATTTTCAGTGGTTACCCGAAAAAAGACGTACGGAAATCAGGTCAGGTTCAGTGATCAATACATAAATAGTTACATAACAAAACAAAAGAACCAGTAACAACTTAAAATATGCTGCAACTATACAACCAAATACAGGTATGAATAAATATTATGAAATAACCCAAAAAAGACTCCGTAGGCATTGCAGGTGCGTGCATAAATAATGTACCTACCTGAAACATAAATTATTGTTACAATAATAGAACGTCAAGTGTTTCGTCTCGCTCCCACCCTCATCCTCATAAGCATCTTCTAGCTGACGTCACACTAGTCGTAAAGGGTTCCAAGTCATGCTGCTTACAAATTTCATTAAACTGCTTGCTTGCACGCACAATATAACTATTCTGCCTATAATTCGTAGAGGAATAAGGTACACGTAAGGGCGGATTAAAACGAAATGATTTATTCGGCACATTAAAATAGAATTTTGATAACAGCTCAGGACTGTCAATATTATTGTTAAATATCTTTAACAGAAACAGAAAGTCAGCAATCCTACGTCTATCTTCAAGTGACAACAAATGGTACTTCTTACATAGTCGGAGATAATCATTTGAATGGTATGGAATCTTATGATGGTAACAAAGATATTTAATAAAGCGTCTTTGGATATTTTCGATGCGGTCGATATACTGATGATAACGTGGGTTCCAAATCTGAGATGCGTATTCTAGCTGACTTCTAACAAAAGTGCAGTATAATATTTTTAGCGTTTTAGCATCTGTAAAGCATTTAGAGAGACGCATTATAAACCCAAGCAGTTTAGAGGCTTTTTTGACAATGGCGTCAATGTGTGTGTCAAAAACTAACTTACTATCTTGGTGGATGCCCAAGTCACGAATAGTATCGCACCTCGGCAAGGTTTGGCCCGATAGAGTATAAATGGTAGCTAGGACTGCACGTTTCCTAGTGTAAGTGACAACAGAGCACTTTATTGGATTGAGATCCAGTTTGTTAGCCCGACAATACTCTTCGAGACGACAAAAGTCAGCTTGAAGTGTTAACCCATCTTCAAGCGATGAGATCGTGGCAAAGATTTTCATGTCATCGGCGAAGCATAATAATTTGGATGAATGCAGACACTGGTCGATGTCGTTTACATAGATCACAAATAGGAAGGGACCAAGCAACGAACCCTGGGGGACTCCGCTGGGCACAGATACCCATCTAGACATGTAGTTATTGAGTACTACTGCTTGTGACCTATTATCAATATAAGATGCGAACCACCTCAGGAGGTCTCCACGAATACCCATGTACTTTAGCTTCTGTATCAGGGTGTCGTGGTCGATCCGATCAAATGCTTTACTATAATCAGTGTAAACTACATCGACCTGCTTGCCGTCATCCATAGCACCAGTAATAAAATCATTAAATAAAATGAGATTTGAAGTGGTAGACCGTCCTCTCAAAAAACCATGCTGGAAAGAGCTTAACGAGTTAGCAAGGGCGGGATATAATTGATTATAGATAACCCGCTCAAATATTTTAGCTATAATGCACAGTTAAGATATAGGCCTATAATTGATTACTTCGGTTTTAGACCCCTTCTTATGTACGGGTGTAATAAAGGCAGATTTCCACACTCTGGGGACAACACCCTGAGATAGAGACTTGGAGAACAAAATTGAGATAGGTATGGCAATGGAAGGCGCACATTCAAATTTTGATGATATATTATCAGGGCCTGCACCTTTCGATGAATCAAACTTGCGGAGTAAATCGGTCACAACATCGATCTTTACTTCTATGTGACAAATATCACACGAGGGTGTGGTGGCGACAGAGGAGGAACTAGAGGCTGAAATGGTATTATTAGTTGAGGTGGAGTTAAGGAAGGTAGACAGAAAATAAGAAGAAAATGCCTCACAAATAGAATCACCAGTGAGCAATAATTCATTGTTGTAATTTAGTGTATTAGGAACAGCATTAGAGTTATAGCGGTTTTTCACAAAGGTCCAAAAGTACTTAGGGTTATATTTTATTGATTTTTCCGTTTGATTGAGGTAACAGTTATAACACGAGGCTTCCATAGTCTTAACTCTTTCGCGCAGGCATTTAAAAGTTAATTCATCGGATTTATTGCCATAGGACTTCCATTTTTTCAGATATTTGTACTTTTCCTTAATAGTTCTGATGAGCGAAGTACTGTACCAAATTGGGTATGTTTTATTACGTATAAGCTTTTGCGGTATATGCCTATTTTGAAATTCTTTAATAATATCCATAAAGTACGCAACTGAATCATCAAGAGATCGAGACGCGAACTGATGCTCCCAATCAACGGCATAAATTTCGTTATTTATAGACTCAAAACCGCCTTTGCTATAGATATACCGTAACCGCGGTGCATGCTCCAAGGGTGGTTATTCAAAGATGTCGACATTAATTACTAAAGCGGGATGATAGGGGTCAATAGTGACTAGAGGGTCAACGCACTCACCAACACAGGCAAATTTATTAGAGAGTACTAAATCCAACACTTTGCCATACCTATTGACCACTCCGTTGTATTGTCCAATGTCCAACATACATAAACATTCGTCACTAGTGGCGGGATTCAATGGGACTAGCGAATTATTATTGTGACAAGGAACCCACGAGATTCAATGGGACTAGCGAATTATTATTGTGACAAGGAACCCACGAGATTCAATGGGACTAGCGAATTATTATTGTGACAAGGAACCCACGAGATTCAATAGGACTAGCGAATTATTATTGTGACAAGGAACCCACGAGATTCAATGGGACTAGTGAATTATTATTGTGACAAGGAACCCACGAGATTCAATAGGACTAGCGAATTATTATTGTGACAAGGAACCCACGAGATTCAATGGGACTAGCGAATTATTATTATGACAAGGAACCCACGAGATTCAATAGGACTAGCGAATTATTATTGTGACAAGGAACCCACGAGATTCAATGGGACTAGCGAATTATTATTGTGACAAGGAACCCACGAGATTCAATGGGACTAGCGAATTATTATTGTGACAAGGAACCCACGAGATTCAATAGGACTAGCGAATTATTATTGTGACAAGGAACCCACGAGATTCAATGGGACTAGCGAATTATTATTGTGACAAGGAACCCACGAGATTCAATAGGACTAGCGAATTATTATTGTGACAAGGAACCCACGAGATTCAATGGGACTAGCGAATTATTATTGTGACAAGGAACTCACGAGATTCAATGGGACTAGCGAATTATTATTGTGACAAGGAACCCACGAGATTCCACTCATATTAAAATCACCTAGAACTAAAAACACATCAGAAGTATTATTCAAAGTTATGTGGTTCAATTTAGTCAGGAAATTATTGAGTTGATTCGAAAACGAAAAGCCCTTATTTTGTTTACATAAATACAGAGCGCAAATATATAGGATTACGTGATCTCGTGAGTTCAGTTTTTTAAGTCGTATTTTAATCCAGAGATCCTCCGCTGAAGAGTGAAGGAGCGGTTGTGGGGTAGCAGATAACTCCCTACGCGTTGCGATAAGTACACCACCACCTCGCGTTTGTCCAGTCATAGCATAGTTCCGGTCACGACGCCACACTATATATCGGTCATCAAACAACTCTGAGTTTAACATACCATCGATTAGCCACGTCTCAGTTAAAACAATGATATCGTAAAAATTCATCGACACCTGACGATAAAACGAGTCCGTCTTTGTCCGCAGTCCCCGTACGTTTTGGTAATAAACAGTCAGACGCTGTCCAATATCGTCAGCCATTACCAATATCGTCAGCCATTACCAATATCGTCAGCCATTACCAATATCGTCAGCCATTACCAATATCGTCAGCCATTACCAATATCGTCAGCCATTACCAATATATGCAACAACTGTGTAAGCACCAATGTTACAATTCATTTCGAAACAAAAGATAATTACGTGTAACAGAGATAAATATTTAAAAAGCGGGTAGAAATAAATTAAAATAGCAAGAATGTATAAACCGTCTGATATTAAGCAAAACACAACTGAGCGAGCAGGCAAGCACCAGTACAAGACGTGGGTATGCGCAAGCAAGATAGACATGTTATTATGAGTCGGATCTTCAATACACAGCGCGATAAAGAGAACAATAGAAACTCATTAGCGATGCAGAGGTGTTAAACCTTTTACAATAAAAAACCAAGAAATAGTTGTGTTGTGATCTTAGATAAATATTAACACTAAAACATAAAATTGGAAAAAAGCAGCCACTCAATCCTAAATGCACGTAGTAGCGGTTTAAATAATTTTGTTTAAATCCGTTTCTTTTCGAATTATAAAGGGTTTGCAGTTGACATCTTTGCGCACATGAATTTTGCCATGTTTCACCCATACGAATTCATAGCATTTCTCCTTAGCGGTAGTTTTAGTTTTATTCAAAAGTTTTTTGTATTCAACGCTTAAGTGGTCATTAACATAAACACGCTGTGGTGCTCCTTGAAAACCCAAATCAGAGGTGGACAGATCTTTATCAGCGCGTACAGCCGCAATAAAGTCTTCTTTTAAATACCTGTTAAGGAAGCTCACTATCACTAATTTCTCCTTGGAGTTTTGTATAGGCACCCTAGAGATATAGTTAATCTGGTTCTTGGGACAACTATTATTGATTTTGCGGCCGATGGCTTCAACAATTGAGAATAGATTCTCATCTTTCTTAAGGGGCACTCCTTTAATCTCCACGTTATTTAGCCGGGATCGCTGATCGTGTGACGAAAGCTCAAGTTTTGTCGTAGCTAACTCAGCTTGCAACGACGAAAACGTATCCCGAAGCTTCTCGAACTCGGACGCTTTCGACTCTAGACTAACAAGGCGAGAGTCGAATTCATCGAGCCGGCCACTAGAAAAATCATAGCTTTTTTTGAGCTCGGTCAACTCATCTTTTATCGACCTTAAGTCGTTGATTAAAGTTGGTAAGTTCAGTAGCTGTTGCTTCATTTCACGAATCTCACTTAGTACTGTATCAAGTGAGGCAGTAGGCTGTGGAGAAAGCAAAGCCGGCGATGATAATCTACACGCAGGGCATTTCCATTGAGCTCTTCGGTCAGCACCCAACTTCCTCCAACCCCCTTCAGATATGCTTGCACAAGAGTAATCCAGGGATTTTTTGCAGCTCGCACATTGAACACCGTCGTTACATTGCTCATTACAACTTGCACACGTCTTCATCATGAATCAAGTACGAAAATATTAATGATATATGGAACCGTAAAAAGGTTGAGGATATATTATTTTGAGCGTAATACGTACCGCGCTAGTGCGTGCTCACACAAGACTGATGATTTAAATTTTAAAATCTCCATGTTCCGAGAATAATCTCCTCCGTGCAACAATATTCTCTCGACAGCACTGCTCTGCTGCAGATGTCCGCAGGTGGCGGAGACCACTTATCAGGTGAGGTGTTGGCATTTTTCCCAAACACCTGCCTGTCATCTGCCATTTCCCAACTATGATGTGGTCTAACCGGATGCAGCGGAATACCAGTATTTTATACGGCCTACATGGCGACTGCCTCTGAGCTCCACAACCCAGTTATACAATAACATGAAATTAAAAAATATTTGTATTTTCCAGTGATTCCAATCTGGAAGGAGCCTGTTCCCGGATGGACTGACAACATCAACGGACCTACAGGATTACTTATTGGTAAGTTTTTGACATCATGCTGATGAGAACCGCACCCTAATTGCATAACACTGCATAACGCAGACGGGATGACACGGAATGATGCTTCTATTTTAGGCCGGACACATACAGACAGATTCCGTTTCACAATTTCGTTTTAAAATATTTTACGGAATTTCGAATGCAGCAAATCCATTCAAACTATACAAACTTCTCCGTTCGAAATTTTCTCCGATTCGAAATTCCGCATGGTAGTCTGTGCGTGGTTTTGTATGGATTTGCTGTCTTCGAAATTCCGAATCGATATTTCGAAACGGAATTGTTGTTCCATTGTTGTCTTAGCTGTCCAGTAGACGAATTTGTTATGTGAAAATGTAAGGGATTTTCATTCCGAGTGTTAGCATTTTGGATAAAACCATAATTTATAGTCTGATTATAAGTTCACGTAACACACGTAACGCCACACCTTGTTTCCCCGAAGGGTTAGGCAGAGGTGTACCACACACATTTATGTTTAAAACAAAGATAAGACACCAGATAAGTTACCTATATTTTGTTTAAGGAATCTTATCGTAGATAATAATTACCTTGTGTGAGATACCTGAGATGCAGGCTTATTCCTAGTTCCGGTAGAATCCAATGATTATATACCTATAATCTATAAATAAAATTGAAGTGTCTTTTTGTACGGTACTTATAACAAAAAATATTTTTTTTAAATTCTTGTCTGTCTGTTTGTTTGATCCGTCTAATCTTCGAAACAGCTGGAGCGATTTTGAATAATTAGAATTCTGCGCAAAAAAATTAAAACCCATGAAATTGTGAACAAAGTCATATTTTAAAAATTATTTTTGCATTTGGTAGCCCAAGTCTCAAGGATAGGCTATTTAACATCACGCTACGAACCTTAGGAGCCGAGCAAAAAGAAAAAAGTCAGAACGAACGCTAAGCGAGAACGAAGTAATAGCGCGGGCGGGCGTTGCATCGCGACGAGTCGAGGGATGAGGGAGTTTTATTAAAATGTGGCTGTTATTTTAGTATATTGTGTATCTTACGACATCCACGCGAACGAAGTCGCGGTGCATTGCTAGTTTTGTAAATATACTTATATATGTAAACCAATTATTTCAATGAACAACAAAGAATTATTCTGTTAATAACATTCTCAAAGCGATAGCGATTGTGTTATGGAATTAACCATTTAATTTCAATTCTACTAGGTGCTGGTAAAGGAGTTATCAGATCCATGTACTGTAAGAGCAACAGTTACGCCGACTTCCTGCCGGTCGATGTGTTCATCAATGGCATAATGATCGTCGTATGGAACTACTTGAGCCATGGGTTAGTTTCATTGTGTTCTGTTACTATAAGTTAGTTTCGTTGTATTCTGTTACTATAAGTTAGCGGAAAGGCGGCTTTACAACATTCTAGAGTCACCAGCAACGTCTATTGCCGACGCGTTGCTAAATTCTCAACTAAAAGTTGCGTCCATATTTGTGACAATTCAACGGAGACGCTGTGACCGTGGCGAAATAAATGTAATTCTGTTACACAGCGATCCATTCTGAAGCCTCAAAAGATAATGTCTACACGATGTCGCGACCCCCATCCACATTCAGGGCGACTATGGTACTGTGACTGATGTCGCGACCCCCATCCACATTCTGGGCGACTATGGTACTGTGACTGATGTCGCGACCCCCATCCACATTCTGGGCGACTATGGTACTGTGACTGATGTCGCGACCCCCATCCACATTCTGGGCGACTATGGTACTGTGACTGATGTCGCGACCCCCATCCACATTCAGGGCGACTATGGTACTGTGACTGATGTCGCGACCCCCATCCACATTCTGGGCGACTATGGTACTGTGACTGATGTCGCGACCCCCATCCACATTCTGGGCGACTATGGTACTGTGACTGATGTCGCGACCCCCATCCACATTCTGGGCGACTATGGTACTGTGACTGATGTCGCGACCCCCATCCACATTCAGGGCGACTATGGTACTGTGACTGATGTCGCGACCCCCATCCACATTCTGGGCGACTATAGTACTGTGACTGATGTCGCGACCCCCATCCACATTCTGGGCGACTATGGTACTGTGACTGATGTCGCGACCCCCATCCACATTCTGGGCGACTATGGTACTGTGACTGATGTCGCGACCCCCATCCACATTCTGGGCGACTATGGTACTGTGACTGATGTCGCGACCCCCATCCACATTCTGGGCGACTATGGTACTGTGACTGATGTCGCGACCCCCATCCACATTCTGGGCGACTATGGTACTGTGACTGATGTCGCGACCCCCATCCACATTCTGGGCGACTATAGTACTGTGACTGATGTCGCGACCCCCATCCACATTCTGGGCGACTATGGTACTGTGACTGATGTCGCGACCCCCATCCACATTCTGGGCGACTATGGTACTGTGACTGATGTCGCGACCCCCATCCACATTCTGGGCGACTATGGTACTGTGACTGATGTCGCGACCCCCATCCACATTCTGGGCGACTATGGTACTGTGACTGATGTCGCGACCCCCATCCACATTCTGGGCGACTATGGTACTGTGACTGATGTCGCGACCCCCATCCACATTCAGGGCGACTATGGTACTGTGACTGATGTCGCGACCCCCATCCACATTCTGGGCGACTATGGTACTGTGACTGATGTCGCGACCCCCATCCACATTCTGGGCGACTATGGTACTGTGACTGATGTCGCGACCCCCATCCACATTCAGGGCGACTATGGTACTGTGACTGATGTCGCGACCCCCATCCACATTCAGGGCGACTATGGTACTGTGACTGATGTCGCGACCCCCATCCACATTCTGGGCGACTATAGTACTGTGACTGATGTCGCGACCCCCATCCACATTCTGGGCGACTATGGTACTGTGACTGATGTCGCGACCCCCATCCACATTCTGGGCGACTATGGTACTGTGACTGATGTCGCGACCCCCATCCACATTCTGGGCGACTATGGTACTGTGACTGATGTCGCGACCCCCATCCACATTCTGGGCGACTATGGTACTGTGACTGATGTCGCGACCCCCATCCACATTCTGGGCGACTATGGTACTGTGACTGATGTCGCGACCCCCATCCACATTCAGGGCGACTATGGTACTGTGACTGATGTCGCGACCCCCATCCACATTCTGGGCGACTATGGTACTGTGACTGATGTCGCGACCCCCATCCACATTCTGGGCGACTATGGTACTGTGACTGATGTCGCGACCCCCATCCACATTCTGGGCGACTATGGTACTGTGACTGATGTCGCGACCCCCATCCACATTCTGGGCGACTATGGTACTGTGACTGATGTCGCGACCCCCATCCACATTCTGGGCGACTATGGTACTGTGACTGATGTCGCGACCCCCATCCACATTCTGGGCGACTATGGTACTGTGACTTTGTATGTGTTAAGTAAACTCTGCTGTGGATAACGGTGTGAGTTTCACATTTATATAATATCTTTGTTTATATTATTTGCGCAGATATAATGTGTTACTGTTTGTTTGTCCCAAATAAATAAATAAATACATAAACAAGTACATACCTATGGGAGGGGGATACACTACATAAACACGAAAAACTTTATTCTGTCAGTCACAAATACGAATTTCAAAATACCGATTTTCATCATTTTGAATCGATCGAAATTCCTAATATAATCACTCCGATTTATCATTCATCCTATTTTCCTAACATATAATTACTATTCTCATAATACCGAGTTTCAATAAATCGAATAATTAAAATTCCGACTTAATGATAATTCTAAACATTAAAAATACTGATACTATTTCGTCTGAGAAACTTTTTGCCCGCTAAGACGAAAACTATGCTTGTGCAGACTTTGATTTTCCCTATCATTGACTATGGTGACGTGTGCTACTTTGACTTGAATGCGGTGTTGCTGGATAAGCTTGACAGACTGCTTAACGATTGCTCGAAACGAACGCTCAGAAAATATGACCATGTGTCGAGCTATAGGTCTGAGCTCAAATGGATGCCCATTCGCCAGAGAAGAAGTTTGCGTGCTTTGTCCACGCCTTTCTCCCTTCTTAACTCTCCCACTCCTCCTTCTTATCTAGTGTCTCACTTCCAATATCTATGTTCTTCACACGCTAAGAATCTGCGTTCTTCTAACAATCTTCTCCAACTCTGTCCTTCTCATACTTCTGACTTTGTTCATTCTTCCTTTCATATTCAGTCCATTCTTCTTTGGAATGCGCTACCTCTTGACATCAGGACGGCCACCAGTCAGTATGCATTTAAGCGGAGATTGTGGAGTTATTTTCAAAATAAATAGCGTAGAGTCATCTCAAAACCTCTCTCCCTTGAATTTGTATATATAATATAGGTATATATTATAGTAAATATGTATGTATGTGTATTATAAGTTTGTAAGTTATTTATGTACAAATTGTTCCTTTCTAACAGAGCACCTGCCATCTAATCTCTTCTCCACCCTTGGTTGATTGATAGAGACTGCCTTAGGCATAAAGTCCGCCTTTGTACTTTTTTAAGTGTAAAATGTGTAAATAAATAAATAAATAAAAATACGAATTCCGATTATTAAAGTACCGATTAATTAGAATTCCGAAATAAAAACGCCTTGTAAAACTGAACAGCAAGACAAATAACAAGCATGCAGCATGCAGCATGCAGCATACATGGTTTCTGTCACGACTCCGGCGCTGTGGGGTTGGGGCGGCCCAACGCGAGCTTATCGTCGTAGATGGTTTTAACGCTCACCACCGCAGCTTCGACTTGCTGGCCAGCTTTGCCGCCCATCCTCAGATAGATAGATAGAATACTCTTTATTATGCACACCATCAATATCCCCAGCCGCGCATCACCTCAGCCGCGGCGGCGGGCGATAACGCCACCTGCTCCTCAGCTCGCGGTCCGCCTCGCCCTTCCGCGCCTACGCGGGCTTAAATTACACTCTAGGGGTAGGGCAGACAAGACCACGTGGAGTCGGTTTTGCAGCGATTCGTTTCTGTCACTAATATCCCATATTATACTAATTGAATCAAAATCAGAATCCTAATTTTCGGTTTAAAGACATTTATTTCTCAAAGAACAAATTACAGTTCACTTAAAGAGAAACTTAACTAAATTAACAATCCATTAATCCTAATTTTAGCAGTTTATTCGAAGTATTGAAAGTCGGAATGTCGTTTTTCGGACCGAGAGCCCATCGAGCGTTTGATTCTTCGAACATATGAAAATCGGAAAATAAACAAATCGCATTTACGACTTTCACTAAAATACATTTCGTGATTTTTAATAAAATACATTATTATTCTTAGGTATTATGAAATTCGGTCTTATGAAAATCGGAACATTATTTATTTATTTATTTAAACTTTTCACACTTAAAAAAGTACAAAGGCGGACTTAATGCCTTAGGCATTCTCTACCAGTCAACCAAGGGTGGTGAAGAGATTAGATGGCAGGTGCTCTGTTAGAAATGGAACAATTTGTACATAAATAAGTCATAAACTTATAATACACATACATACATATTTACTATAATATATACCTATATTATATACATATATTATATACAAATTCAAGAGAGAGAGGTTTTGAGATGACTCTACGCTATTTATTTTGAAAATAACTCCGCAATCTCCGCTTAAATGCATACCGACTGGTGGCCATCCTGATGTCAAGAGGTAGCGCATTCCAAAGAAGAATGGACTGAATATGAAAGGAAGAATGAACAAAGTCAGAAGTATGAGAAGGACAGAGTAGGAGAAGATTGTTAGAAGAACGAAGATTCTTAGCGTGTGAAGAACATAGATATTGGAAGTGAGACACTAGATAAGAAGGAGGAGTGGGAGAGTTAAGAAGGGAGAAAAGCGTGGTCAAAGCACGCAAATTTCTTCTCTGGCGAATGGGCATCCATTTGAGCTCAGACCTGTAGCTCGACACATGGTCATATTTTCTGAGGTTGAATATGAACCGGATACAATTGTTAAGCAGTCTGTCAAGCTTATCCAGCAACACCGCATTCAAGTCAAAGTAGCACACGTCACCATAGTCAATGATAGGGAAAATCAAAGTCTGCACAAGCATAGTTTTCGTCTTAGCGGGCAAAAAGTTTCTCAGACGATACAGAGATCGTAGAGTACCGTTGACCCTTTGACTAACATTAGAGACCTGGCGCTGCCAGCTAAGCGTCGAGTCAAGATGCAAACCGAGATCTTTCACAGTAGGGGTAATGGGTATGACAGTACCATTGAAAATGAGAGGAGGAAGAGAGCTAAGCGTCACCCTACCCATCATGCGCGAGCTTCCAATTACAATGGCCTGACACTTTGAGGGGTTCACTGATACCCCAAAACTATCAGACCACTTTTTGATTGCATCTAAGTCTCGGTTTACATCTGCTACAGCATCCAATAAACTTTCCACCCGCGCAGCTGTATACAATTGAAGATCATCGGCATAAAGATGATACGAACACCGAAGACAGTGAGTTATAAAATTAATGAAGATGGAGAATAACAATGGAGAAAGAATACCACCTTGTGGAACACCAGCATCCAGGTCACGCCAACTCGAAGAGCTCTCATCAACGCGAACCGACTGCCGGCGTCCCCGAAGATAAGAAGAGAACCATTCCAGAACCTCGGACGAAACCATGAGATGAGAGAGCATAGCAAGGAGAATATCGTGGCTGACAGCGTTAAAGGCATTGGAGAAATCAATTAAAACCAAAACAGTAACCTTAGTATCCTCCATCGCTTCTCTAACGTCACCAGTCACTTTAAGGAGAGCGGAAGCTGTACTATGCCCAGGCCTGAATCCAGACTGAAACGAGCTAACAAGGTTGTTCCGGTGAACAAACCCCGCAAACTGTCTGTGAACGCAGGCCTCAAGCACTTTAGACAGGAATGGGAGAATGGAAATGGGTCGAAAGTGAGTGGGCAGGGAGGGGTTTGAAACTTTAGGAAGCGGGCGGACATAGGCCATACGCCACAGGGATGGGAATTGTCCGGAATCAAGAGAAAAGTTTATGATGTGGGTAATCGGAGGAAGTAGGGTATCGAGGATCCAAACGACCATACTACGACTGATGCCGTCATCCCCCACAGCCTTGGATTTTATGGACAGGATGGTCTTTTTAATTTCGTCCAAGGTGACCGGAGAGAAGTGAAATGGTTCTATGATGGGACTAGCTAAGCCAGTAATGAAATTGACCGTCTGGGACAACATTTGGGAATCCAAATGACAAGTGGTTGTGAAGTGACGGTTGATATCATCAAGGCCAATTGTATTAGGAAAATCCACATGACGTGGTTTGCCGATACCAAGAGTACCAAGGAACTTCCAGATATCAGCAGGTGAAGAAGAAGATATGTTCTCGAGAATATGGCGGCGCTTAGCGTTACGTATCATCTGATTACACCGATTTCTAGCAACTTTGAAAAAGTTCCGATTTGCTTCACTGCGATCCTTTTTAAATTTATGAAAGGCCCGATCCCTGCGCCTCATCGCCATTCGAACCCCGGTCGTCATCCAAGGAGCAGGAGGACGCCGAAGTTTAATTTTTTTAACAGGAGCATGTCTGTCGTATAGAGCAAGGACCGCCCGATTGAAAATGCGCAGTTTATCGTCTACAGCTGTCGCCGCTGCCAAGTGATCCCAACTGATATCTGACGCATCCTGACGAAGCTTCTCAATGTCCATGCGCGCAAAACTCCGCATGTGCAGAACTTTTGGGACAGGTTTAGGCGGTTTTAGGACATAGGAGAGGAGAATGAGGTCATGTTGGGAAAATCCAGGAGCGGGACACTGACCATGATAGGGAACTAGGGAGGGAGTGGACGTGAGAATTAAGTCGAGCCAAGTGTCATCGCCTGAGGTATTGAAATGGGTAGGTTGCAGTGGAAGTATATGGAGACTGACGGACTCAATGATGTGAAGGAGTTTACGGGATCGAGGGGTGCGGTGAGCAAGGTCAGTGTTGAAATCGCCCATGATGACGCAATGTGCATACTCTGACCCCACGGACTCTAGCGCCAGTTCGAGCTCGGAAAAATAGTCAACGGCGGGTGGACAATAGACAACCCCAAGAAGGGTCTTGACGCCTTTGACGTAGACTTCTAAAAAGAGGTACTCGGCGGAGGCATGGTACTGTGAGAGGGATGAGGCAACGATTTTGAAAGGGAAATCGCTACGAAGATATATAGCTACACCACCCCCTCCCTTTCCAATTCTGTCATTGCGGATAAGAGTGAAACCTGGAAGAGAGTAGGTGGTGGAGAGAAGATGAGGTTTGAGCCAACTCTCAGAAACCAGAACGGCATGGGCATTGGCGCCGGTAAAGGTGTCCAACAGATCACTGTAGTGACTTGGGACACTCTGCGCATTTATGTGGCAGACATTAAATAAGTGGCCTTTTTGTTGGCTGAAGCTCCGACGCACAAAGTCACCAATGGTATCAGTCAAGGAGCTAAAACTTGCATTTACAGATGAGCTAGAGGAATCAATGGCAGAGTAAAAAGAATCATCATCAGATGTCATAAAATACAAATACAATTAATATTAATAATAATAATATAAATAACTGCTAAATATGTAAGTAAACTAAAAGTAGCTAATATTGCTTTCGCTTTAGGTGCAACAACCACTATCTGTGCACCACCCACCAGCAGTACCAGTATAGACGTACATGGATCTCTTGACGCGTGGCCAAAATCGGAACTAAGGTTTATTGTTTCGAAAAACGTTAAAGTTTATTCAAGCGCCAAAAGATCCCTGCAGCACTGTACAGAAGTAACAATACTAAACAGGAAAAAACATGAATTAAGAATAGGATACAGTATCACAAACATAAACTTAAGAAATGAACAAATAAAGAACAAAATTATATACTTAATGACAAAGTTACATGAGCAAAAACGGAACGTAAATTACGAAACTGAACACAAGAATGTGGAACAAGGAAAATAGGACGTCATAGACAAATTCAAGATTGACAGGTGACAGTAACAAGTAATGACGAAACAATTTAATATTTTAGTAACACAAACAATACGCAAATTACCGGCAGAATGTGATTTTAGTAGTTTTGAGGTAAAAAAAAGAAAAAGTAAGCAGGTAGACGTGTACGATAACCATAATAATGGCATGAACTGACGTCCCAAGCACAAAAAACTGTTAAGTTGGAGAACCGCACAAACAGGTTGCAAGCATTTAGATTTTACGCACTCCACTATCCGGCTTGCCTCCAGTACCAGCGGATGATTCGCCGGTCTTCTTAGGGTACTTAGCCAACAAGGGATTGAGTTCCTCCAGAGTACAAATCTTATGCCGTGTTCCATCGGGGGATCTAATGACAATAATGCCATCCTGAGTCCAGCATGCCGGCATCCCGAAGTGCAGGCGTGCCCTGCTGAATACGGTTTGCCTAGACCTAGTCAAGAACTCCTTGACTGTGACCGTAGAACCCTTCAATGCAGACTTTGCCTTCCAAACAGTGGATTTCAGGTCAATATTGGAGAATCTTACCAATATGGGTCTGCTAATTGCTGGTCCTCTGCTTGATGTTCCAAGCCTATGACACACTTTGATGGAAGATGCAGTGATGTCAGGCAGCGCCAATTTGCTCTTCAAAATGTCAAACACAAGAGCCCTACAATCCTCCCCGTCCGCCTCAACAAACCCAGTGAAAATGAGAGCTTTCCGACGAGATCTTGTCTCCAATCCATCAACCGCTCTAGAGCACTCTAGTATCTGCTTCCTAAGAAGTCCCAGCATGCCAAACATAAGCTCGCGAAATGACCGGAACTCATCAGCAATCTTTGCTACAGTGTCCTTTGCGGGACCAGCACATTGAATCTGTGCCTCAAGCTCACCCATCTTTTTAAGGAAGCACTCCTCGAGATTCTTCTGGGCCGATTGGATCTCTTCCAGTTGAGATGACATGGCAAGTGTGCAGAACTTGTAGCGACTATGACAACACTAGTGAGAAGCTGGCAGGTGGTGTAGTTTTAAGAAAGTGTGTTACATGGAATGTTTCACCAATGTGAGCGCTGCTTATTTAGTAGTTTATAGAAAAGATTCTAAACTCGAAAGCAAGAAAAATACTTTATAATAATTTTAATTAAAAAAGATTTACAAAGTTGCGTGTTAACTCTTTTCACACCTACCCGCGAAAAAACAAAAACATTAAACTCAAACTCAAAGCATTTATTTCAAATAAACCAATTACAGGCACTTTTGAATTGTCAAAGAGTCGGTCAGTTAGAAAGTTGAAGCTAGTTGCCCATTCCAAAGCGTAGAACTCTATGGAGAAGAAATTCGGAATAAAATATTTCGGAGTATTTGGGCGTTCCCATAGGAGAGACAGTGACACTGTCTTGTTAACCAAACTCGCTAGTCCGTTGCACCTTACATACTTACATACTCCGTTTCATACATACTTACATATTATATACTTACATTTTGACCTCACTATCGATTTTAGCACTCTCGAAAACCATGAAAACGATACCCATGAGGAAAAATGTGTAAATTTTCGCAGCCGCCATCTTGGATTTTTGATGAAAATTATCCTTTACAATATTAATATTTAATATTTAAAAATTCCCACATTTTAACGGCAATCTCTATGCGCTGGTATTACATGCGTGTTGCACACAAACGCAGATGCGATAAGTAACACACTAGCGAGCGTGGCGCTAACGCACACACGTATAAAAATTGGGTTCACGATAAATGTTGCGTTTTGTATTGAACACGGAATCCTACTCCAAAGGCTAAATCCGAAGTATCGGCCGAATGTTCGGAAGTTTTCTACTACACTTCATTCTATTTCGTTCGGTCGGTTCGGATCCGACCGAACTTCATTTTGACGTTTGGTCGGATCCGAACCGACCGAACGAAATAGAAAAAGTATAGTAGTTAACGTCCGAACATTTGGCCGATACTTCGGACTTACGTTTCGGAGTAGAAGACCCCCTGGGCATTCTTAATCTAAGTGTGCCACATTGTTCTATTCCAGAGACACAAAGTCCAACATCATAAACTTCACATCGTCGGCTGAGATCAAGGTGACGTGGTCGGAGTTGATCGACGCCGGCAGAGAGGTCATTGCGAGCAGGGTGCCGCTCAATGGAGTCGTGTGGTTAGTGACGACAACGATTTTACATAGTATACAGTAGTAAATTGCCTTTTATACTTTATTTTTATCCTCTAATCATGAATTCACGAAAAAAAAAATAACGAAACTCAATAAATAATTGAATTCTAACACGAAAACAAACAAACTAAAAGAGTCGAAAGCGCGCACTGAGGTTCGAACCTTCTCCACCACTTCACGCACACACAATAACAGCCACCCACTCGTGCGAACCTGCCATCACTGCTTATAATTTGCACTTCGAATTGTAGCATTGCTTTTAAATAGGTGCTGTGGTCGATAATTAATTAAGAAAAAAACAAGTCTATAAGTAGGTAGTTGTAGATATCTTTATTTAGTGTTGACCACACATGCATCTGACCAACCAACAACGCGCTCTCGTAGTTATACTGTATGCGCGTTACTGCCTGTATTAAAACATCACACACACAGAGATAGGCGCAGTTCTGACGTGCAGGCCAAAATTATCATTCCGGGGGCAGTCCACTTAAGACCGTTGATTGTACAACAGTTGGTCCCCCCCCCCAGGTACCCCGGCGGCTCCATGAAGCACTCGCGGCTGTACCACAACATCTGCGTGATCCTGTTCCACTGGATCCCCGCCTTCATCATAGACACGCTGCTCTTCTGCCTCGGATATAGGCCAGTGTGAGTATTCGTTTATTTATTACCAACCATAGTTACCAACTTATATTGAGCATGCTGGATAACTTGTAGATAATGGGCGACCGTGTGTGTCCGAGGCTATTGTTAGCTTAGTACTTAAGATTTATATTAAATACAGAAGCTAGAGGGTCTTGTGGCTAAGTATTAACAGCCACACGGTTCGATCCATCAGGTTAAGCTACGCTTGCCGTGGTTTCTCCGTGGATGGATGACCATCTGTACATACCAAAACCCCTTCGTGCCTCGGAAAGCACGTTAAGCTGTTGGTCGCGGCTGTCATTCGTAAATGATAAATGATTTTATTTCTGTAAGTAGGTTTATACAAACACATGTCAAACATTTTTTTTTAAACTAGATGAGGCCGGCGTTTCCTATCTGACTACTCTGAGAAGAAAGGCCGAAACAAACTCAGAGGTCACAGTCTCTTTTAAAGTCCAGACATAATCTTGGTCAGATCCTGTGAAGACCATGTAGGTTGGTGTCTGAAATGGTCTTTTGAGGTCGTAGATCTTTGACAGTCGTTACGGGTCGTCAGAAGGCCGAGTCTGACAACCAGTCTTACCAAGGAGTATCGTATTACCCAGTAACTGGGTTGTGGAGGTCAGATAGGCACTTTCTAAATAGAACAAAATGCAAAATATAGTCGGGTTAGTTTTTTTTAACTTTATTTTTCATATATGATAATAGATTAATTTGTATAATTTTCCAGGCTATGCCGCGTCCAGCGCCGTGTCGCCAAAGGATTCGAAGTGTTCGAGTACTACACAAGCAACCAGTGGGACTTCAAGTCAGACATCTTACAGGGTTTTAGACAGAAAATCAATGCGAAAGAAAGAAGGGACTATAAGATGGATGCTGTGGGTGAGTAGGACAACAAGCTTTGACCAATTTGACACCAAGACCAATTTGCAACTTTCTTTACAAATATTCCATTTAAAACTACAGAAACTTTAAACTCCGCGCCCTCACTTGCTATTGATTTATGAAGAGCGAATGTTTCAGCCTGCCCTGATTCGAGTTAAAAAGAAAAAGTAATTTTATTTTTTTATTTTATGTTTACAATTCGATAGTGTTTCATGCACCGGGTCAACCCTCCACGGGATTGAAACTGTCAAAATGTTACAGTGTATCTGTCACTCCATGTAAAATAGTGGTATTCAGCTGCATCCGGTTAGACAGGAAGCCGACCCCAACATAGTTGCCTTCTCTGTATGAGACGAGGCTGTTGGCCTGCAGTGGGACAGTAACAGGCTGGTATTGTTGTCGTAGGTAGCCCGGAGTCTGTATCAGCGACCGATCGATGGTTACCTTGGCTAAACTTGCCTGTACCAACAGCTGCCTGTACCTTTAGGGAATACAGCCGTGATGTTCTGTTGTTTGTACTCCAGGTCTGGACATCTTTAATTACGTCGAGGACTGCATCAGAGCGGCTCGAGTGTTCATCCTCAAGGAGTACGACGACACGCTGCCCGCTGCTAGGAGACATATGAGAATGTAAGTATTACCGTCGCTGTTCATTAGTTTTACTTGAATCCTAGCAGATTTGAAAAAGAAGAGCTTGTGACTGCCTCGCAGCTATGAAACGGGCTATGCTTGGAGTCTCTCTGAGGGATCGAATCCGGAACGAGCTGATCCAGCAGAGAACCAAATTATACTCGGTCGATGGCAATAGGCTTGCTTCCTATTACACGATCGAAAAGTTGATAACTACACCTACACCAGTTCTGCTGACGTAGTCAGGAAATACAGGCGTGATGCTATTTATATTAAGTTACGAAGTTTCTTCTTAAACATTCAATCATTTTATTTTGTTTTTTGTTTTTGTATGAATATTGTGTGCTTTAACCTGGGTCAAATAAATTTATTTTCGTTCTTTCTTTCTTTCTTTATGTAGGAACAGGAGTCAATAATAATTAACATAGTGACTGTGTTATTGAAAACAACGTATTCTAATCCAATATAAATGTTTCTTTTACTTTAACATTGATAATATTTTTTGATTCCAGAATGTACTGGGTCGATGTCATCTGCCGCTGCCTGTTCTGGGGCCTCATGCTGTACTGGATGAGTGGATGGTTCACATCGTCCAAGGCTATCGTAGCCGACCACAACGCAGCGCCTACTGTCATCGCCATGGATGCTTAGAGCGACCATTTTGATTTGTATTCAAAATGGCGGATAATTGTTATGTTTTGTTTAGTGTAAACTATCATAAATCATAAAATTTAATTGTGAAACATAGGTATACAATAGGTCATACATATAAAATAGTACGCTATGTTTTGTCTTAAGACATACAAATATTGTAACATGCAAAGTATATTAAAAAAAAAAAAATCATTAAAAAAAGAAACATGTCAAAATTTGAAATGCAAAATTTAAATAAAGAAGAAGTTTCTGCAGTGCTTTTTTAAATTTTGACAGTGGCATTATTTTCATGGAATTAGAAATTTTATTATATATTCTAAGAGCAATTCCGTAAAAGCTTTTGTATGTTCATCAAAGCAGTCTTACACTTTATGTCACATAATTGATTTTTGTACTGAGCACGCAATTGAGTTTTCTTGACTGCTGATAGTTTAATAAATAAATGGGGATTTCTTTTTACAAAAAGCGCAGTTTCTAATATGTATAGTGCCGGAAATGTTAATAATTTTAGTGATTTAAAGTAAGGCATACAACTGTCTGTGGTTCGTAGACCGCACATAGACCTAATGCAACGCTTTTGCATCCTGAATACGGTCTCTCTATCAGTTGATTGTCCCCAAAAAATAACACCATATTTGAACCTACCAAATCATATCAAAGTTTTAATCTTTGTATTAAATCATATTAGCCCTTAAACAAACGCGAGGCCCTGTGTAACATATTTAGTAGGTATATGGGGGTGGTTTCAGGGTAAATGAGGGTCATAGATTTTATTTTTTTAATAAATAGTCTGTATGTCAGCTCCGACGCACGACTGGAGTTCACTCCGTGAAAGGTGCGCAAGATACGATGCACAGAAAAACGTCACGCTTTTGAGTTAAAGCTTGTATTGCTTTCACTCCTCATACATTTCCATACCGCCTTACATTAACTCCAAAAACTAAAAAAAGTTAGGGGACGAGGGGTGGTCTTTCGGTGGTAAATAATTGACGCTTGTCTGTGTAGGACTACACTATTATAGGAACAGGTGGAAAAGTAATTACTTTTGCTGTTATGGTTTATTTTTATTTCTATACTATTTGTTACCTACTGTTTTTTCTTGTTTATTTATTTTCAAATAAAAATGCTTTTTTATCACCTTTTATTTTATACTAGCTTTTGCCCGCGGCTTCGCCCGCGTATATGTCGGACTATATCAAATTAGTACCTTACCCTACGTGTTAATCCGTGTTATAAACCATTTGTATGCCAAATTTCCTCTAAATTCAATCAACTGTTTTTGCGCCAATCCGGAACATACATCCCGACAAACAACAAACGGACAATAATTCTAAAAACTATAGTGTCGGCACCAGACTCGTTCCCACACCTCGTAGCAATACTATAGTGTCGGCACCAGACTCGTTCCCACACCTCGTAGCAATACTATAGTGTCGGCACCAGACTCGTTCCCACACCTCGTAGCAATACTATAGTGTCGGCACCAGACTCGTTCCCACACCTCGTAGCAATACTATAGTGTCGGCACCAGACTCGTTCCCACACCTCGTAGCAATACTATAGTGTCGGCACCAGACTCGTTCCCACACCTCGTAGCAATACTATAATGTCGGCACCAGACTCGTTCCCACACCTCGTAGCAATACTATAGTGTCGGCACCAGACTCGTTCCCACACCTCGTAGCAATACTATAGTGTCGGCACCAGACTCGTTCCCACACCTCGTAGCAATACTATAGTGTCGGCACCAGACTCGTTCCCACACCTCGTAGCAATACTATAGTGTCGGCACCAGACTCGTTCCCACACCTCGTAGCAATACTATAGTGTCGGCACCAGACTCGTTCCCACACCTCGTAGCAATACTATAGTGTCGGCACCAGACTCGTTCCCACACCTCGTAGCAATACTATAGTGTCGGCACCAGACTCGTTCCCACACCTCGTAGCAATACTATAGTGTCGGCACCAGACTCGTTCCCACACCTCGTAGCAATACTATAGTGTCGGCACCAGACTCGTTCCCACACCTCGTAGCAATACTATAGTGTCGGCACCAGACTCGTTCCCACACCTCGTAGCAATACTATAGTGTCGGCACCAGACTCGTTCCCACACCTCGTAGCAATACTATAGTGTCGGCACCAGACTCGTTCCCACACCTCGTAGCAATACTATAGTGTCGGCACCAGACTCGTTCCCACACCTCGTAGCAATACTATAGTGTCGGCACCAGACTCGTTCCCACACCTCGTAGCAATACTATAGTGTCGGCACCAGACTCGTTCCCACACCTCGTAGCAATACTATAGTGTCGGCACCAGACTCGTTCCCACACCTCGTAGCAATACTATAGTGTCGGCACCAGACTCGTTCCCACACCTCGTAGCAATACTATAGTGTCGGCACCAGACTCGTTCCCACACCTCGTAGCAATACTATAGTGTCGGCACCAGACTCGTTCCCACACCTCGTAGCAATACTATAATGTCGGCACCAGACTCGTTCCCACACCTCGTAGCAATACTATAGTGTCGGCACCAGACTCGTTCCCACACCTCGTAGCAATACTATAGTGTCGGCACCAGACTCGTTCCCACACCTCGTAGCAATACTATAGTGTCGGCACCAGACTCGTTCCCACACCTCGTAGCAATACTATAGTGTCGGCACCAGACTCGTTCCCACACCTCGTAGCAATACTATAGTGTCGGCACCAGACTCGTTCCCACACCTCGTAGCAATACTATAGTGTCGGCACCAGACTCGTTCCCACACCTCGTAGCAATACTATAGTGTCGGCACCAGACTCGTTCCCACACCTCGTAGCAATACTATAGTGTCGGCACCAGACTCGTTCCCACACCTCGTAGCAATACTATAGTGTCGGCACCAGACTCGTTCCCACACCTCGTAGCAATACTATAGTGTCGGCACCAGACTCGTTCCCACACCTCGTAGCAATACTATAGTGTCGGCACCAGACTCGTTCCCACACCTCGTAGCAATACTATAGTGTCGGCACCAGACTCGTTCCCACACCTCGTAGCAATTACTTCTTTTCAAAACTATTCAATTGACTTCGTTACTATTTTTAGTCGACTTCAAAAAAAGGAGGAGGTTATCAATTCGGTTGTATGTTTTATTTAAATGTTTAAGAATAAGAATCTGCCTGCCTAGCCTTTTCCCAACTATGTTGGGGTCGGCTTCCAGTCTAACCGGATGCAGCTGAATACCAGTATTTTACATGGAGCGACTGCCTATCTGACCTCCACAACCCAGTAACTGGGTAATACGTTACCCCTTGGTAAGACTGGTTGTCAGACTTTCGGTCTTCTGACGACCCGTAACGACTGTCAAAGATTTACGAATGACAGCCCTACCTACCTACCTACGATTACCTACGACCTACGGTTTAACGTGCTTTCCGAGGCACGGAGGAGTCTCGGTATGTAAAGATGGTCACCCATCCACGGACAACCCCGGCAAGCGTAGCTTAACCTGATGGATCGACCCGTGCGGCTGTTATTACTTAGCCACGAGCTCCTCGCTCCTTCGCTTCTCGAGCTCGTTTAAGAATAAGAATAAGAATAATTTATTGTTCAAGAAGTTACATTCGAGTGCGTTGACTCCTGGAACTCACACTAGGACTCCCGTGTCGTGAGATCCTGTCGTGGCTCCTTCGTTCCGTTTACATTTATTGCTATGCATCTAGTAGGTATATATAAGTTACAACTTAATTTCATATAGTCTACTCGTGATCTACTAGCAGAGGAGTATACAATAAAAGTAAAAAAAATAAAAATAAAAAAACTAATACCCAAAGAAAACAGTAGATAACCAAGTATGTATGTACATTGTTATGTGTGGTTGTGATGGTGTGTGTATATGTGTGGTGTGGTGTGTTTGTGTGGGTGTCTGAATTAAGAAAATTGTGGTGGTGTTGAGTGTGTCTGAGTATTATACCTGAGGATGTATAAAATTATGTGGATGTTTGTTATATAGAGTAATAAATACATAAATAGAGATATGTATCAGAACCTATCAAAGCGCTCCTTGTTGAGAATTATATTAGATTAAGAAGTTTTCAGTCATATCATAGTCCAGAGTAAGAAGCCATTTTGTAACCGTAATTTTGCATTTAGATTGTGTAAGTTGTAGAATTTTGAGTCGGTTATTGAGTTTCGAATATATGTGCGGTCCCATAAAACCGTACGACCTTCTATCGATTGTTTTGCGGCATCGAACCTTTTCCCAGTATATCCTTCGACTTGACAGGATACAAGTGCACATGGAGGTTTTGTGAAATCTTAAAGTGACTGATGGGATGTAAAGCTGTCTGACTCTAAGAACTGTCACTGCGGTGTAGAGTACGTTAGTAGGGTACCGGAATGGTCTTCTATAGGCAACTTTAAGAAGAGCTCGTTGAGCTCTTTTAACCTTTATCAACGAGGTTTTACCAGCCGCGCCCCATGCTATTATACAATAGTTAAGGCCTGATTGGCAAAGAGAGAAGTAAATCATCTTTAGAACTGAGTCATCTGGAATTTTACCCAGTTGCTTAAAGATACGGAGCATCTTTCGAACCCTACCCCTTAAATCAATCAGATGTGTGGACCATGACAAACGGTTATCTACAAAGACTCCTAGATATTTAATCGAATCTGTTTGTTCGATGTATGAGCAAGTACAATTTTCTGGGATAAAACAAGAGTGCAGCAGTGAGTGTATACAAGTTACAGAGTTAGGGGCCGAACGTTTCGAGATGGCAAAATTGATTGTCTTCGTTTTATCTATATTTAGCGTTAAAAGATTATGTTGCAGCCAGTTCGCGATAGCTTTAACCCCGCTTTCAACCGAGAACTTAACGTCATCCCAGGTTTTCCCATAAAATACGATTGTGGTGTCGTCAGCATAGGTAAAAATTTTAGCTTGGGGGATTTTCATGGCACACAATTCACTTATATAAATGATAAATAGGGTAGGTCCCAGCACGCTTCCCTGGGGCACACCAAAATGCACTGTGTTTGGGCCACTAGAATATTCCCCCAGCACTACCCTTTGGGTTCTATCGCTGAGATATGAGGTAAACCAGTCCAGAGCGGTGCCACGAACTCCCAGAAGCGACATTTTTTTAATCAATATTTTCCTAGATATTGTGTCAAATGCCTTGGTGAGGTCCAGGAAGATGCCAGATGTTTGTTACCTCAGTACTCAGTCATCATTTATAAACCGATTGGAAAATTATTTTTTTATTTAAAGGAATTCAAGATTGATTCTTTTTTTATTAAAATCTAATTCTGATGATAGGATCCATGAGGAATTGAGGAAACTCCTCAAATATTATAGGCAAGCACCTAACGATTTTGGTATTTTCATTAACAAATCAAGCATTTGCATTCAAAAGGTCTCATTTGGTGAAATGGAACTAACGAAGAAGACCACAGATGGCTACGGGTACTCCTCAATGATAAGTATTTCACAGGTAGCAATTAGATATTCTCGATTAAGATAGTTAAACGACTACGACGAAGCAAATTTAAATAAATGATTCTGATGAAAATGGTACCATTGAACTGATGGTGATAAATGAATAAATCCTAGCCGTGTTTGGGCTTATTAGAATTGTCATGAGATGCACTCTGGCTATAAATTATTTTTAACTGACTTCAAAAAAGGTTTTAGTTCGTCGGAATCTTTTTTTTTTTATGTGTGTTCCCCGATTGCTCGAAGACGGCAGGACCGATTTGGAAAATTCTTTTTCGTTTGAAAGGGTATACTTTCCAGATGGTTCCAATGTCAACAGATCAGGATCTGATGATGGGAGAAATCGAGGGAACTCTTCAATAGGTATAGCCTGGAACAACTCAACAATAAGTATTTCACGGGTTGCGATTCGATTACTTTAAAATCAGTGCCGGCCGGTAAAGCTCGTCATAATGCATAATTATGGTGAAGTGGAGCTGATGGTGAAGTACCAGGAGAACTCTTCAACAATTAACGTCCCTGTATCGGGAAAAGCAATGTGTTGTAAAAGGTGTTGAGCATTACAAACCGACCCACTAAAAACTGAAAAATAAAACTTGCAAAAAAAAACAACCGACTTCCAAAAAAAAAACACTACAAAGTGAAAATAACATAACATCACGCCTTGTTTCCCCGAAGGGTTAGGCAGAGGTGTAGGTACCTATAGTACACCCACATTTCGCACAGTTATGTTTAAGTCCCATGTAATAGGGGGCGAGCCTATTGCCATCTACCGGGCACAAATCCAGACTCCGGGCTGCTACTGAGAAATTCCAGATAGAAAAACCCAATAACACTTCGCCCGACCTGGGAATCGAATCCAGGACCTCATGCTCAGCAGTAGCGCTTGCGACCACTAGACCAACGAGGCAGTCACAAAGTGAAAAATAACTTCAATTTCGAAAGTCGGTGGCAAAAACCTAAAATTAAGACACCGCAACCTCAGGAACATGCCGCACCTCCCCCTGTGGCACCTCCCGGGGGCCGGCTTCACGGAGCCTGGCCAGGTTCACTCGAAGCAACCTCAGGACACCCGTTCCTGAGACAAATATTGCCAAGTTTCAAGTGAAACCAAAGGAATAAGATTTTTCATGTAATCTGTATCCCCTCTTTTCACCCCACAATTTCGGAAAATCTTTTCGGATTTCTCCATAACTTGAATCAAAGATTTCTTATACCAATTTTTGAGTTAATCAAGCCACAAAGTAAAATCCTCCCCTTAAAATTTAATTACCTCTTTTCACCCCGTCAGGGGTGAAATTTAAAAAAATCGTTTAGGATATTTCCAAAACACGACTCAAAGATTATTTATACCAATTTTCGAGATAATCAAGTCGCGCAGTAAAATCCTCCCCTGTAAAATTGACAACCTCTTTTCACCCCGTCCGGGGTAAATTTTATAAAAACCTTGATACATTCTCTCTCATTCTTTATTTATACTCTTAGGGATTTTACATATCTATGGTCTTAGGTATAAATACTGAGTTCCGAGTTAATCGGATTGCGTGGTAAAATTCTTCAACTTTGCCACCCCCCAATCTCCCTCGTGGGGGTAGTTTAGAAAAACAAAAAATTACAAAGTTAATAATTTACTTAGTTAGGTATTCAAGGTTAGGTATGCCAAGTTTCAAGTCTAGAAGAAATGTTTACGATCTGTCTTCAAGCTAAAATCAACTGACAGTTGCTTGCCATTTTTTATAAAGTATAAATCACTAACCTTACGATGTTTATATATTTATGAGATGGCAGTATTCGTGAAATCAAACATACATCTATTTGAAACAAACACTGAAATCGAAACGTCGCAACAATGAGATTTGTGCTAATACACAAAACACAGCATTCTACACTTAAAGTTTTCTAGGCATGGCACCCCGAATGTATAACAAAATGCCAAAGCCTATTAAAGACAAACGGGATTTAATTGATTTTAATACTCACTTATAACTTCTTAGCGCAGAAGGCATAATATTCTTCAGTTAATGATTATCTAGACGATAATGCTAATTATGCAGATAAATATGTGCAGAGGTAGTTAAATCCTGTGATTATATATTATATTTGTCACCCTCTATATGACTAAAATGAGGTATACTAAATGTAGAAGTGTGTAGGTATTTTATTTTTTTACAATTTTGTACGTAGAATCTTTGTTTTATTTTAGTATAAGTTTTATGTCATCATTTAGCGCGGATAGATTTTGTCATTAATTTTAATAAATTTAATTTGCTGCATATGTGTAATTTTAGATACTACTTTATTGATATTTGTACGCCGTCAACGGCAAAACATAGTGTACCTATACATATTTTATTTCCAACACCTGTTTTTACAACCACCTATGTTTTACAAATAAAAACTTAGACTTTGACTCTATTAACTCAAGGAATAAGATTTTTCAATCAAACGAATTCCCCCCTTTTCACCCCCTTAAAGATCGAATTTCAGAAAACCCTTCCTTATTCCTTGTCCACATTATAAAGGGCACCTTCGTGCGAAATTTCAGCTTTCTAGGTCTAAGGGTTTGGGCTGGGCGTTGATGAGTCAGTCAATAAGTCAGTGAATCAGTCAGTCAGGACTTTTCTTTTTATATAGATTAATTAGGTACCAACTTACAGTAATCTTATAAATTAACTTACAATTTTACTAACTTGTTTTGGTATTTGTAGGAATGCAAATGGTGCAATAATCTTATTGTATAAATATTAGTAACATTCCCCCAACAACGATCATCGTTTCCATCGAATTCAGATAAATCCGATATGTCATCAATAGTATTCAGGAGTTCTTGTGACCTCTCTTTGCTCAGGCGTCTTCTTCCGGCCATGTTAGTTCTGAAAGTAAATCATATTAACTTATGTACTTATCCATAGTAATAAATAATACATCCAGCAGCCAACGGTTAAAACTAAACTTTGTAATATTTATAAACAAACAGTTTTTATATATAAGGTGCTATAAAAATATCTGCCACGACTTCAATGGGAGACCGTATTATGTCTATAAATTCAGTAGTGAAGAAATTTTGTGCCCCGGAATAGTTAAATCAATTTGAGAAAATAAAGTAATTAAATAAACATTTACTCTATTCTGCATAACGTGGTTCACAAACTACGCGCGATGTGTCGCTTCGTCAATAAAACAATTGCTATCTCTTTCTAACTATTTTTGAATGAACACCGAAATCAGCCGACCTGAGCGGGTGACGTCACAGTGGCGTGTGCGATGCTAAGGGTGCGGTTCCACTGAAGCGGAGACGAGCGGTGCTGAGCGGAGACGTGCGTGAATCAACCTATCACAATAGTTGAAATCCTCATCGCGTCTCTCGTCACGTTTGTGATTGGACGATTCCGCCACGACTCCGCTCAGCTCCGCTCGTCTCCACTTCAGTGGAAACGCACCCTAACGGTTACAATACGGGCGCCATCGGGGAAGTGCGCGGGAAGCGGGGGAGTAGCATTCCTAGAAGGTCCTAAATTATTGCGCACGGGTTAATACTCTCAGTTTGAATAATTTTCAAGCCTATTGTTAATCCATTGCTCCATTCGAAAAATGTGTCTGCACAACAACGTAACTAACGCAATGAATGTTGTTGAACTGTTAAAATGAAACCCATTGCTCTGGTACACTTGAACTCTTGTAAAGTGGTAAGGACGGAGCCCTTCCTGATTTAGAAGTCGCCACACGTAGTTGTCGCTCACGTCGAAGATTCTAGCAGCGTCCCTGGTGCTCGCGTGAGGATGACGCCGGAAGAAATCCAACACTTCATCTTCGAATTCGCCAGAATATCGAGGCCTACCTGCGTCAACGTGTGTGTGTGTTCTCTAAATCTGTACACGGCGTCCAGAATGGTATGATGACTCACTCGCACACCAAACCTCTGCTGGTATAAGCTTACTGCATGCGCAGTTATGTTGTCGCACTCGCGGTAACACAATACCATTTCATATCGTCGTCTGGGAGGCATTTTTAAAGAAAGCGCACGCAGTTCCTGACCACTGATAATAGCGAACTGGTTTCGTTCCGAGTAGCTTCGAGCGGCGAGTGAAGCGCGTGCGACGAACGGGGTAGTGTGCGGGGAGGGGGTGGGGGAGTGGCCTGCGCCGCCTACGGGGGGGGGGGGTGCCTTTGTTTGATAATTATCTAGGGTTAAGAATGACAACAGTGCATTGAACTATGGGACGGTTTTATGCAACTTAATCAATTCAAATTTATACACACACATGTTTTTGCAAATAAATGAATCTTATCTTATCTTATCTTATCACACATTATTTTTGTATCAAAAAATTTATGACAAAATATCAATAATGTATCTTTACTATCGTAATCTATATACAGAATACTGTCTCCCATTGCAGCCGTGGCAGATATTTTTATAGCAGCATTGTGAAGATTTATCTACTAATATTTATCTATACATCTATACAAATGAATAAAATTGAAGTGTCTTTTTGTAATGTCAAAATAACAACTTTTTACTAAATGCATAGGAAAGTATAAACGATCCTTATAACAAAAAGGCAATTTTTAACATTTTTGTCTGTCTGTCTGTCTGTCTGTTCCGGCTAATCTCCGAAACGGCTGGACCGATTTTGACAGGACTTTCACTGGCAGATAGCTGATGTTACAGCGGGTAACTTAGGCTACTTTTATTTTAGAAAAATAATTAGGGTTCCGCGCAAAAAATGAAAACCCTTGAAATTATGAACAAAAAGTCGGATTTGAAAAATTCTTTTTGTATTTGGTAGCCCAATTCTCGAAGATAGTTATAGGCTATTTAACATCATACTACGACCTTTAGGAGCCGAGCAAAAAGAAAAAAGTCAGAAAGAACACTAAGCGAAAACGAAGTAATAGCGCGGATGGGCGATAATCACTCCATACAAAATTTTCAATACCTACTCCTATAATAGCCTATACCTTCGAGTCGCTAGACGCTACGAACGAAAATATACCTAACCTTACAAGCGTAAAGTGAATTTTGCTTCGTAGCTGCGCGCCACCACGTGGTTATTGTGAATTGCCAGGGCTTTTTTTTTTTTTGGATGGGAAATCATCAAATGACTTCTCTCGCTCTGGGCGGGGAGGAAGGGCGTGACAGACTTTTACTGACTAAAATCCACCCGTGTTCCTTCAGTTGCCTGTGCCGGGGCCACAGTAACTCTTTCGAACATCCCGCAACCCTAGCTGGCATCGGTCCTAGCGGACCCCTTCAATGGTACTGACATCTCTTTGAGGCGCGCGTGGAACACAACGCACCGTTCACTCGGGCCTGGTCCTTACCGGACGGCGAGCTACCCATTGCTTGCCGTCCGCAAGCCCGCGCCTACGGTGGCTGGAATCGGCTGCCAATTCCCGACGCCCAGGGTGTCTCCTGCGGCGACTAGGGGCGCGAGGACGCAAAGCTTGCCTCTCCCTCACGCGTCCCACCTCCTCCTTCGCGAAAATTACTGCTTCGCAGAAGGAGGTAATGGCTTCCCATGCACTCTCGCTCCGTACCATGGCCTGGACCAGGGCCGGACGCGAGAGATCGCCGCCGCCGATCGCTTCCGCGAGGACACGGCGGTGCTCCGCCCAAGTCGGGCAGACCTCCACCGTATGCTCCACCGTGTCCTCCGGGCGATCCACACAGTGGTGACACCCGGGCGTTACCTCCCGCCTTATCCGGAACAGGTACCTCCCGAAGCACCCGTGTCCGGTGAGGACCTGCGTCAGGCGGAAGGTGAGGACGCCGTGGCGCCTCTCCAGCCACTCCTCAAAGAGCGGACTTTTCGCCGCAATTGTGGCGTGCCCAGCGCTGGGTTGCACTCTTCATGCCGCCATGAGATCCTGCCGGAGCTCTGTCCGCCGTGCCGCGATTTCTCGTGGCAGCTGAGTTACGCCCCGGCGTTTTGCCTCCTCGCGCCACTCCCACATGTGCGCGAGGACTTTTTCCTCCAGATCCCATGGCGGTAATCCGGCAAGAAGGTTCGCCGCCTCACCGGAGACCGTGCTGTATCCCCAGGCAGGCCGGATGGCCATGACCCTCTGGGACGCGTTCAACCGACGAACCAGTCGCCGCCTCACGGAACGCGCCCACACCGGAGCTCCGTAAAGGGCCATGGACCGCACGACCCCCGCCTAAAGCCTCCGGCAGGAGGCGTTTGGACCCCCCAGATTGGGCAGGAGCCGCCTCAAGGCAGCCCCGGCCCACTCCAGTCTGGGAGCCAAACGTCGGAAATGCTCCACGAAATACCACCGGCTGTCGAGGACGAGTCCCAGGTACTTCATCGTCGACTCGACGCCGATGGAAACTCCTCCTACCGTTATTTGGGAACCCGACGGTGGCGCGTTCCGAGGACCATGAAAACACATGGCCTCGGACTTGTGCAAGGCCACCTCGAGTCCCAATTGCCGGATCCTCTCTACAATTGTCGCAACTCCGCGTGTCGCTAATTCGGCCGCCGCCTGGTGCGACCTCCCCTGTGCCAGGACTAGCGTGTCGTCAGCGTAGCAAACTACGCTGACGCCATTAGGGAGGTCGGCGCGCAGCACCCAGTCGTACCCGATATCCCACAGATGCGGCCCCAGGACCGATCCCTGTGGGACACAGCACGACATCTCTCGCCAGTTCCACTCTCCCCGGTGACCGGGGTAGATGACGGCCCTGTCCGTCAGATAGGCCTCGACCACGCGACAGAGGTAGGTCGGCACTCAGTGATACCGGAGTGCCTCCCTGATGCAACTCCAGGGCAGGGTGTTGAAGGCATTGGCGATGTCTATAGACACCGCCAAGACGACCTCACCCCGGGCCACAGTATCCCCCGTCGTGAGGGCTCGTACGCGCATGATGGCGTCCACCGCAGAGCGCCCCTTGCGGAAACCAAACTGGCTTTCCGCCAAATTCGGCCTCACCCTCACCAGCCGCCCGACGAGGCGGTCTGCAATGACTCTTTCAAAGAGCTTGCCCACCTCGTCGAGCAGCACGATGGGCCGGTAAGCGGACGGAGAGTCCGCAGGGTGCCCCGGCTTCTTAATGAGGACCAGTTTCCCCGTCTTCCATCGAAGCGGGAACCGGCCCCTCTCCAAGCATGCACTTAGGAGCCCCCTTAGTCGAGGCCCGAGAGCCTCTAAGGCCAGGACCCAGGCTTTTCCAGGTAAGCCGTCGGGTCCTGGGGCAGTATTCCTGGCATTCAGCCTGCGCACCGCCACTCTCAGCTCTACCTCGGTCACCCCGGAGCATCTTCGTCATCGTCAGCTAGGTGGTCCACATCGGGCACCGCAGGAGACGGAGTCATGGGCGGGGGAGTATGTTCCCCTCGCGATGGGAACAGAGCGCTCACCACGTCCTCCACGACCTGGGGCTGGAGACTGCGAATTGCCAGGGCTGCCTTTTTCGATAAAGATGTCAGTAGGCATTTACAGTACACTTTATGAAATAAAATTAATTGCTTTTAATGTTTTAGCATGTTTAATTGTTAAAAATACTTATGAAAGACCGAAGAATATTTTTATACTAGGTAACTATTTAGTATTCTGTGACCACACCCTCCCGGAACTGCAATTGTAAGACAAATAAGTCACACATCGTACGCAACGTGTATAATCGGTGAACTCCGCATGGCCACGAATACGAATGAAATACGAAATTGAGGAAACTGAAAAACAATCAATTGATTTGTTTGTTCATTTACACAATTAGCGTAATAGGTAACTACTATGCTTCTACACTATGAACAAACTTGCGCTGGCGCCATACTGTGACACTTCCACGCTTTTAAATAAACAATAATCATATGAACATAACATTAACAATAACTATAAATGTCAAGCTGACGGCCGAAAAAATTTAGTCCGTGTAATTTTTTTTAGTATTTTTAAACTTAAACATGCAACAATGTTGTGTTGTGAGTGTCTACACCATTCTAGACATATTACACCATTCTAGAGATGTTTTTTTGAGCCTGATTTTATAACAGGCTCACAAAGTAAAAAACGACACAAGACGGAGAGCGAAATGTTACACGGACAATAGTACAATGCTGACAAGAAGTCGGGCACGACAATTGACCCAAAACACACACCCAACATCTTCGGGTTCGTCGCTCAGCTCCGCCTCGCAGTTACCGGAACCTGCTCCAGATGTGAGTCCAGTGATATCGGCCGCTGCAGTTGCGTCGAGCTCGAGCGACGAATACTTCTCGCCGCCGACGACACCACCACCAGTACGTCGGCGTGGAAGAGGCCGACCACCGGCCAGCTTAGGACTCCGAGGCCCATCGGCCTCTAATAGGGTCCCCGTTTCCGGTGGAAGTGTGCAGCGCATGAGATGGACACAAACAGTCAACGAAAATGTCATGCGCGCATACTTTGGGGCTACTGAGGGGGGAAGTAACTTGACTGCATACCGTGGTCGAATGCTCTCTCTGTTTCAGGTGCTTGAGCCAGCTGTCAACGTGTCGGCGCAACGACTGTCGGATCAGGTGCGGGTCATCCAGCGTAACCATATGCTGGATGACGTTGTGCTTGATCGACTACGTCTCGAATCACGGAATAGCCATGTTACACCTGCTTTGCCACCGGTCGCGGTGCAACTGCAAAATCTCCCCAGTGCTTCACCGCGACCCGACCGCGTTGGTGAAGTGGATGATGACGGGGCTATATCCGTGAATTCCCAATGCAATGTACGACTAAGGAGCGCTTTGGAGGATGCTTTCCGGGAGTACCGCTCCACTCCGCCTGGTCTTAGACCACGTTTACCTCGTTTGCCCATGCACAAGAAAAACAGGGCGCTGGTGTGTGCTCTAGACTCGCAGCTGTCAAATTGTTTTGACGGCAGCAAAGACCTCGCCGACACCCACTCAATCTTGTACTGTGCAGCTGTAGCGGCATGTCGTGTAGCTCAAGTTAAATTTCCTAACAGTGACAGAGCTCCACGACCTAAACCAACTGTGCCAGCTTGGCAGTGCAGGATTGAGCGACGTATCGGTGAGGCTAGAGCACTCATCGGCAAGCTAATCTCCTTCAGGCAGGGCAACACTCGCCCTAGAGTGATGCGCTTTGTGAGGCGGGCGTTCTCGGGGACGGATATTAGTTCTCGAGATTATTTGAGCCGCGTCACAGAGCGTATCGACCTCCTGAAGCAGAAGATCTGTGCATGGGCAAACCGTATTCGTCGATACAGGCGGAGAATGGAGCGGTACACTCAGAATCGCACATTCCAGAGCGATGAAAGGTGGGTCTATAGGGCTTGGGAGCAATCGAACCAAGGTATGACTGACACGCGCCTACCGGATGATGACGCCATGTGTTCTTTCTGGCGAAGCATCTGGTCGGTACCTGTCAGCCACACCGAAGGTGATTGGACTGGGGGGCTCGAGCGAGCATGCGATCAAATATCAGAAATGGGGGCACTAACCATCAGCCCCCAAGATGTAGCTCGTGCAGTCCGTCCGTTGCCCAACTGGAAATCTCCAGGGCCGGACGGGCTGCACAACTTTTGGATAAAGTGGCTGCAAAGGTCGCACGCCCGCTTGGCATCCCAGTTCCAGTCAGCCTTAGAATCAGGATCGCTGCCCCAGTTCCTAATGACAGGAATAACCCACCTGCTCCACAAATCAGGTAGTACTGCGGAACCTAAAATTTATAGACCGATCACTTGTCTACCAACGGTCTATAAAGTTTTTACATCCATTTTGAGAGCTAAAATTAACAAACATATAGACACTAACTCCATCATGTCTGCCTCTCAAAATGGATGTAGGAACGGATCCCGCGGTACTAAGGAGCTGCTCCTCATCGACATGGCCATTAGCCAACAGGTTCGTCGATCCCGCAAGGATCTGTCGACATGCTGGATAGATTATAAGAAGGCCTACGACTCAGTGCCACATACATGGCTCATGAGGGTGCTGGAGTTGTACAAGATTGATGCAACTCTACGCACCTTCCTTGAGTCGTTTATGGGGCAATGGAGGACGGTTCTCCGCTATCCAGGATGTCGACATATCCAGAGGAATAGCGAACCAATAAGGATCGAGCGAGGTATTTTTCAGGGTGATAGTTTTAGTCCACTTTGGTTCTGCCTAGCTTTGAATCCTCTAAGTACACTGCTGGAGAATTCAGGTCTAGGTTACCGATTGAAGAGAGGTGGTCAGGTCATATCCCACCTCCTTTACATGGATGACTTGAAACTTTTTGCCCCCAACAATTTGCAACTGCTGGAGCTACTGAAGGTAACCGAAACTTTCAGTAGCGCCATCAGGATGGAATTTGGTGTGGACAAATGTGCGGTCATGCATGTAAAGCGAGGGGGGATTGTGGAATCCGAGGGAACGCAACTCTTGGATTCCATATACCTAAGATCCCTCTCCTCAATCGAAACTTACAAGTATTTGGGTATGTCTGAAGCGTTAGGCATCAACGCTACTGATATGAAACAATCGCTGAGGGAGCGCTTCTTTGGCCGCCTGAATAAAGTATTAAACAGTCTTTTATCAGGCGAAAATAAGACGCGAGCCTTCAACGGTTGGGTCATGCCGGTTTTGATGTACTCTTTCGGCATACTCAAATGGACTCAGACGGAACTAGACGCCCTGGATAGGAGGGTCCGTACACTGCTGACCGCAAACCGGACGCATCACCCACGGTCATCGGTGATGAGACTGTATATCCCGCGGAAGTGCGGAGGTCGAGGTTTTTTAAATGCTAAGACCCTGCACAATCGTGAAGTATGCAGTCTCAGGGAATACTTCCTAGAAGCCGACGTGGGGATGCACCGAGATGTGGTCTCAGTGGACAAGGGCCTCACCCCGCTCTCCTTGGCTAACGAGAACTGGCGCCAACCTATAGTATTAGATACTAATGACCGCAGGGAAGTATGGCAGAGTAAAGAGCTTCACGGGCGCTTTTACCGGGTCCTACATGGGCCCGATGTAGACCTCTTAGCGTCCGTATCCTGGTTGCGATTCGGAGACCTCTTTGGGGAAACCGAAGGTTTTGTCTTTGCGATTATGGACGAAGTTATGATGACGAACAACTACCGGAAATATATTGTGAAGGACGGCACGGTTGACATCTGTCGGGCATGCCACCGTCCCGGGGAATCAATCCGTCACATTATTTCTGGCTGTTCTCATCTGGCTAACGGAGACTACTTGCATAGGCATAACCTTGTAGCCAGGATTATCCACTAGCAACTTGCTCTGAAATACAGCCTTGCGGAATCGGAAGTACCGTACTATAGGTATGTGCCCGACCCAGTTCTCGAAAATGACAATATTACATTGTATTGGGATCGATCTATCATCACTGACAGGACTATTGTTGCCAATAAGCCAGACATAGTGGTGATAGATCGAATAGAGCGTCGCACAATGATTATTGATATAGCGGTTCCGCATGACGAGAACCTCGTGAAAGCTGAAAAAGATAAGCAGATTAAGTATCTTGACCTGGCTCGCGAGGTTGTCGACATGTGGGATGTGGATACAGCAGTCATTGTGCCGATAGTCGTATCAGCCAATGGCTTAATTGCCAAGAGTCTCGACCAACATCTGAGGAGGCTCTCGTTAGGCAGCTGGATCAAGGGCTTGATCCAGAAAGCGGTACTTCTCGATACGGCGCGTATCGTCAGGAGGTTCCTCTCTCAGGAGCCCTGACCACCGGTAGCTTGGATCCTATTCCCGATACCGGTGGGCTACTATTTTTTATATTTAAAATGTTTTTTTTAATGTTTTTATAAAAATATTTAAAAATGTAAGATATATGTATAAAGATGGAATAAAGGAAATACTATAATAAATATTGTTGAAAATTAATTTGCACAAAGTAGATTTTTGCTAAACGCAATTTTCAAATAGCAGTTGACAAATGGAGGTCATTGACCTTTCTTTTCTCATCTCGGATGCATAGTAGCAGTAATTACGTACCTACCAATATAATACAAAACACGAAACATGCAAGTTCAAACAATTTACCTATTTAAAAAACGATAGTAAAACTGTATCAGCAGGTAAACTGACAAAAGACAAGTTTTTATCTCTTCTCTTGCTGGATGTACATCCATCAACTGCACATAATACATCAGAACCAGCCATATCATAAGAATTAGAAACTACGTGCGTCAGGTCGACCGAAATATATGCGTGCGTACGCGCCTCACGGCTGTCGGCTACCCACTGAGAAATGGGCTGCGTGCGGCCCGGCGGCCGGTAGGTAGTTAGCGCGCGTAAGTACATGGAGTGATTTATCTGGTAATCTGTGGTGACGGGTCGGGGGACGAGGGAGTTTTATTAAAATGTGGCTGTTATTTTAGTATATTGTGTATCTTACAACATGCACGCGAAAGAAGTCGCGGGGCACAGCTATTTACAAATAAATAAAATTGAAGTGTTTGTTTGTAATGTCAAAATAACAATTTTTTACTAAATGTTAAACATAAGAAAGAATAAACGGTACTAACAACAAAAAAGCAATTTTTAACATTTTTTGTCTGTCTGTCTGCCCGTTTGTTCCGGCTAATCTCCGAAACGGCTGGACTGATTTTACTGGCAGATAGCTGATATTACGGCGGGTAACTAAGGCTACTTTTATTTTAGAAAAATAATTAAGGTTCCGTACAAAACAATTAAAACCCATGAAATTATGAACAAAAAGTCGGATTTAAAAAATTCTTTTTGCATTTGGTATCCCAATTGTTGAGTATAGTTATAGGCTATTTAACATCACGCTAAGACCCTCAGGAGCCTATCAAAAGAAAAAGTCAGAAAGAACACTAAGCAAAAACGAAGTAATAGCGCGGGCGGGCGATGCAACGCGACGGTTCAGGGGACGAGGGAGTTTTATTAAAATGTGGCTGTTATTTCAGTATATTGTGCATCTTACGACATCCACGCGAACGAAGTCGCGGGGCACAGCTAGTAAATAATAATTCGCTGGAATACAATCGTATTTTTATTTGACAAATATTGTTCTTCTTATATTTAAAACGTTACTATGGTAATCCTTCCTATAAACAATAGTGAGTAAAGCAATACAAGAAGTTTGCATTACGTAGGTACAATCTTTTTACACACACTTCTTTCTTTCCATTTGCTCAAAGACTAATTCTACGAGACAGGTCGTTAAACCTTGGTCCGTATATATAGAGGTTTTGTGAACATGTCTGTTGGTCGCACTTGTGCTGCAACTTGCTTAAAAACTAGTTCTCCTTTTGATACACATTCTCTAATGTAGAAGTGTTTCAAACTAATATGCTTTGTTCGACGGTGAAATTCATAAGGTGGATTATATGATAATTTCACAGGAGACTCATTATCTACACATAGTGTAACTCTTAAAGATGATGTGTGAGATAGGTCTGCTAAAAGCTTCTTCAACCACACTATTTCTTGTGCTGTTTCGCTTGCTGATACAAGCTCGGCCTCTGTCGTTAACAGAGCAACTGAAGTTTGCTTCCGACTCTTCCAGGCAATAGAAGTGCAAAGGCAAACCATGCCCGGGTCAGTGGGTCGTCTTAGGGGCGGAGTGTAGGAGTTGGAGTATACGCTTAGGGGCACTATGAGCAGCAAAGAAAACAAAAAAAAAATTACTTAAAAAAAATTTTTTGGGAGTAAATTTTTCGAAGATTTTTTTTTATATATAGAATTCGACCATTTTTATTGCAGCAACTGATTAAGCTTGTCCATAGAAACCATTTAGGGTCTAAGAACTATGGCCCTACGACGCACCGTTTCCGAGTTATGGGCCTTTTACTTTTATTTTATTTTATACAAAACGATTTATATTTCCAAAATGGTAGCTCGGATGAGATTGTTTTCGGGAAAGAAATTGTTGCTCTACTCAAAAGCCATGAGGTCATGTAAAAAAACTAGCAAAATCTTGGAAAAAAAAAACATCAAAAATTTTCTGTCGGTCGTTTCAGCTAGTATTCATAGGGGCAAAGGACAGTCAAATCGGAGAATTTTTTTTTGTAGAATTCGGCCATTTTTATTGCAGCAACTGATTAAGCTTGTCCATAGAAACCATTTAGGGTCTGAGAAGCATGGCCCTACGACGCACCGTTTCCGAGTTATGGGCATTTTACTTTACTTTTATTTTATATAAAACGATTTATTAAATATTTCCAAAATGGTAGCTCGGATGAGATTGTTTTCGGGAAAGAAATTGTTGCTCTACTCAACAGCCATGAGGTATCAAAAATAGCACATAAAATTAAGAAAAGAAAAAATATTTTTTTGTTTTTTTCTCCTTTCGCAGGTCTGCTGGAAGAAATTTCTTAAGAAATAAGCAGTACCTTTGTACTCAATGATTATAATGTCCTAACTATATAATGTTTCATTGTGTGTACATAAATAGTAAAATAAATAAATAAATAAGAAAATATTTTATGTACAATTTATAATTCTGATCTAAAATTTAAGGTAAAAGGAAAATAAGTTTTTGTATTTATTTAGACCGACTCACAGATCACCGGCTTCGTTCGGAATTGATTCGTCTAGAAATACTCTTGACAGTTTAGCAAGAATTATTTATAATACATACTAATTCCATGCAATTTAGGAAAAGAAATCAAATATTAATTTTATGTGATTCTACATATTCCGACACATACGTGTCGAATTGATAACCTTCTTCTTTTTTTGATGTCGGTTAAAAAAGAAGGAGACGAGCAAACTGGCCGCATTCGTATGGCAATGTGCAGCGCGACCCGACACCAGTCCGCAGACCGTCCAACACTAAGCCAGCGACAAGCGAGCAGTGCTCAAGTTAACTCAAGTCGTTCAGGAGGCAATTGTTATTAAATTGATTTTTCGGAAAAGTCGCGATTTGAAATGTGAGTATGTCTTTTAAAAATGTTGGCATTATTTTTCTGTGATTTTCGTTTAGTGTGCGAAAGAGCTGTTAGTGTGCTAATTACATCTTTATCTAACACGTAAGTAACTGCCGTTTTTTAAAACTAAAAGTGTAGGTACCTAAGTGAAACTAATTATTACAATTATTTGTTATAACCGTCGTGCCTGCAGGCAATTCTTTACAAATTCATGCCGGAATTAAATCCAAATGTTTACATTTTATACAATTAGCTGAATGATCTTAAATATGTACATAACATGGAAGAAACGATCATCTATACACCGTAAGGACTATTCTTGCTTGCAGCGCTCGGCCGCTCTATTAAGATAAAGATATATTTATTTGCTAAACATGTGTACACATCTATACTAATATTATAAAGAGGAAGTTTGTTTGTTTGGTTGAACGCGCTTATCTCAGGAACTTCTGGTTCGAATTGAAAAATTCTTTTAATGTTGAATAGCTTATTTATCGAGGAAGGCCATAGGTTATATAACATCACGCTACAACTAATAGGAGCGGAGCAGCAAAGAAAAATGTTGCGAAAACGGGGAAAATGTATTCTTTTTGAGAGCTTCCGTTGCATGCGCTGCGTAAACGGTTAAAGATACCCAAAAATCATGTATGACGGAATTATTCCTCTTAAAAAGTTCTAAAAAAATGTCTTCAATAGCATATGTCTATCTTTTAAGTTTGGCTCCCTATAACTTTTTTAATGGTAATCAAATTTGTTATAAAATAATGCATTCTTTGCTAAGGTGTTTTCATAAACATGGTATTAATCCTTATCCAAATAAATAGTTTCATAATCAAGATTGATTAAGTACATGTAAATTCCTTTTCAAATTATTCGAATCGGACGTTCGTTTCGTTTAGAAATTACGACGGGTATAAAATTAGTAAGAAAAATGCGCTTAGTCGACACATTTTATTTTTTACTGACGGTTTGAACGCGCTAATCTCAGTCACTACCAGTCGGATTTGAAAAATTATTTTTGCATTTTATAGCCCAATTCTTGAAGAAGATTATAGGTATGTAACATTACGCTAGGACCCTTGAAGGCCGAGCAAAACGAAAAAAAGTAAGAACAAGCGCTAAGCGAAAACGAAGTAACAGCACGGGCAGGTGATGCGATGCGACGGGGTGGGTCGGGGGAACAAGAAATTTCACGCGGACGAAGTCGCGGGCGGAAGCTATATCTTCATACAGGGGAAGCACCATAAAAGCTTAGGTATTCACTCCGAGATTTATTATATTATCTTATTAGTAAAGGTTCTTAAATAAATCCTTTTCAGTAACTATTTCTCAGATTGAGTTGAACCAGGTTGAACCATAAACACACACAAATACCTCACTCCCTCCCTCAACACGAGGAGAGGCCTGCCGTGGCGGGCCGGCACCAGCCGGGGGTTGCGGAAGGATCGTAAGTTCCTGCGACCCTCGACGTAAGTGTGAGATGGAACATGGGGTGGTTTTTAGTCAGTAAGAGTCTCACAGACCCCTCTGCCCGCCCCAGGGCGGAGGACATCCATGAGGCTTTTCCACCCCAAAACAAAAAAAAATAAAGGTTGAACCATAAAATGCTTATGAACTCAAACGAACAGAACATCTCAAAACATTTCTTATAAAGTACTCGAGTTAACACAGAAACAGTATCGAACGAAGGGAAGCCAATCCCATATTATTGTATAATAATTGGGTGCCTACTTTCTATCACAGATCCGGCCACAGAAAAGTCAATGTCTGTGTTTAATTTTAATTTAATTACAGAATGCTAAACATTAATTTCCACAACTTTTTCTGTTTGTGATGTTTCACTACCCTCATTACTGCGACACGCTGTGACGGAATCAGAATCACAAGCAGAATTTATTTATTTTCAAGTATGTAGTTTTACATGGTATGAAGTTAGTATTTTTTAAGTTCCACACATTCTACCACAACATAATCATGGTGTACAAATATTTATATTGTGTTCCATATATTCGCCAATTGTCATAAAAGCCATTAACCATTAACAAACGTCAGCTTTCATTTATATATCTATACAAATAAATAAAATTGAAGTGTCTGTTTGTAATGTCAAAATAACAGTTTTTTAATAGATGCATATGCAAGTATGTACGGCACTTATAACAAAAAAAACAATTTTTAAAAACGTTGTCTGTTTGTATCTCCGAAACGGCTGGACCGATTTTGACGGGACTTTCACTGGCAGATATTATCTGATGTTATCAGGAGTAACATAAGCTACGTTTATTTTAGAAAAAGAATTAGGGTTCCGCGCAAAAAATAAACCCATGAAATTGTGAACAAAAAGTCGAATTTATAAAAGTCTCTTTGCTTTTGGTAGCCCAATTCTCGAGGATGGTTATAGGCTATTTAACATCACGCTATGGCCCTTAGAAGCCGAGCAAAAAGAAAAAAGTCACTAAGAACGCTAAGTAAAAAAGGAATTAATGGCGGATCGGGAAACAAGGGAGTTTTATTAAAATATGGCTGTTATTTTAGTAAACTGTGTATCTTACGACTTCCACGCGAACGAAGTCGCGGGGCACAGCTAGTACAAGAATAAAATGCATGCAAGATAACAAATATATATATATATATATAGGTTCAGACATGTTTGCCACATACTACGGCGTGCAAATATTTTGATTCGTAATAATTAATAATTTCAACACAATATCAATAATTTAACGACAATTCAGCAAACAATAATAAATTATGTATAAATGTCAACAATAAAAAAAATATAAAAATATAATAATATTGCATAAATAAAAAAATCTATGTCAAATAAAAGATTCTGTTAAAAATGTATTAATAGTGTGATTGGTAATAATTAATTCCAACACAATATCAATAATTTAACGACAATTCAGCAAACGATAATAAATTAGATATAAATGTCAACAGTAAAAGAATATAAAAAAATAGTAATAATGCATAAAAAAAATCTATGTCAAAATAAACGATTCTGTCAAAAATTGATTAATAGTGTAATATGCTTTGTTAGTTAGAAATGACTAAGTACCTGTTTTTTCAATTCTACATCACTAAATTGCATCCAACTTTTGGGCAGCTTGTTATACCTGTATACAGTATGGGACCACATATGTGCAATAAGTTATAGCACATACTTGTTATCGTCCTTGCTGACGATATTCAAAAAATTTACGAAATCGGTCCAGTAATTAGGTCAAAAAGTATAGTTTTAATTTTGAGCAAATTTGAACACTCTGTAGAATTGGATCACTAAGTCAATGATTCAATGAACTAGAATCCTTGGACATGTGCGCAAACAAAAAAAAAACATGTTCGGCGGACAATGGATTGGGTTTTTCTGAATTTATTTTAATATTTATTTTGTTTGAAAATGTAACTTTTTTAATTTACGGTTTTTAATTTAATATTTAATTTTGCTATACTTCTGTGGACTAGTATTACTTACGGTTTCATTTATTGCATATATGTGGGCTCCATACTGTATAGTGGGAGCCATGCAGAAAACACTTTTGCGCATAAGTGCAGTCCTGCTCCTATGCAGACAAAGCTGACTTTGATCACGCCTGTTATTGGGAAATTTGTCCGCCATTCGCAAAAATAAGTTTTTATTATTTCTAACAAACATTACTGTTTCTAGAACATAAAGGGATGCCAATGTCAATATTTTGTACCGTATGAGAAACGGCTTACAGCTATCGGTGATTATTAACTTAAAGATGGCTCTGAGGTATTTCTTTTGTGCTTTAATTGCGACTTCTTTATTCGTTGAGTTGAGTTACCCCAAAAGATAACACCGTATCTGAGAACAGATTCAGTTAGCCCGTAGTAAGCCGTTAGTAACGCACTATGTTGACAGTTGGTGACAGAATGTACGGCGCACGCGCTGCTGGTTATCCTTTTACTCAGGGCCTCTATATGCGCCTTCCAATTTAAATTTCGAACTATTGTAAGTCTTAGAAACTTAGTTGTATTAACTGTGCGCACACTATGTAGACAAGCATATTATAGGTTGAATGATTATATCATAGATAAAAATGCTTGGCTAAATGCTGGTCCTGCTCCACAGCCACTTGGGCTTTGTTAAAATTTTTTTTTTGTTTTTGGTTTTTTTTTTTTGTTTGGAAGAAATGCGTCCCTTTTTTTCTGACATTATGACCTTATTGTTTACTAATCTTTTAATACAATCACTGCAAAATATAGTTTTGTATAAATTAGAAGCATTTTTTCAATTTTGTAAATGTGAGTACCATGGAGCGGTTTTATGTTATGATGTAGGTATGTTGACTTGAAAGAGTATGGCAGTTGAGAGTATGTCATGCTCACTTAAATGTCTCGCTGATGGTGGCGCGTGTGTTGGATCATTCGGTTCCCTACAAAATGGTTGAGCTGGATGGTGCTGATCCACGCGTCATGTTCGTGAACGGGCGCCGTCAGTGGAGACTGGTCATCTCTTAACTGCCAGGGCTTATTTTTAATCTTATATTTTGAATTGTTTCTAATTACCTATTTTTTACATTGTTCTCACATATAGAAGCAACAAGAACAATGTACCCAAGATTTTGTAACAATTTTGATTTAAAAGAGTGTCCATGGAGATTCTTGCCCATTCTTCTCCATAGAGATCTACGTTTTGGAATGGGCGACTAGCTTCAATTTTCTGACTAACTGACTGACTCTTTAACAATTCAAAAGTGCCTGTAATTGGTTTAATTGAAATAAATGCTTTGAGTTTGAGTTTTGTGTCAATTGTAATGTCATTATATGTTATGTCAAGATTGGAAAGAGTCAATGCGCTCTGGCTATAATGCATAATTATAGTCTTGTTTAAATTAATTTTTAAATTGTTATTTTCTAACCATTCTGTAGTTTCTTTTAATGTATTATTTATGTCCTCTTTATAAAAATATATTTAATTGCAAGGTATCGTTATTGTACTGTCATCTGCGAATAGTGTCATAGGATTTTTGATTGCCATTGGGAAGTCATTAATGTAAAGAGTAAAGAGCGGTGGACCTAGTATACTTCCTTGTGGAACTCCGTATATAACGTTACGTTCATCCGATAGAAAGATTTCTTCTCTTTTGGTATTGAATATTGATTCTGCTTATTTCTGTTATTTGTTTTTTGTCGTGTAGATACGACTTTAAGAGCTCAAGGACATTTCCTCTTACCCCGTAAGCATCAAGCTTTTTTATTAAAATATTATGTTGCACATAATCAAATGCCTGGGTAATTTAAAAAAATATCGCACACACTGGAGTGTTTTTATCCATATTTGTCATTACAGTATGCAAAAAATCATAAATAGCCATGTTAATTGTCTTGTTTATTCTAAATCCTTTATGTTCTTTACAAATAATATTATTTGCTTCTAAATATAAATTGAGTTCTTTATAAATATACTTTTCAATTATTTTTGAGAACAAAGGTATTAATGAAATCGGTCTGCAGTATTCCTTCAACTTCCTATCTAGTTTTTTAAACAATGGCTTTATTACCGATTTTTTCAGGCATCTGGAAAAATACCTTCGCTTAAACACTGTGTAGTGTGGGCAGACAATGTTAGCATTGTCTGCCCACACAACACAGTTTTTGCAAGTTAAAGTATGTACTTTAATCGTGTAGACTAAATTATTGGCGAATCAAAAAGTGTGTCTGAATCTTCTGATTTACAGTTTAGTTTAGAACTGCGGGCATAATTGTCTATACAAGAATTGCTACATAGCCTGGTGGCGTAATTCTAATCGAAGATTACGTTAGCTATAGAATGCCGAGATATGTCAGGAAGCGGTTTGTATTCAAGGTAGTTCTTGACTAGAATACATGCTCCTCCACGTTTCTGAGGCCGTCTTGTATGAATTGCCGCTAACTTGTAGTTTGTCAAATTCAGTAGTTTCTCATGTCCAGTCATAACAAAGTGTTCTGTGATACAAATAACATGTACTTCTCTTTTCTTCTGCGATAATTCTTGAAGGTGAACAATGAGTAAGTCAGACTTATTTAACAAGCCAGCAATGTTCTGATGTCATCATCATCTTCCTGCCCTTGTCCCATGTTACTTGGGGTCGGCGCAACACGTTTTCTCTTTCCATTTTCCCCTGTCAAAAGTCACGCTATCATTCACTCCCTTCTCTTTCATATCATTCCTCACACAATCCATCCATCTTTTCTTTGGCCTTCCTCTCCCTCTCCATCCATCAACATTTATATTCATCACTCTTTTAGTCACATGCGTTTCTTCCCTCCTCTTCACATGTCCATACCAAGCCAAACGATTTCCTTTCAACTTTTCTGTCACTGGCGCCACTTTCAAACTTCCCCTTATATACTCATTTTTTACTTTATCCAATTTCGTCACTCCACACATCCATCTCAACATTCTCATCTCCGCTGCATGCAATCTTTTTTCATCCGTCTTCTTCACGGCCCAGCATTCCGATCCATACAGTACGACAGGCCTTATCACGGACTTATAAATTTTTCCCTTTAATTTGAGGGGCATCCGTGGGTCGCAAGTTGTTCCTGTGACCTGTCGCCATTTCATCCATCCTGAGTTGATCCGGTGTGCTACGTCTCGGTCTACTTCGCCATCCCCTTGGACAAACGACCCGAGGTACCGGAAGTCGGAGCAGCTCGGTACGGGCGTTCCGGCGAGAGATATGGGCACAGGACTGGAGAGACCGCCAAAATCACAAAACAAATATTCTGTTTTGGTCCGACTTAATCTCAGGCCAGCGGTCTCCAGTTTTGCCCACCACACCTCCAATCTGCTCTGGATCTCTAAGCCGCTCTCAGCAACCAGCACAATGTCATCAGCGAACAGCATACACCAGGGCGCCTCTTCGTGGATATCCGACGTAAGAGCGTCCATTATCATCACGAAGAGGTAAGGGCTGAGTGCTGACCCTTGGTGCAAGCCGACAGCCACATTGAAGCTGCTGGTAGTGCCCACTGTAGACCGGACTTGGGTACTGCATCGACTGTACATCGCTCGAATCAACTGCACATACTTCCCTGGCACACATTTCTCCTTAAGGGCCCACCACAGAACTTCACGAGGCACTCGGTCGTATGCCTTTTCGAGGTCAATGAATACCATGTGCAGGTTTTTATGCGCACCTCTGTATTTCTCGCACAGCTGGCGGATAGCAAAGATGGCATCTGTTGTTCCCCGACCAGGCATAAAACCGAATTGGTTTTGCGAAATTTCACTCTCTTCTCTCAGTCGCCTTTCAATAACTTTTTCCCAAACCTTCATACTATGTGATATTAGTTTTATTCCTCTATAGTTGTTGCACTCCAGCACATCACCTTTGTTTTTAAAGATGGGCACCAGTGAACTGTTACACCATTCGTCAGGTATGGCTTCTTCCAGCAACAATTTATTGAAGAATAAAGCTAACCACGTCCATCCATGTACCCGTAATAACTTCCATACTTCAACTGGTATTCCGTCCGGACCTACTGCTTTACCATTCTTCATTTCATTTACTGCTATTCTCACTTCATCCATACTAATCATTCTCACTAACCCCTCATTTACTTGTTTATTCTCAAGCACACCACTCCAGTCATTCTCCTCATTCATCAGTCTTTCAAAATATCCCTTCCACCTATCCTTAATTTTCTGATCATCCGAAAGCAATACTCCAATTTCATTCCTTATACATTTTATCTGACAAACATCCCTCATCTTTCTCGCTCTAGCTCTAGCAAGCCGGTATAAGTTTTTTTGGCCTGCTGGACTATCCAGTGTGTCATAAAGCTTGTCCTGGGCTTTTGCTCTCGCTACCGCCACAGCTTTTTTGGCTTTTTTCTTTAGAGCATCATACTGACACTTTTTTTCTGTTTTCAAACTAACATTCTCATCTTCAACACTCTGCCATTCCTTGAACTTTCTCTTCTTATCCTGCAACACCTTCTGTATTTCTGTCGACCACCACCATGTATCCCTATCTATCGTACCCTTTCCTTTAGTCTCTCCCAAAATATCTTTCGCTTCACTCCTAATATACTCCGCCATTTCACTCCAACATTCATTTACACTTCGATCATGCATGTCCCCCATATCTGTCATTTTATCAACTACTCGCTCTTTAAAATGTTCAGCAATGTTCTGATGTAAGATGTTTATATTATTAGAAACAAAAAAGTCACTGTTTTCAAACAAATTACAGATAGAAGTTTCTACGGGATAGTTTCTTATGTTAGTTTAGTGCCCAGTCTCTTTAGTTTGCCTGGGGGTCAACCACCACCTCTTAAAGCAGTATTATTTTAATGTTACTTCAGTGTGAGAAAGAGATGGACGTCTAGCTCCATCTCTTTCCCACACTGAAGTAAGATTACAATAATACTGCTTTAAGAGGTGGTGCTCTAGCTCCAGTTCGATAGGAAAACATAATCTAAGGTGAGATCACGATTTATGTCAAAAAAGTATGCATAGTTATTATTCTGTACGTCCAAATGTAGTAAATTATTAAACATTTGTAGAGCTCCTCTTACGTAAATGGGACAGCATACAATTACATTCGTGTGGGTGATTAGCTTTACTCATTCCTTGATTTGCTTGATCAATTCGATGTGGCTTCCAGCGCTTTTCAAATTCTTTTCTCCAATCATAAACAAGAAGTTATCGTCATTGGAAAGATTTTTAACTTTTTCAGTAATAAATTAACAATAGACATTTATAAAAAGACTCTCTTATATAGCAGGTATAACGAATACAGTTAAAAACTATGATGATAGACTGAATTACTTTAAAATGAAATTCTCTACATTGGCGTCGAGACTTTGCGGGTCTAATTGTCTTATTCAAGATATTAAATCAAGGCGTGGATTGCTCACAGCTTCAATTAATATGAGCACGCCCCGGTCATCAGCTAGACTTCATAATTATAACCCTTTTGCTCCTGATGACCGCAAAACCAAGTACGGGAGTAACGCCGCCCTCTCCTATATTCTCAGAAAGTGTAACGACATTTTTCACGAATGCGACCTCGACATATTTTCAGGCAGCCTCGCTAGGTTTAGAAGAGCAGTGCTCAATAAAATGTAATTATTGCTCAATTCCGTACTTATCTTTCTTTCTTTCTTTTTTTGTGTGTCGTTTTTATTGCGTTTTTAGTTTGTTATTTTATATAATTCAATCTTATTTATTTTGATTCAAACTTCTTTAATTTTATTAAATTTTATTTGACTAAATTCAATATTAATTAATTTAGTTCAATCTTATTTAATTTAATTCAAGTTAATTTCAAGTATAAAAGATTATTGTTATTCGTTTATTTATTTTCTTTCTTATCTATTTACATTTTTAAATATTTCCAATAAAAATATATACAAAAAACATTTAAAAATATAAAAAAATAGAGGTCCGCCGGTATCGGGAGCACAACAGCCCTAACCACCGGTAGCTTGGACCCTCCAAGCTACCGGTGGTTAGGGCTGCAGAGACAGGAACCTCCTCACAATACGAGCCGTATCGAGGAGTACTGCCTTCTGGATCAGGCTCTTGATCCAACCGCCTAACGACAGCCTCGAGAGATGTTGGTCGAGGCTTTCGGCCATCAGGCCATTGGCCGTTACAACAATCGGCACAATGACAGTCGAGGTCACATTCCACATGTCAACAACCTCGTGTGCTAAGTCGAGATATTTTATTTGTTTCTCTTCCTCAGCTTTCACGAGGTTCTCGTCATGTGGAATGGTAACATCGATAATCATTGCGCGGCGCGCTAATCGATCTATCACCACTATATCAGGCTTATTGGCGACAGTAGTCCTGTCAGTGATGATAGACCGATCCCAGTACAACGTGACATGGTCATTTTCAAGAACTGGGTCGGGCACATACTTGTAATACGGTACCTCAGAGTCCACAAGTTTGTATTTCAAAGCAAGTTGCTGATGAATAATTCTGGCCACTTGGTTATGCCTGTGCAAGTACTCTCCGTTAGCCAGACGAGAACAACCAGAGATAATAATTGTCTGATGGACTCACCCGGACAGTGGCATGCCCGACACACGTCAACCGTCCCGTTCTTCGTAATATGTCTCCGGTAGTTATTCGTCAAAATAACTTCGTCCATAATTGCACAAACAAAACCTTCAGTTTCCCCAAAGAGGTCACCGAAACGTAGCCAGGATACGGACGCTAAGAAATCTACACCGGGCTCGTGTAGAGCCCGATAGAAGCGTCCGTGAAGCTCCTTGCTTTGCCATACCGCCTTGCGGTCATCTGTAGTAAGTACTACAGGTTTGCGCCAGTTCTCTTTAGCCATGGAGAGCGGGGTGAGCCCGTTGTCCACTGCGACCACATCACGGTGCATACCCACGTCGGCGTTTAAAAAATATTCCCTGAGGCTGCACACCTCGCGGTTGTGGAGGGTCTTCGCATTTAAAAAGCCTCGACCCCCACACTTCCGCGGGATATACAGTCTCATCACCGATGATCGTGGGTGATGCATCCGGTTTGCGGTCAGCAGTGTACGGACCCTCCTATCCAGGGCGTCTAGTTCGGTCTGAGTCCATTTGAGTATGCCGAAAGAGTACATCAAAACCGGCATGACCCAACCGTTGAAGGCACGCACCTTGTTTCCGCCCGAAAGAAGACTAATTAATACCTTCTTTAGGCGACCAAAGAAGCGCTCCTTCAACGATTGCTTCATGTCAGCAACATTGATGCCTAACGCTTCCGACATACCCAAATACTTATAGCTTTCGGTTGAAGAGAGGGATCTAAGGTGTATGGAATCCAAAAGTTGAATTCCCGCGGATTCCACAATCTCGCCTCGCTTTACATGCATGACTGCACATTTGTCCACACCAAATTCCATCCTGATGGCGTTACTGAAAGTTTCAGTTACCTGCAGTAGCTCTATCAATCGCAATTGGTTGGGGGCAAAGAGTTTCAAGTCATCCATGTAGAGGAGGTGAGATATGACCTGACCACCTCTCCTCAACCGATAGCCTAGACCTGAATCCTCCAGCAGTGTGCTTAGAGGATTCAGGGCTAAGCAGAACCAAAGTGGACTCAAACTGTCGCCCTGAAATATTCCTCGTTTAATCCATACAGGTTCATCATTCCCCTGGATCTGTCCACACCCTGGGTTGCGAATGACCGTCCTCCATTGCCCCATACACGACTCAAGGAAGATGCGTAGAGTTGCATCAATCTTGTACAACTCCAGCACCCTCATGAGCCATGTATGTGGCACCGAGGGTGTTATTGTTATTATTTTTAATTACACTGATATCCATCTTTATATGAATTTATCATTGTATAGTGAGATCTACATAAAATGCTGTGCGAACCATTAATTAAGATGCATGCAATGCTATTTTATTTGTAAATGATATGAACTGTGAAGGTCTGTGTGTGTATTTAGTTGGTTTGCCGAAATAAATAAATAAGCTCGTCACAATGCATAGGGTGAAGTGGAGCTGATGGTGAAGTACCAGGACCACTCCTCAAAAATGAGTCACTCAGCGGAAGAGTGGCCTAATCCACAAATTTTATTTACATACTAGATGTATCGATCTTTGAAACCATAGTGGCCTAAAATTTAGTTTACGTTATTTTGAGTAGATGGCGTTGATCAATATTCTTATTCCATTATAATAATAGTATGTAAATATCTACTTAACTCTGTTTCTATAAATTTGTGGATTAGGCCATTCTTCTCCTGAGCGACTCAAAATATCGTCCCTGCATCGGTAAAAGCAATGTTTAGTAAAAGGTGATGAGCAGTTGTCATTAGGCTATTGTAACTTAAAATTTTGCTTTGTTTTCAGAGATTTTATGGGAGGTGGTCGTGGTGGTAAGGTTTAATACTGCCAAACAATTGAATCGGTCCATCAGATCCGGAGCCAATTGGCTGTGGCAGACGGACAGACAGACAAACACGAGTGATTCTATAAGGGTTCCGTTTCTACAGTTTGAGGTACGGGAAACGTCTAGGGTTCGATAGACACGTCTACTGAGATGACGGCTGATAGGAGACGACGGCAAGGAATTGGAAGACATGCAGCGCCTTTTTTTTTTTTTTTGTGTGGATGGGAAATCATCAAATGACTTCTCCCGCTCTGGGCGGAGCGGGAGGGCGTGTCAGACTTTTACTGACTAAAACCCACCCGTGTTCCTTCTGTTGCCTGTGCTGGGGCCACGGTAACTCTTTCGAACATCCCGCAACCCTAGCTGGCATCGGCCCTAGCGGACCCCGTCAATAGTGCTGACATCTCTTTGAGGCGCGCGTGGAACACGACGCGCCGTCGACTCGGGCTTGGTCCTTACCGGACGGCGAGCTACCCATTGCTCGCCGTCCGCAAGCCCGCGCCCACGGTGGCCGGGAATCAGCTGCCAATTCCCGACGCCCAGGGCGTCTCCTGCGGCGACTAGGGGCGTGAGGGTGCAAAGCTTGCCTCTCCCTCACGCGTCCCGCCTCCTCCTTCACGAGCGTTACTGCTTCGCAGAAGGAGGTAATGGCTTCCCATGCACTCTCGCTCCGTACCATGGCCTGGACCAGGGCCGGACGCGAGAGATCGCCGCCGCCGATCGCTTCCGCGAGGACACGGCGGTGCTCCGCCCAAGCCGGGCAGACCTCCACCGTATGCTCCACCGTGTCCTCCGGGCGATCCACACAGTGGTGACACCCGGGCGTTTCCTCCCGCCTTATCCGGAACAGGTACCTCCCGAAGCACCCGTATCCGGTGAGGACCTGCGTCAGGCGGAAGGTGAGGACGCCGTGGCGCCTCTCCAATGCAGCGCCTACCACTAACAAATTTTTATACTAAAGGGCAGCGCGATAATTACTAAAGGACTGTGACTAATATGACTTATTCCTTCCTTCCATAAATTCCTTTTTCTTTATATTTTTTAAAATTTTTGATTCAGAATTTGCACTTATTTTCCCAATTATCCCATTATCTAAGTTAGTTTATATATTGTTCACAGAACCACAATGTCTACGGAGACTATATTGAGTGCGGAGCTCGATGATCTGCCTGACAGGATCGCGGATACCTTCTCAGGGCTGAAAGTCCTCATCACAGGAGGAACTGGCTTCATAGGGAAGGTGCTGGTCGAGAAACTTCTCAGGTATACATTAGTATTATTTATTATGTAACTAGCTCTAATCCGCGGTTTCATTCCCGTGGTTCATTTGCTTCACATTCCACAGGAAGTCGTGATTTTTTTCAAACTTAATCCCAAAGTTTCAATGAAACCAATTACTTATTTTATTTTACATTTTTGGGACATAAAACAGTTACACGTTACATATAAGGTATGTCAGAGAATTTTTAAAACTAGGTGAACATGTAACCCACAAAAATGTCCGCAAAATAATAACAAACAGTTATACAATTAAAACATGCGCTAATATTACAGAAAAAGTACAGAAGTAGTCGTTAGTATTTTGGCAACAATATTAGATGACTAAAGCAACTATTTTAAACATTCTGTAGCCATTATTTTAAACTACGTGAGTAAGCGCGAAAATATCCAAATCGATAGTGTGTTATACGTGTCGGCGATGCGCCTGAGTGGCGCCCGCCACTTACAGGGACTTTTGAATTGTCAGCAAGTCGGTCAGTCAGAAAGATGAAGCTAGTTGCCCATTCCAGTCCAAAGCGTATTAGGTTCCTATGGACAAGAACGGACAAGAAACTCCACGGACACTCTTTCTCAAGTATACAAAGTAGCTATCACTCTTTAGCCCGTAAACTATCTCTTTGCAATAAATCACGTCAATCCGTCGCTCAATTGCCGCGTGGAAGAAGAACAATCTAACAAATAAACAAAACCAACATATAAACAAACATACTTTCGCATTTAAAACATAGCTCTTTGTGAAGGAGCTCGTCCGGGGAGTAGACCCCTCGTCCGGGGAGTAGACCCCTCGTCCGGGGAGTACTACCAGCACAGCGATGTCCACCGCCAAGCATTGTCATGTCACGGGTATGGTGCCGGTGTAGCTACACGCACGTGACACGTTCCAGCTTCGTCTTAGGGAGTAGACCCCTCGTCTGGGGAGTACTACCAGCACAGCGATGTCCACCGCCAAGCATTGTCGTGTCACGGGTATGGTGCCGGTGTAGCTACACGCACGTGACACGTTCCAGCTTCGTCTTAGGGAGTAGACCCCTCGTCCGGGGAGTACTACCAGCACAGCGATGTCCACCGCCAAGCATTGTCGTGTCACGGGTATGGTGCCGGTGTAGCTATACGCACGTGACACGTTCCAGCTTCGTCTTAGGGAGTAGACCCCTCGTCCGGGGAGTACTACCAGCAAAGCGATGTCCACCGCCAAGCATTGTCGTGTCACGGGTATGGTGCTGGTGTAGCTACACGCACGTGACACGTTCCAGCTTCGTCTCTGGGATGGCAACTCATCTGCGATGTCTTTGGTGTTGCTGACGTCCACAGGCGGCGGTGAGCACTGACCATCAGGTCGATTGTCGACTTATTTCCATCTGGTGAAGGTCGCGGTAATCCCCTGGATGCGGGAGGCATTAGACCGGTCGTTGTGGCAATACGTGTGTACAGTAAAGTGGACGTCTTTCGGCTGAATGATAATGATGAGGTGCTATGAAAGTAAACAGACAGAGAAATTTATCTCTTTCAGAAAATGTCCGGACATCGATCAGATTCTTCTCTTCGTGAGGTCAAAGAAGGGAAAGAATCCGAAACAGAGACTGGAAGAGATCTTAAGTGGAGTCGTAAGTACAGCTTTATATCTATTACCTACATTCCAGCCAATGAAAGAAAGCGTTCCTTTTTTAAAAAATAATTAGGGATTTTATAATCGCAATGCGTATGACAGTTCCAATTGTTTCTGACACCTGTCACTTGGACACGATTAGGAACTAATAATGTTTGAATTCGTAAAAAAACGTAATATTTTGTGCTCAGCGTTTGAAGTCCTTCTCGGTTGTTTTACCTCTGGTTTTGCATCACTGTAATATTTACTGTCATTGCTATAGGGTTAATGTCAAATATCAAATAACTCATACCACTGACAGGTTTTAGTTGAAAATGAACTAACATAGCCAGTGTAGTTCCACGAGTGCGGGTCGTATGTATGCCCGACGTTGGACCATAGACAGTGTAGTTCCACGAGTGCGGGTCGTATGTATGCCCGACGTTGGGCCATAGACAGTGTAGTTCCACGAGTGTGGGTCGTATGTATGCCCGACGTTGGACCATAGACAGTGTAGTTCCACGAGTGCGGGTCGTATGTATGCCCGACGTTGGGCCATAGACAGTGTAGTTCCACGAGTGCGGGTCGTATGTATGCCCGACGTTGGGCCATAGACAGTGTAGTTCCACGAGTGCGGGTCGTATGTATGCCCGACGTTGGACCATAGACAGTGTAGTTCCACGAGTGCGGGTCGTATGTATGCCCGACGTTGGGCCATAGACAGTGTAGTTCCACGAGTGCGGGTCGTATGTATGCCCGACGTTGGACCATAGACAGTGTAGTTCCACGAGTGCGGGTCGTATGTATGCCCGACGTTGGGCCATAGACAGTGTAGTTCCACGAGTGCGGGTCGTATGTATGCCCGACGTTGGGCCATAGACAGTGTAGTTCCACGAGTGCGGGTCGTATGTATGCCCGACGTTGGGCCATAGACAGTGTAGTTCCACGAGTGCGGGTCGTATGTATGCCCGACGTTGGGCCATAGACAGTATAGTTCCACGAGTGCGGGTCGTATGTATGCCCGACGTTGGGCCATAGACACTGTAGTTCCACGAGTGCGGGTCGTATGTATGCCCGACGTTGGGCCATAGACACTGTAGTTCCACGAGTGCGGGTCGTATGTATGCCCGACGTTGGGCCATAGGGCGTTAAACAGGCTCATAATATATGGCACATTTAGCTTTAGAAAAAACTTTTTTTACAAAAATAAACACCCGACTTCCAAAAAAAACGCTACAAAATGAAAAATAACTTTAATTTCGGCAGTCGGTATTGTGGGGTAGGTTCCACACTTATGTTAGTTTGCTTGAGTCAAAATAAAACAATTGATGGAGATTCAAAATGGGAATAATTTTATTGTCAAAATCTTAACTTCTATATATACAAATGAATGGTGGACGTAGCTGTGGTTTGGAATCATACACAAAATTGCTCAGCCAATCAGATATCGGATTCCCGGTCTTCTGGAGTTCGGAGCAGTTCAGAGTGCGCCAACTATAAATACGCACAGTGCCGCCGAGCGGTGAGCTTTCCCTCGCTCGACTCCGCTGTGGACGGTCGTGCCGCTGACGCATTCCGCTCGCTGCACCGCTGACTCACCGCTGACTCACCGCCATCGACGATCGTTCGTGACGTCACGTCACGGAACGACTCCTGTAGTCTCTGACTACACCGCTGTATCAACCATTGCCTTTTTCAAGGCGATCGTTGATAAACTATTTCTTTAACGTCGTCCGTCAAATAAACGTTCGGCGTGTCTCCTTGACCCCCTCAGGGTAAAAACCACAGTTTCGTGGTCCTTGACGGATACCTCACGGTGACAACCAAGTCAAGGGGGTGTTGACCCAACACACCCGCTGAGCCCCTTCAGGGTAAGGCAGTCAATTGGACGGGTCCCAGAGTTAACCGGCCTTGGGGGGTCTCCTAGTCGGCTCTGGTGACAGTTTTCCTTCCACAGTTACTCACCTAGTGTCTTTAGGGTGTGTCTACACCCTTCGCGCTAGACTGGTCAGGGCCCTGTCGCACATTAAGATTGGCGACAGGTTTCAGCTCTAGGGCTCACAAGTAGGCACACACCTCCCTGTCTGCACCCGACAGGGAGGGCCACACACCCCCGGGCCCATCCACCCGGGGAGTAGGATCTTTTAGGTCCCCTTAACTTTTCTATTTTTAATATACTATTGCTGCGATGTCTGACGCCGACATCGTAGCCTTCGCAAGAGAGGTCCTTTTTAAGGACCCCGACTTCTTATTGAAATATGGGAAGGCTTGGCGTAGTCGCCACCTCGACCCAAGTGAGGCTCTAGAGAGCCCGCTTTCCCCCCCTGTAGCAGATAGGGGCACCCCTCTTACGGCGGTTTCGATGCCGTCTGTAGTCTCCCCCCAGCCCGAGGTGATGGACACCTCCACCCCTCCTTCGGACTCCGAATCAGAGGACGCCATCTCGCTCACTTCCTCCTCCTCCTCCTCAGACGACTATCAAGTCGTCGGAAAGGGAGGGAAGAGGAAGAAGAGCGCCTCCTCAAAGGCCGGTAAGGCCAAAAAGCCTCTGGCGGCAGCCATCCCCTCCGCCCCTGAATGCGCCCCTGCCTGCGCCCCTGCCCCTGCCCCTTCCTCTACTTCCGGCTCGGCACCCACCCGATCACCCACCTCAGCCAGTCCTATCCCAACGGACTCAAAGAGGAAGGTGCGTCCCCCGCCCCCCTTATACATCCAAGATAAGTCCAAGTGGACAGAAATTTCTAAAGTTTGCGTGGATCGCAAGATCCAATACACCAACGCCCGATCTACCCAGCAGGGCATCAAGGTTACTGTCCCCTCGTCCTCGGACTACAGGGACCTTGTCCGAATTCTTCGTGAAAGGAAGTACTCCTTTCACACATTCTCCCTCCCGGAGAAAACTCCGACGAGGGTAGTCATTAGGCGTATCCCGAAGGAGATCGCCACCGAAGAGATCAAGGCAGACCTGATCTCCAAGGGTATCCCAGTGTCTGCAGTCCACCGCCTTCACCGGGCGAAACAGGGCCTTGTATATGACATGGTCCTGGTGATCTGCGACCCCGTTGAGGGTCATCACCCGATCTTCAAAGTGAAGTCGGTGTGTTCACTGTCGGGCATCTCTATTGAGAAGCCCAGAAAGTCCAATATCGTTGGCCAGTGCCACCGTTGCCAATTATACGGCCACTCCCAGTCGCACTGCTACGCTACTCCCAGATGCGTTAAGTGTCTGGGCGGGCATGGCACCGCGGACTGCCCTCGCCCCAAGGACAGGACTCTGTGCACAGAACCTCCAAGTTGTGTGCTCTGCGGGCAAGCTGGTCACCCAGCTAACTACCGGGGATGCAGTAAAGCCCCTAAATCCTCCTCGGCCAAGCTGGCGAAGCGTGCCAGCGAGCGCCAGCAAAGGGAAAGCCCGAGCGTAAAGCTCCCCTCTGCTCAGTTGCCCGAGCGCCTCGCTCCTCAGAGACCCTCCCCATGGGTCAACTTTAAGGCAGCTTCGGCCTCGGTGCCGCCCTCTCAACCCATCCCTGCGCCATTGGCCATTGCCACGCCGGTCCCGGCAGCAGCCCCATTGGCTCCTGTGGCCACCGCCGCTCCCAAAGCTGCGCCGGTTCCCACGGCAGCAAACAGGTCCCCTTCTTCAGGCCATCAGCCTTCAAACCCACAGGTGCTTCTCAGCGTATTCGCTGTTTTCTACACCCCGGCGGCCAACGCCATGGTGAAGGAAATCCGTGCCGCTCAAGGAAACGCTCTTCGTCTCCTTGAGATCTTCAACGCGTACCCCGAGGTATCGCAAGCTCTCGAAAATCTAACCTTTTAAATTCCATTATGAATTTACAGAAGATTAGGTCCCTCAAACCCCGCTCCCTTAAACTAGGCGTCTTCAACGCCAATGCAATTACCGGTCAACGCGATGAGATCGCCACCTTTCTGCGTGATCATCAGCTTGACATTATGCTCATTCAAGAGACCTTCCTGAAGCCCCATCAGCGGGACCCGAAAATCGCCAACTATGACATAGTTCGCAATGACAGGTCCCGCTGCCACAAGGGTGGCACCCTTATATACTACAAAAGGTCTCTTTACTGTAGTCCTATGGACCCTCCTCCACTAGTCTCTCATCTTGAGGTCTCAATCTGTCGGCTCGGCATGACTGGTCATCAACCAATCACCATCATCTCTGCCTACTTCCCGCCTGCCAATGGTGCGGAGGATCCCACCGCGATCACCAAGGACCTAACTGTCCTCTTCGGACTGAGTGACTCCGTCATCTTGGCGGGGGATCTCAATGCCAAGCATCCCGCCTGGAACAGCAACACGACCTCCACCAGAGGTAGGATACTGTTCAACCTAGGTGCCTCCCTCAACTTCGATGTCATCGCTCCGATGAACCCAACCCACTACCCTGGCGTTCCCAGCCAGCTTCCAGACGTGCTCGATGTTGCGCTACTCAAGAATGTAAACCTTCGTTTGCACTCTATTGAGACACACCACGAGCTCAACTCGGATCACCGCCCAATTACCATGCTCTTCGCCCCTTATTCGGGCCCGCTCGATCCTAACCAGCCCCCTCGAACCAAAGTGATAACCGACTGGAGGAAAGTAAGCGAACAGCTGAAATCCACCACGTCGCCTCACTTGGATAAAATCCCCGACCACATAGTGTCAGTCGAAGACACGACGGGTGCGATCGACTCGTTTACAGAACACGTTCAATCCGTTCTGACGGATTGTTCGCGGGAAGTTCCGGCGATGGATGGTCATCGCTGGAAGTTACCGATTGACGTACGTGAACTGATAACCGAGAAGAACGCGGCCATTCGTGCCTACGACTCCTTTCCCTGCGACGCGAACAAAGCCCACATGCGCCATTTACAGCGTGCTGTAAAGAAACGTATAACGGAGTGGCGTTCCGAGGGCTGGGACAAGATGCTCAGCGAGCTCGAGCCCAACCATCTGGCCTTCTGGCAACTCCAACGCAAAATGCGTACCTCCACTGGGGAGGCTACAATGCCTCCCCTCATTCGCCCTGACAAGAGCATCGCATTCGATAATCCCGAAAAGGCAGAATGCCTAGCCGACAGCCTGGAGTCTCAATGTTCTCCTAGCTCCCAACCAGCTGACCAAGCGCACCTTGCCAAGGTCGACGCCGAAGTCGAACGCAGGGCTGCTCTTCCCCCTGTGGAAGACCCTGATGATCCGTTGCCTCCCGTCACTCCAGACGAGGTGCACGACATCATTAAAGGGCTACAGGATCGGAAGGCCCCTGGCTCGGACGATATCACCAATAAGGTTTTCAAACTCCTCCCCGCCCCCCTGATAATGCTAATGACCGCCATCTTCAATGGTGCTCTCAGCAACAACATCTTTCCGCAGACATGGAAAGAGGCCACCGTCATCGGTATCCCCAAGCCAGGCAAGCCCAAGTCTGAGCCTACTAGTTACCGCCCCATTAGTCTCCTCAATGTCCTCGGCAAAATTTATGAGAGGCTTATTTATAAGCGTCTCAAAGATTTCGCCGAGGCTAAGAGCCTTATCCCTAGTGAACAGTTTGGGTTCAGGACCCATCACTCTTGCATCCAGCAAGTTCACCGAATCGTTGAGCACCTAAGCGCTGGCTTCCAGCGCAAGGCAACGACAGGCATGTTGTTCTTCGATATAGCGAAAGCGTTCGACAAGGTCTGGCACAACGGCTTAATATATAAGCTGTACCAACTCGGGGTGCCTGACCGTCTCGTGCTCATCTTACGAGACTTTTTGTCGAACCGCACCTTTCGCTATCGCATTGAGGGTACACTCTCCTCCCCTCACCCCTTACGCGCCGGTGTCCCCCAGGGCTCGGTGATTTCTCCCCTCATCTTCTCGCTCTTCACGAGCGACATCCCCAAATGTAGCAAGACTCATTTGGCGCTTTTCGCCGATGACACAGCTATCTACTACACAGGGCGGTGCCAGAACTCTATCGCCAGAACTCTCCAAAACTCCGCAAACGCTTTAGGCGTCTGGTTCCGGAAGTGGAGGATTGAGGTCAATCCCGATAAGAGTCAGGCCGTCCTTTTCACGCGACCGCGACTCCGCGCTTCCGCACCTCCTAGCCCGATCACCATGTATGGCAAGCCGATCCCTTGGGAGAAGCAAGCCAAATACCTTGGCGTGATCTTAGATCAACACCTGACCTTTAGAGAGCACATCAAGACGGCTCGTTCGCGTGCCGCTTGCGCTCTCGGCAGGCTTCACTTCATCCTGACCGCGCGTAGCAAACTATCTCTTAAGTGCAAGCTGCGCATCTACACCGCAGTCATCCGTCCCATCATGACGTATGCTTGTGTTGTATTCGCGCACGCTAAGCCACACTTGCTCCATAGGATGCAGACCCTACAGAACCGTTTCCTCAGAAAGGTCACGGGGGCACCCTATTATGTACGCAACGAGTCTCTTCACGTTGATCTAAAAATCCCAACCGTCCAGCAGTTCATGAAACGCCTCGCCAAGCGTTTCTTCGAATCTGCCTCCAAACACCCGAATCCCCTGATTGCGGCGGCCGCCCGCTACACACCGTCGCGCATAAGTCGCATCCGCCGTCCTAGGCACGCCCTAACCGTCCCGGATGACGCCATAACTCTCCTCCAGGAGAGTAATCCCGCCACCAGCACGATCCGGAAACTCAAATCGAGACCGCCGTGCTTCCGCCCTCGCCGCCGAGGGCCACCGCGACGCCCCCGTCCATACCCACCCCGACCCTTGCTCGAGCCAGCCCGCGCAGCTGAGCCCGTAATTCTAAATTTGCCCCCAAATAATCCGATCCAGCATGTCCCATTGCTGTCCTCTCCCAGCGACGCCCTAAGCCGAGGTCCGTACCCCACAGGGGGTGCCCTTAGCGTGTAGTCGCTTAGTTTTTAGTCTTAGTTTTAAGCCTGGCTGGAGGCCTTAATTTATTGAGGCATCCACAGGAAAGCCCGGTTAAGCAGTCGACAACCTCCTATAGGTTGAACTGCGAGATGCCATTCCCCAAAAACAAAAACAAATACGAGCGGTGAGCAGTCTCTCATTAGCTTTGGTGCGAGCTTGTTGCTCCACCGACCGGCGGTCTGCGCGCGCGCCTTCTATCCGGCCGCATTCCAACGCCAGTGCGCGCCGCGCGCCCGTGCCGTGCGGTCGTTTGATGTTTGCAGGTTGGCAATATCGAGTGCGTTGAGTTTATGCGTGTCCCACAGTATCTTTGGATCTGTATTTTAGGTTTTTGCCACCGACTTCCGAAATTAAAGTTGTTTTTCACTTTGTAGTGTTTTGTTTGGAAGTTGGGTGTTTTTTTTTTGCAAAAAAGTTTTTTATTTTTCTCTTTATAATGTGTCGGTTTGTAATTTATCTAAGTTACAACTGCCTAATTACGACTGCTCATCACCCTTTACAAAACATTGCTATTCCCGATGCAGGGACGTTAATTGTTGGGGAGTTCTCCTGGTATTTCGCCATCAGCTCCACTTCATCATATGCATTGTGATCTTATATTGCTTAGCAATCATTTTAAAGCAATCTAATCGCTACCCGTGAAATACTTTTTACTGAGTTTTTCCGGTAGCCATCTCATCATCTGAGGTCTTCGTCATCAGTTCCACTTCACCAAATGGTGTTTTCCGAGAGCAAATGCACAAGTTACTTTAAAAAATACCCAAATTTCTATAGGTGTGCCTATAATATTTGAAGATTTCCCTCGACTTCTCCAGGATCCCATCATCAGATCCTGATTTGATGGCAATGGGACTACCTGGAATGTATACCTTTTCAAAAACACAAAGAATTTTCCTAATCGGTCCAGCCCTCTTCGAGTAATTGGGGAACACACATAAAAAAAAAATTCCGACGAACTGAAAACCTTCTCCTTTTATGAAATCGGTTAAAAATCATTTATAGCCAGAGTGCATCTCATGACAATTCCAATAAGCCCAAACACGGCTAGGATACATTGTTGAATTACGGAGTTCTGGTGCCTACTTCCGGCTTCATCATCAGATCAGTTCGATTGTACCATTTTCATCAGAACCATTTATTTAAATTTGCTTCGTCAGAGTCGTTTAACTATCTTAAACGAGATATCTTATTGCCACCCGTGAAATACTTATCAATGAGGAGTTCCCATGGTCGTCTGTGGTCTTCTTCGTCAGTCCCACTTCACCAAATGATATTTTCTGAATGCCAATGCTTAACTAGTTGATGCAAATATCAAAATCGCTATGTGTTTGCCTATAATATTTGAGGAGTTCCCTCAATTCCTCATGGATCCAATCATCAGAACTGGATTTTGATAAGAATGTGACCAATCTGGAAGTATGTCCTTTCAAATTAAAAAAAGAATTTTCCAAATCGGTTTATAAATGACGGAGTACCTACTGAGGTACCTATTAAACATTTAAAAAAAAGACAAAACCAAATTGATAACCTCCTCCTTTTTTGAAGTCGGTTAAAAAGACTATCAGACACAAGTGTCAGAGACGAAATTGTGGGATAGTATTTTTAAACGCTCACCATGTTACCAGAAATGGACATCTAAACGTACTTATTATAAACTAATTGTGCCCCGCGACTTCGTTCGCGTGGAAGTCGTAAGATACACAGTTTACTAAAATAACAGCCACATTTTAATAAAACTCCCTCGTCACCCGACCTATCGTGTTGCATCGCCCACCTGCGCTATTGCATCGTTTTCGCTTAGTGTTCTTTCTGACTTGTTTCTTTCTGTTCGGCTCCTAAGGGTCGTAGCTTGATGTTAAATAGCCTATAATTATTCTCGAGAATTGGCGTACCAAATGCCAAAATAACCTTTAAATTCCAACTTTTTGGTCACAATTTCGTGTGTTTTAATTTTTTTGCGCGGAACCCTTATTATTTTTCCAAAATAAAAGTAGCCTAAGTTACTCCCCGTAACATCAACTATCTACCAGTGAAAGTTTCGGAGATTAGCCTGAACAAACAGACAGACAAAAATTTTAAAAATTGCTTTTTTGTAATAAGTACCGTATACATGTAGGTACTTCCAGCATTTAGTAAAAAGTTGTTATTTTGACATTACAAAGAGACACTTCCGAAAGACTGACGTACCTGCGTACGTGACGGTGCTAAATTTTCTTAATTAACAAAATTTGCAGTATTTCTAACTAGGCCAGAGTACAATGTGCGGTTGCTGACCGTACATATTATCATCCGTTCATATTATTATTTATTAGTACGTATTTATTATTATTGGTATTCTCAATCGTTTCGAAACAAAAAAAGCGGCATATAAAAAAATATTTGAATGACTATGAAACGCGAATTTTAGCCCACTGTGCGGCGAGCGCACGCCCGCGCCGATCGTAACACCTGCGCATCAACCTGTGGCATCCGGGCGACTGAAGGGGTTGTTTTACCCCCGCCCCGCTGCCTGCGCGCCCACGCCTAGTGCCGCTATGACTTGCCGTGACCTGTGTTGTGCGCGTATGATTGCGGATAGAGTACTTAGTGTCGCTCGGTGTCCAACTCGTAACCTTTTTAAAATATTTTTGGAACAAAATATAACATTATGTAAAAATTATTGGAATCGATTCAGTTACTTATTCTGAACAAATTATATTCAGGTTTCACATATACAAAAAATATTGTTGTATATTCATATAAGTGAATCATTTTGCATCTGATTATGGATTCGTTAATTGAATCCATAAATCGATTCTTAACAAAAATTTTTTTTTATTACTTCACTACACCGATTGCTAACCTGCCTACCTATCTAACCACCTACCCACCTAACCTACTTACCAATACCACCATCCAACCTACTGAACCCACCACCCACCACACCACCAACCAACCACCACCACCACCACAACACATTACCACCAACCACCACCACACCACCAACAACCACCACACACCACCACCACCGCACCGCACCACCACCCACCCGCCACCCCTCCTAAAAATAACACGATTTAATTAAATTATAAAATTAATACTTTGCATGAAATTTTCACAAAGGGTTGGACACCCTGTCTCAGGATCTCAGCACGAACGTAATGGCGCCGGTGACCAACCTGGAGGGTCCACTTGCAGTACGTATGGCGGCATGCGTATGTGCTCTACGTAATGGCGCCGGTGACCAACCTGGAGGGTCCACTTGCAGTACGTATGGCGGCATGCGTATGTGCTCTACGTAATGGCGCCGGTGACCAACCTGGAGGGTCCACTTGCAGTACGTATGGCGGCATGCGTATGTGCTCTACGAAAAGTGGGCGGAGTCGAAAGTGTTCAACTTTAATTTGTTATCTTTCTTATCAATTTTGTCTTTTAATTTAGCTTTAGGACAATTAAATATACGATGCCTGTAGCATGGTAATACCTACAGTGAATTGCTTTATTATAAACCTTTAATTATAATAAATTGTTTATGTATCAACAAAGTAGCTCCTTGAGAAAAAATTAATAAACAGCTATTGTTTGTTTAATGGTATATAAAAAATAACAAAATCATTGAAAAAAAGTTATACTTAAAATGTAAAATAAGCACCTCCCTGACTCAGTATTTAGCTTCGGGTAATTAGTGATTATAATCAAAATCAGATAACTTTAATGAACATCACAAGTTCATCGTTAGTGTCTGGTGTCATGATTCTGAGGGCAGCCATTTTCTTTCTTATTTTATTCCAAAACAAAGAAACAGACGTTGCTTTTAGTTTTCGCGCCGGACAACTCCCGCTTATTTTTAACCGACTTCAAAAAAAGAAGGAGTAGGTTATCAATTCTACACGTACACTTACATGATGTAGGAATGTAATATTATTGGAACTGCCAAACATAACATCACGCCTTGTTTCCCCGAAAGGTTTAAAACAGGTGTACCTATAGTGCACCCACATTTCGCCAGTTATGTTTAAGTCCCATATAATAGGGCCACAGGGGCTACAGGTCTGAGCTCAAATGGATGCCCATTCGCCAGAGAAGAAATTTGCGTGCTTTGACCACGCTTTTCTCCCTTCTTAACTCTCCCACTCCTCCTTCTTATCTAGTGTCTCACTTCCAATATCTATGTTCTTCACACGCTAAGAATCTTCGTTCTTCTAACAATCTTCTCCTACTCTGTCCTTCTCATACTTCTGACTTTGTTCATTCTTCCTTTCATATTCAGTCCATTCTTCTTTGGAATGCGCTACCTCTTGACATCAGGATGGCCACCAGTCGGTATGCATTTAAGCGGAGATTGCGGAGTTATTTTCAAAATAAATAGCGTAGAGTCATCTCAAAACCTCTCTCTCTTGAATTTGTATATAATATATGTATATAATATAGGTATATATTATAGTAAATATGTATGTATGTGTATTATAAGTTTATGACTTATTTATGTACAAATTGTTCCATTTCTAACAGAGCACCTGCCATCTAATCTCTTCACCACCCTTGGTTGACTGGTAGAGAATGCCTAAGGCATTAAGTCCGCCTTTGTACTTTTTTAAGTGTGAAAAGTTTAAATAAATAAATAGGGGGCGAGCCTATTGCCATCAACCGGGCACAAATCCAGACTCCAGGCTGCTACTGAGGAATTCCAGATAGAAAAACCCAATAACACTTTGCCCGACCTGGGAATCGAACCCATGCTCAGCAGTAGCGCTTGCGACCACTAGAGCTACGAGGCGGTCAACTACAATATATAGCGTGACTGGTAATTAGTGGCCGATACTTAAACACATGATTGTACTCATGATAACAAGCAACTTTTACTATGGCACCAATCCTGAAATCGCGAAAAAAAATCAGCTGGTCCCTACATTTTGACGAATTATGCGAACATAAATGTAAGGAAGAGCTGATTTTTTTTCGCGATTTCAGGTTTGGTCCCATAGTAAAAGCTGCTTGTTATCATGTGTAAAATCAATACTCAATACTCAATCATTTATAGCATTCCACAATATATATGCTTAGGTGGTAAGTAAATATTTGCTGAAACAATCGTGGACCCTGTCGGGCACAGCAAAAGAAAAGTTTGAAGGAAGAGGACTTATTTAGGTATTCATGCAACTAACTTATTCTAAGTATAATCTACTAAGGTATCATTTTATTACTTAATTACTATTTTAATCAATATTTTTTTTTATTAATTTATATAATCATGTCAGTTCTATACATTTCTCAATTAAATATTCATTTATGCTATAATAACATTTATTTAGTAATAACTTTTTTAATTTGTTCGTAAAAACGGCAATCTTTTTCTCATTTCTGAGTACCTCGGGTAGTTTGTTATATATTTTTATCGACATAACCAGTGGACTATGAATCATGTGTTTAAGTATCGGTCACTCTAAGTATCGGTTACCAGTCACCCTATATAGACATAATAAATATGATAATCTATTAGTTAGGGCTTCCAATCAAATATACAATATGTTATAATTGTATGTGTGTATGTTTGTTCACGCATTTCTCCGAAACTATTAATCGGATTGTGACCATTTTTAGGGTTCCGTAGTCAAGGAACCCTTATAGTTTCGCCATGTCCGTCCGTCCGTCTGTCCGTCCGCAGCTTAGCTCAGAGACTCTTAGTACTAGAAAGCTATAATTTGACATTGATACATATTAATCACGCCGATAAAGTTGTAAAATTAATTATTCTGATAATTATTCTGATGATGTTTATTGCATTGCACATCCTTTGTTTTTTTTTAATCATTATTTCTCTTTCTTCTTTGACATTATGAGGCTCCGCTAATTGTACAGTGCATCGCCTGCGCTCGCGTCCCTTCGTTTGTCACAGACCATAGTCAATAGTCTGTAGCATGTACAAGCGACGTTGGAGCGTCGGGTGTGGGGCGATCGTAACGTAATAGTTTTATTTTTTTATTTAGTTCGTCATCAAATACGGTTTTGCACAGAATTTTGTTTTTTAGAATATATTTTATTGCTTATTTTATTCATTTATTTTATGTCCGTAGGTGTGTCCGTGGCATCACAGTGGGCCCTGTCAGAATATCAGCGCTGCGGTATTTGTTTTTGTATTTTCAAATATCGCAGCATCATGCTGAGATAGGAGCCTTGTTGGCCTCGCACAGGTCTTCTTTGTTTTGTTTTTTTTCTTTCCTTTTATTTTATTTGTGTATAAGATATTGTTAGTTTTAAGGCGCTATGTTGAAAATAAATCATAGCTCGATGGGCGTGACTTAGCCCCCCGCGCGGGGAGCGGCGAATGCAGTTTACGCGGTCGACATCGGGAGAACCGAGTACGCACTTCTTGGAATTCCTGAAATATTAGCACACAGGAGGTATGGAGTAGACAAATAATACAAATATTGAATTTTCAACCATTTTTTTTATTTAGTACACCATATAATAAAAATTAATTAGGTAATGAAGGTATATAACAAATGTTTATTTCTTTTCTAATTGTGTTCTTATAATAAAAACGTGGTGCATGTACTAAGAATACTTTTTTATTTAAATAATTAATATATATATATATTTCTAATATTTAACCTACTTAAAAAAAACTCGTCTATTTGTATGTATAATAATATATGTTCGCAATTTTATCGTAAACTACTGAACCGATTTTGATAATTCTTTCACTGGTATAATCTAGTTACCCCAACTATGGTTTTAGTGTACAACATATCAACAAAATTATAGGCGAAATATGACAGAGCTCCACAAAACAAAGAAAATAAAAACATTATTTTAAGAAAATAAAAAAAAACCTACAAAATAAGCTCGGAAGTCGGTGGCAAAAAACAGTCAAAAAGCAAAAGCCACCGACATTCGAAATTAAGGTTATTTTCTAGTTTTTAGTAGATTTTTTTCAGAAGACGGTTGTTTTTTTTTTGTAAAAAAGTTTTTATTGAATTAATGTCATTTGACTAAATTAAAAAAAGAACATGAATTTTTCCCCCGTATATAGGCAATTTTTTGGATCCTTATTACCAATTTTTTTCATATTTTAATTAAAAAGTACTGAAATCTAAATCAGTTTCGTAGATTTCGTCGGTAGAGTTTTCCAGCCGATCTATTCTGTAAACATCACACCGTGAGCACTTAGGTGAAGTGAGTTTGAAGTGAGCTCAATTTCTAGTAGAGTAAGGTGGGATGACAGTTCACATCACGCTCACTTCATCTAAATGTTCACGGTGGGATCTTTACAGAATAGCACCACTGTTCCAGAAATTCAATATTTTCTTTTTCCTGAATTCTTTCATCTTCTATTTCTGTGCCTGTTTTGTCATCTACATTTCTCTTGTTTGGTCTCTTCTTTGAAATTATGTACTCAGGATCTCGAATTGGTCTGTTTCTTGTATAACGTGGGTCGACAAGTTTAGGCAAAAGGCAGTCAAAGTATAAAGACAACAATTTGTATGCCAATAATTGTCATCTTTTAAAACTAATTCAGTCTTTATTTTGTTTTCCCCATACCAAACTGCTAATAAACATTTGTTAAACTTACAAATGTGCATTTGGCCTTGCACTTGTATGAACCAATCTGATTTTTTATTCACACTGACTTCTCCTGTTTTTTTATCACAACGCCAAAAGTGCATTTTGCCCTCTTGAATCGCAGCGTCAATTCCTACTTTGTAAGGTGCAATAGGGCATTTGATTTCAACAAGCATGCCATTAGCAATCCCATCCGGCGTTGCCCCTAAAAACGGGTACTTATTATCGTCAATGAAGAAACCACATTGTTGTATATTTACCTGTACTAAATTAGACAATTGCTCAATAGCAGCTTTTTCATTTTTCTTCTCGTGGCTTATAGATGCCACATGGTCGATATTTGCTTTATACAACATGTTTTTCACCATATTAGCACAACTATTAGTTTTTATCCTTTTTACTACCTTCCCGAAATTGGACGCTGTTAAAAGATTTCTACGTAATTCTAGCCACTCCCCACTTTCACTCTGTAGTATTGTCCTCTCCTGTATCTCTTTGCATTCTTCATCAGATTTTTCAAAGACGTTAATTTTGTGAGGTTATATGTATCAGAATCCATATCAGGTCTGTCAGCATTTTCGCCATAATTAAAATCTATTTTCTTTGAAACCAATTTACGTTTTTTTTTCTATTTAACGTTTGGTTGTACATTCTTGTATTTTCTACTCGTTCTTCATATTTCTTGATTTTTGGTAAAGGACTCGTATTGTGAATAGTTTTGTGGACAGAAGTCAATAATTTCCCAGAGTTAAATGATACTACTGCCCAGGCACGTATCCAGACTTTTGGTTCGGGGGGGGACAAACATTGAAACAACCATGTGAACTGTGTAAAAATCGCTGTAATCACTGTACTATAATTTTCACTGTACTATACTATAATTATATAAGTATTTTTCTGTTTCTGCTGGCAGCCATTACGTCTAGTACCATATCAGGATCTGGCGCCAAAGCGGAATGAATAGACAATAGAGCGAGACCAGTAAGCCTCTCACCCGCCATTCTATTCCTTAGGAAGGATTTTATTCTCTTTAGGCATGAAAATGACCGCTCCACAGATGCGGTTGAAACCGGAAGGGTGGCCAGAATATGTATTAGCCTGTTAATGGTAGGAAAGAAAACTTTGTCACACGTGTCTAAAATTTCCATAATTTCGACTGGTTTCTTATCTGTGTTTTTCCACTTGGCACACCACATACTGTACTCTGCTTTTATTAGTGATTCTCCAACACTTTCTTCCCAATAAATTTTCATATTTTCTAATTCACTTATCTTCCTCTCGTCCACATTTTTCGGAAGAATAATTTCTAAAGAAGAAAGCAGCTCTCTTTGATTCGCAAATCTATCATTCATGCCAGATATCAAATCGTCCAAGCACGGTATAAAAATAGTTCTTCTGAAGTATTCTTCATCAGTATCGCTGGGAGGGTTGCTTCGTGCAGTTTGGTGGGCAGTAACTCGAGGACGCTGAATTTCTATTTGCAAGACATCTTCCGCTATTTTGCAGCATGCGTTATATATTTCTGAGAATACCGGGTTAACATCGTCACGTATCCCTTTTAGTTTTCCGATAATGTCATCGGAAAATTTCATAGCAGAGGCCAGGTCGTGTGTAGGGTTCTGCAAATATGCTGACAGTGGGAGAGTGTAACTGAAAAATCTTTCACAGGTTTTTAGAGAAATCAAGAAACTACTCTTTTCCATCGCAGCTATAAGTGTAGACGCAGTTTGGGCGACAGTTCTGTTTGTGTAGGATAGTTCTCTTAATGTAATGACAATAGGTTCGAGAAACTCACCAAATACATTTATAGAGTCGTGACGTTCTATAAATCTAGTGTCACACATGCCGACCAGTCTTTTTTTCTTACTCTCTGGTGTGAGCTTTTCCACATTTTCCTTGAACTGTTTCCCGGCCATTGCATTGTTGCGAAGTAAATTGCAGACTTCCTTCACAACGCCTATTGAATTTCTCACCTCGGGAACTGAAAGAGCTTTTGAAAGAACTAGGTTCAGACGATGTGCCGAGCAATGTACGTATGTGGCCTTAGGAAATTCTTTTCTGATTCTCGTCTGCACACCACTGATGTGTCCTCCCATGGTAGCAGCTCCGTCATACCCCTGACCAACTAGTTTATCGAGATACAAACCAATCTCATGACATTTCTTTAAAATTTCTGCACTTATATTTTCGGCACTTAGGTCGTGTATTTCAATGAAACTGAGAAAGTCCTCCCTCAAAATACCTTTATAAACGTATCTCGCACACAAAGACAATTGCTCAGTTCCACTCACATCTAAAGTTTCATCGCCAAGAATCGCGAAACACTCTGAACTATTTATTTGTGTCACAACTTTTTTCTGAATTATCTTTCCGCAAGTATCTATTATTTCATTTTGAATAATAGGGCTAAAATACGTTGCATTTTTAGGGGTTGTAATGATATGATCTTTCAGGATATTATCATAGCTTGCTCGGTATCGTAGCAGAGCCCTGAATTTTCCATCTTTACCAAGTGGCTTTTCTAAAGTCAATGGTCCACTGTCTTTGTCTCCACGAAGCGGCAATTCTTGCTCTCCACAGAAGATGATAGTTTCGATTATAGGTTTTAGTGCTGTTCTATTTCTTTCCTTTTCTTTGAGCCTTTGATCATTAAGCTGCGATGCAACGTCTATAGCTGCTGAATCCATTACGCGTAAGAAATTTTCTGCGCATAACTTAGAAAACTGGTGATATTTAGCAGCAGAATGTTCGCGAAATCTCTCTGTTGCATCTTTGCAATTATCAAATGGTTTGCTGACAAAACTTCCAAGTGTTTGATATGGTTTGCTGACAAAACTTCCAAGTGTTTGATGGGAACCTTTTCCAGCGGTGCCTGATGAAAAGACAACGCAATATTTCCAGAACACACCGTTCCTCCTCGGCGAATATGTTAACCATTCCCATGATCCCATCCATTCTCTTCGAAATCTAAGTTTCCTCTTTCCAAAGCTACTAGCCGGAAACGAAAATGACGCATCTGGGACAAACGGCTGTGTAATAATATTTTTTTTCTGTTCATCTGTGAGTACAAGAGGAGGATACTGTGTGTTATATATGGCATTAGAAACCACGCCGATATCAGGAAAAGTTTCACTTATTATAATCATTGTATCTAAACTGCACGTTTTTGAAGTTGAACATTCTCCTTCATCTCTACATCTTCCAGCCGGTTCGGCTGAAATCACATTTTTTTCTGTAAATTTTGATGTTGTTTCTAGTTGTCTACTATCAACAGCAGAAGCCATGCTTGGAGTAGTTTTTTCCTCGCTAGTGCTAGTAGTAACAAATTTTTGCCACTGGCTTGAAAAAGTTGTCAATTCTCTTCATTTTAGCAGCAGCAATTTATATACGTTCAAACAAGCACAAATCAAGAAGCACTCACATTTCACACATTACTTTACTTTATTTAAGTAATCTGTGATGGATAGGGCGAACGGTCCAACAAATTATGACGTCTGCAGGTCCAAAATTGTCCAACACTATCTCACGTCACGGACTGGCGATTTGGCGAATCCAATGAAATGAAAACAGTGGTTTTGAAGTTTTTTTCCTTTATTTCACGGCACGGGAAAAGTATCAGGTGAACCAAGTCGGAAGGAATTTACTCTACCTACACTCTATGTAACTGAAACCAATATCAAAATAAACTGGTCTATTGCACTATACTGTCACTATTGCAGAGGTATTTCACTTTTCTTCTCGCTTGTCGCTCTCGATTCTCACTTGAATCGCTCTCGAAATGAACTGACATGCAGGTTCCCGGACTCCCGCCGTATTTATACTACATTTTCGTATTCTGGAACACTGTGGAATATTGCGCCATCTACTACCTGGTAGCAGAAAGTTATGGAGGCTTCTCGATATTTCGCTACTCGACGCGACGACCTTTCTACTATTAGTTTTTCTATTCGACGATAGATGTCGTGTACATAATCAGATCAAGATCTATATTTTTATTTTACCTATTTATTGAAAGAACACGCAAGCGAATAAATAAACAGATGGCTTAAAACGTTTTTTTTTCAGTCAGATTTCAGGGGGGGATAAATCCCAACTATCCCCCCCTCTGTATACGTGCCTGCTACTGCCCCTGCGCACCTTGCTTGATAAGACCGTTTAAGAGCATAATTGACTCTTGCCGCCAACTAACTTGGCAACTACTCCATTAAAATTCTCTACAATGTTGCTGTCTACATTTTCAATTAAGCTCCTTGAGTGTGATGCAACATTGCAGATTAAATATTTCATCTGATGACAGAGACGTGTGTTAAACATATGTAGTTTTTTATTCTTCATTTGAATTTTCACCACAAATATTTTTATTACAAGAATTATGGTGCTCAAATGCATGATAAATGGCATTCGTTATATCTTGGTGCAGATTTTTTATGTTGTCTGATTGCTGCAGATTTTGTAAGCCATGATATTTGATGGCGCTACATATGTACTTTCGTATCTTTAAAATCTTATTTGTAGTAAATATGTTCCTTTCTGTTTTAGGATATTTTGTAACTGTTTTTAAATTTTGGAATTTGTTACAAAAATTTCTTAATATGTGATTTTTGCAATCAATCTTTTCGACCGTGATTGAGGGATATGGTCGAGTGTCAAGTATTTTTGCATAAGTGCTACTGTCTCCATCAGCTATGTATCGTCCATAGATAACGCCGTGCATTTCTATGGACTGTTTAAATCCTTCGGCGATAATAGTGGATTCCATAGCTGTTGAAGATCCGCTATAATTTTTAAAACACTCATGTTGTTGTACTACTTCATTCCCTTTCTAGCACAAATACAACAGTATTTGTTTTTAACTGCCATAAAGAACTTGACGAAATCGTCTACCTATAATTGTCGCTGCGCCAGATAGTGCAGCATAATTAGTTCTGTATGAACCTTTAGCCCAACAACCATCTAAGATTACATCTATTATTGGTATTCCATCTTTAGTAACCTTTCCTTCTTTGACCGCCGCTTCTTTCTCCCTTTCCCCCGCTTTTCTCATCTCTTCCCATGCCGTCACTTCCCATTCGTCACATACTTCATCTTGTACCTTTTTGTACCTGTATTCCGACATAGATGGTAAATCGACAGCTGCCGAAAACTGTTTAAGTTGAGCGTTACCATAACCAGCTGCCATCATCCCGGCTACCGCCATTTTATTCAACCTTTGTGTCGAGTTTTGTACTTTAAACTTTGTGTTACACAATGTACAAGAAAATGTGAACTCAGATGTAAGGCCAGAAACTTTTCGGATTCTAATTTGATAGTTGTAAAGCCACATTGGAACGTTGATTCGTGGCTTGATATTTTAACAAATTCATTAAAAAAGTAATTTACATCAACAACTCAGTGGCCACTGATGTCGGCAGTTTTGGACTCCTGAAAGAAAAAGTATAAGTTAACTTAGAAAAAGGCTATTTACGCCAAGCTCTATACTGGAAAGTTACTTAAAAAAATACCCAAATCACTATATGTGTGCCTATAATATTTGAAGAGTTCCCTCAATTTCTCCAGGATCCAATCATCAGATCCTGATCTGATGACAATGGGACCACTTGTGAAGTATACTCTTTCAAATGAAAATATAATTTTCCAAATCGGTCCAGCCGTCTTCGAATAATCAGGGAACACACATGGACTTCCAAAATTAAAGTTATTTCATAATTTTGAGTTAATTTCTTTTTGAAGTCGATTTTTTTTGTACGACTATTTTATGAACGTGTGCTCCATCGCGCATCGCTCGCATTCTAATCCAAGTCTCAATCTGTCACAAATGTTTGAGGTTTGTGACATTGATTATCGCTGCAATGAAATTACGAGCAACGACCACTTTGTTTATTATATCTCAATCCCAATCTTGATCTCGCACCCTAATTGCGTAACACACTATCAATAACAATCTGAATGATTTTGAAGCAAATTGTTAATACATTGCTTCATATATTCAAAAATTTGTCTGCTCAACAACGTAAATAACGCCATGAATGTTGTTGAACTGTCAAAATGAAACCGATTCCTACTGTAAGTGTGTTACGCAAATGCCCCGCCGATCCGTGTCTGTAACCAATCAACTGCCGAGTTTGTCAATCTGATTCTTTGCGAGGGCGAATCACAAGCAGCCTTCAAGATTGGGACTGAGATACATTATAGAATTCTGGCTTTTATAGGGTTTTCCAATAGCGAAACAACATCGACCCGTGTTGACAGTCTGTGGCAACACTCTGTCTGTGACAATCTGAAAGAAAGAAAGAAAAATATTGTATTTGGGACACGCACAGGAAAAAAAACAATGAAAAGAACATTAAAACTAACAATATCACGAACACAATTATAACAAAAGAAAACAAAATAAAAACAAAGAAGACCTGTGCGAGGCCAAGAAGGCTCCTATCTCAGCATGATATTCTGACGGCCCGCAGTGATGCCACGGACACACCTACGAACATAAAGTTAATGAATACAATAAACAATAAAATATAATATAAAACACAAAAATATATGCAAAACCGTATTTGATAATAAAATAAAATAAACTATTACGATAGACCTACACCCGACACTCCAGCGTCGCTTATCCATGCTACAGACTATTGCCCGTATTGTCTATGGTCTGAGACAAACGAAGGGACGCGAGCGCAGGCGATGTACCTACTGTACAATTAGCGGCTGATAATGTCAAAGAAGAAATATTGATACCAAAAACAAAGGACGTACAATAAAATATACATAATCTGCTGTTTATTATTCAGTCATTGATGCCAAACTATATGAATGAGCAGCACGAAATCACTCCCACAGATTGCAGGCAAGCGAGAGGCATGATGTTACAAAAACCTATTGAAAATGCATCTACTTCGATGCTTTTCACGTTTTTGCTTGAAAACGCATCTACTTAGATGCTTTTCACGTTTTTGCTTGAAAACGCATCTACTTTAATGCTTTTCATGTTTTTGCTTGAAAACGCATCTACTTCAATGCTTTTCACGTTTTTGTTTGAAAACGCATCTACTTAGATGCTTTACACGTTTTTGTTTGAAAACGCATCTACTTTAATGCTTTTCATGTTTTTGCTTGAAAACGCATCTACTTCAATGCTTTTCACGTTTTTGTTTGAAAACGCATCTACTTAGATGCTTTTCACGTTTTTGTTTGAAAACGCATCTACTTAGATGCTTTTCACGTTTTTGCTTGAAAACGAAGAAAAATATTGCAACTGACAAAAAATAACTACTTATGTACTTAGCTATGTAAGTACATAGCTTTCTTCGTTTTCTTTGATTAATAAAGTACTTACAATTGAACATTATTATATTCTCCAGAATTGGATTCTTCTAGAATAAAGTTACATCATCATCATTGTTCGCTTCTAAACGTTTTGCTTTCTGAAGCATTATTGTTCAAAACAGTACTCAAAACAGGCCAGTGATGCGTGAACCGTGCGTCTTCTATACGTGAAGGAGTACACCTACTTTTTAACCGACTTCAAAAAAAGAGAAGGTTATCAATTCGGTTGTATATTTTTTTTTTTTAATGTTTGTTACCTCAGTACTCCGTCATCCAGCCGGGGTTGCGGGATGTTCGAAAGAGTTACCGTGGCCCCGGCACAGGCATCAGAAGGAACACGGGTGGGTTTTAGTCAGTAACTGACACGCCCTCCCGCTCCGCCCAGAGCGGGAGAAGTCATTTGATGATTTCCCATCCAAAAAAAAAAGTACTCCGTCATTTATTAACCGATTTGGAAAATTATTTTTTATTTGAAATGACATACTTCCAGATTGGTCCCAGTCGGTGGCAAAACCTAAAATACAGATCCAAAGACACCGACTTCCGAAGTTAAAGTTATTTTTCACTTTGTAGTGTTTTTTTTTGGAGGTCGGTTGTTTTTTTTTTTTTTTTGTAAAGAAGTTTTTATTTATGTGTCATGTATTGTGTACATACATCTTTTGTTGGAGATCCTAAATAAATAAATAAACCAACAGAAATGTATTGTTTTTACTTAATTATTGTTAGTGAAACTATATGACCAGGGCTTGGAGGCTATCAGACTGTGGTATTCCGTCCCATATTTTTCGAAATGCAAGGAGGACTCGTGGCTGCACGAAGTGATCGATCAAGGTGGAACGAAGTCACGCCCGACACATCTCCCGTCTGATGTGCGACCACCCTAAGCTTCACTTTCCGCGGTCGGTCCTAGAATAGGTGACCATTCATTTCATACCGAGCCCCCTCCGAAGAAAGCACGTAAAGCCGTCAGTCCCGCTTTTCTTTCACAGATCTTTATCAGTCGTTACGGGTACCTGGTCAGTAACCAGAAAGTCTGACAACCAGTCTTACAGCCCAATTCAAACTTTTCGGAACGGTTTGGAACATGAAGCGAGTCGCTCTTGTATCCAGTTGTGCAATTTTTTAAAGTTGATTGTTTTCTTTGTTTCCAGCTCTTCGACAAGGTCCGCACAATGAGGGGGGGCGTGGAGCCCCTGCTGGAGAAGGTGACCCTCGTGAACGGCGACGTCTCGGAGCCAGACCTGGGCATGAGCGAGGAGGACAGACAGACGGTCATCAAAGACGTGCACATCATCATACATGCTGCTGCAACTATCAGGTAACTTCAGACGGTCTAGCCTGTTCCCAACTATGTTGGGGCCGGCTTCCAGTCTAACTGGATGCAGCTATTATACATGGAGCGACTGCCTATCTGACCTACGCAACCCAGTTACTGGGTAACACGATACCACGCGGTATAAGGTTATCAGCCCAACAACAGACACTGGTCACTCTGGCTGAATATAAATAAATACTTATAAATAAAATAACATTATTATTCTTTAATGATCTGCTGACACAGGTCACCACTCTGTGACAAGAAGCGGGCTACAATCTACCACGCGGGGACAGTGCGGGATACAATTATTATAAAACTAACTGTTGCCCGTGGCTTCACCCGCGTGGATGTCAATACTTCCATATTTGAATAGGATTTTGTGCACAATTTCATGCGTTTTAATTTTTTTTTGCGCGGACCACTAATTCTAATTCTTTTTCTAAAGTAAAAACTTATTTATAAAAAAAAAACAACCGACTTCCAAAACAACACTACAAAGTGAAAAATAACTCTATTTTCGGAAATCAGTGTCTTTGGTTTAGTATTTTCTTTTCCACTTTTTAGTGGTGGTGACTACCCCACCCAAATTCGTATACCACTACTTGCTAAGTAAATAACAGTGACGGGAAATTATTATAACATCATCAACATACATTATTGGAACAAAATACGTATTATTGAAGCTAACTCAAAAACCACTCATTAGTATTTGACCAAAATATGCGACCACAGGAGTATACCATCTCAAATAAAACTTTGCAAAAAGGCAAATATATGTCGCGCTAATTCGTGTCAGAAGTTTGGAAGGCGTAGTTTTATCAGGTTGGCACGCCGGCGCCAACAAATTATTAAATCAACCCCACACGACGACAAATCGTTGACGAAATCTGTCTTCTGACAATCAAGACCACACACAACATACAACTCAAGTAGCGCAATTTGAAGCATATTACCATTAAAATCATTTATAGTCAGAGTGCATCTCATGATAATTCCAATAAGCCCAAACACGGCTAGGATACATTGTTTTATTACGGAGTTCCGGTGCCTACCTTCCGGCTTCATCATCAGATCTGTTCGATGGTATGTACTATTTTCATCAGAACCATTTATTTAAATTTGCTTCGTCATAGTCGCTTAACTATCTCAATCGAGATATCTTATCGCCACCCGTGAAATACTTATCATTGAGGAGTTCCCGTGGCCATCTGTGGTCGTCTTCGTTAGTTCCACTTCACCAAATGATACTTTCTGAATGCAAACGCTTGACTTGTTGATGAAAATACCAAAATCGCTATATGTATGCCTATAATATTTGAGGAGTTCCCTCAATTTCTCATGGATCCTATCAGTACTAGATTTTGATAAAAATGGGACCAATCTGGAAGTATGCTCTTTTAATAAAACAAGAATTTTCCAAATCGGTTTATAAATGACGGAGTAGGTACTGAGGTAACAAGCATAAAAAAAATACAACCGAATTGAGAACCTCCTCCTTTTTTTGAAGTCGGTTAAAAGTAGTCCAGGTTACTCCTTTTAACATCAGCTCTCTGCCAGTGAGAGTTTCGAAGATAAGCCTGAACGGACAGACAAAAATTTTAAATCAGCATTTAGTAAGAAGCTGTTATTTCGACATTACAAACAGACTTTTCAATTATATTTATTTGTATGGATGAACTGTTACGTCAGTACAGTGGTCGGATGAGGTCCTGGGTTCAAGCCCGAAGTCGACCAGTCTTTGACTTTTTTACTTTAGGAAGTTCTTAGTGGCAGCCCGGAGTCTAGATTAGTGCCCGGTTGATGGCAATAGGCTCACCCCAAGTACATGGGAATTAAACATAACTGGTGAAATGTGGGTGTACTAACACCTCTACCTACCCCTCCAAGGAATGCAGGCGTGATGTTATGGTTGCAGGTTCGACGAAGAGCTAAAGAAGGCTGTTCTGCTGAACGTGCGAGGCACCAAGCTGATGCTGGAACTGGGGAAGGCGTGCGAGAACTTGAAGGTAAACTGTTCATATTATTTATTTATTTATTTCTTCTAACATCTACCATTACAGGATAACCCAATGCGGTAAATACGCCTATCCTAATTTATATATTTATTTATATATATTTATACAAGGTGGAACAGGACGATTGACATTCCAAACCACGTAAAGAGAATTATGTTCTTTACCCGTATACAAAAAATCAATCAAATCCAATGAATACTTTAGCCACAGGAAATTATTTTTCATTTTATTATTTTTCAACATGATGTAGATCTGAGTCCGTAATAATAGGTAAACATTGCCGCCGCACAGTGGATCGACTTCACACAAACTGGCGGACATAGAACTAAAAAAATATAATTTCAAGATTTTTGAAAAACAAATGATGCCAACGTGCTCTCCGTAATAATCTTAATTGAAAGTACTCTTACCGGTCTTGATGCTTATATATTTTGGGATAATATTTAGGAGATTTCGTTCGAACATACTTCAGTCCCTTAGTGTCCTCCCCCCCCCCCATTGGAGATGTACATACGACAAATTAATATATGATTTTTATTTTTTGTATCATTATCTCGTCTTATTATACGATTTTAGTGCGAATAAGGCTTTAGTTTTGAGTACAATGTAACCATTACAATCGCACCATTATACAATGTGAGTAAAAAAAAAAAATTAATATGACATTTAATGGACAAATTTAAATGAAAGAAAAGGATATGTTTTCACCAAAAAAATCAAGCGGAGCGCGAGAGAACGGACGCGTTGTTGGTTGAGCGTAATTAGTAGCGGCTAAAGTGTATTTCTAAAATAAATAAATGGTTATGGGTACAAAATGTAACGGCTGCAATGCCGTAATAAACGACGGAATCCGCAAGAGCTGAATGCAGAAAATTGTACCATATTAAGTGTTTAGCGGTGACGAAGGATAAATTGGAAGTATTAACCGAAAAAATACAAGTGCAATTGGATTATGTATGTTAGAAAAAATCTACATCTTTTTAGTAAGATAAGTGATCGGCATAATTTTAACACTAGAAATAGGAACAAATTAGATCAACCACGTTTCAGATTATCTAAGGTACACACTTATTTTATGGGGTACTGTGTAAAATGTTATAATAAATTGCCTCTCGATATTCTTCAACTAAATGAGAAGCAATTTAAAACATGCATTAAACGCACACTATATAGACAAGCATATTATAGGTTGAATGATTATATCGTAGATAAAAATGCTTGGCTAAATGCTGGTCCTGCTCCACAGCCACTTGGGCTTTGTTAATTTTTTTTTTTTTTTTTTTGTTTGGAAGAAATGCGTCCCCTTTTTTTCTGACATTATGTTATTACTATAGACTTATTGACTATATATAGACTATAGATTTAGTGTTTACTAATCTTTTAATTACAATCATTGCAAACTATAGTTTTGTATAAATTAGAAGCATCTTTTCAATTTTGTAAATGTGAGTACCATGGAGCGGTTTTATGTTATGATGTAGGTATGTTGACTTGAAAGAGTATGGCAGTTGAGAGTATGTCATGCTCACTCAAATGTCTCGCTGATGGTGGCGCGTGTGTTGGATCATTCGGTTCCCTACAAAATGGTTGAGCTGGATGGTGCTGATCCACGCGTCATGTTCGTGAACGGGCGCCGTCAGTGGAGACTGGTCATCTCTTAGCTGCCAGGGCTTATTTTTAATCTTATATTTTAAATTGTTTTAGTTATCTATTTTTTACATTGTTCTCACATATAGAAGCAACAAGAACAATGTACCCAGGATTTTGTAACAATTTTGATTTAAAAGAGTGTCCATGGAGTTTCTTGCCCATTCTTCTCCATAGAGATCTACGTTTTGGAATGGGCGACTAGCTTCAATTTTCTGACTAACTGACCGACTCTTTGACAATTCAAAAGTGCCTGTAATTGGTTTAATTGAAATAAATGCTTTGAGTTTGAGTTTGAGTTTGAGAGGCCCGGAATGTGTTTGCAGTGCGCCGAAGCGGGATAATTCGGACACACCAGTTCGAGGTAGCCAGAATATAATGAATAAAACTTCTACTCCTTGCTATTTAAACACAGACCGAGGCAATAGGAGGATGCCAAAAAAGTGATAGAAGTGGATATCAGCAGTAAAATACTTCAAGAATTGCAAGCATGTAGGTCTGAGATGAACCTTAAAATAGATGAGCGACTAAGGGAGTATAGTTTGCTCAAGGACAAATTTCTCGACACAGAAAGAGAGCTACATAAATTGTGAGATATGATGAAGGTAGTACAGAAAAGGCGAGTAAAGTCGATGAGTTAGAAGCACAGATAAAAATATTGGAGCAGAAAATTGAGCAATTACAGAATGGTCTGAACAAAAAGCAGCCTATAGAAGAAAGAAATGAGAAACCGAAAGAAATTAGAAAGGAGACTGTATCATTTGCGAATGTGATTACACGAAACGAAAAGCAGGTAGTTAGTAAAAGTCATTCAGTGAACAAAAATAAGAGTGTGGCCACGAAACCGGCATGTATTATAGAAACCACTACGGAAGGTTATGATAAAGATCAATTATCGGCAGATAATACAGAACTACAGATATAAACTAGTAAAAGGGAAGAGCAATGGATTACTGTACAGAAAAAGAAAAACAAATATCCTGGCAAGCAAGTCATAAGAGGAGGAAATACTAGTGCAGTAAATATTCAAGGTATTGAAAGGAAAAGGTTTTTACACGTCTGGCGTCTAAAAATGGATACCACAGTAGAAAATTTAAAAATTCATGTAAAGAATATATTAGGTGGAAGAGAGACGGAAGTAACAATGGAAAGAATTAAACGTAGAACGGAATGAGACTATGCGTGTTTTGTAAGAGTTCCAGAAAGTTCATACGAGATACTATGTAAACCAGCATGTTGGGCAGTTAACATAGAATTTTGTGAATGGGTGTGGTTTCACACGTAACGAAAATAAATCAAACACTACAAAATATAAATAATGGGTGGCCTTATCGCCTTCTGCGATCTCTTGGATACCTTGGGACACAAAACTGGGCTATCGTTATTATTATAAGTCTAATCATCTGTCTATTTTAATTATAATAGGTACTTTTATCATATTTAAATAGGTCCCTATTTTGAAAGTCATTATTTATGAAGAGTAAGTATCCATTCCATAACATAATTTCCTTTCTTTCTGCCCCCTTATAAATATTGCCAGCAACACAAATTCTCCGGTTAACCCTTCCTTCCTTCCTCACCTTATCCGCCCTTATCCCACGTGCTTAGGGTCAGCGCAAAATGTTTCCCTCTTCCACTCTCCACTGTTAGCCGTCACGTCATCATTTCCTCCCTCTTCATCCCTCTCACAATCCATCCATCAACACTCTTATTTATTGCTTTCTTTGCGTTTCTGTCCTCCTCAGCACGCATCAATCTATGTCAATGATAAATATCGTTGTCTTCTTTGTAGCTGTTCATCCACGTCTCCACATCCTACTGCCACCTGCACGAGAAACTCCTGGAGGAGAAGGCGTACGCCCCGCCCGCTGACCCGCATCAGATCATACAGGTTGTCGAGTGGATGGATGACGAAGCCATCGCAAACCTCACTCCCAAGTAAGTGAAGGCTCTTGGTTGCTCCTGTAGTTAAGATGCCATCACCATAGCGCTCCGGAGTTAAGATGTGTGCCCGGTCAGTGGCAATGGGCTCGCCCCTACTACATTGGACTGGGTGACTTCTTGTTTACGTCAAACTTGTCAAAATACGGCAGTGCTTTGTGCACGTTTATAGTGATGTTCAATTTTATTTTAACAATCATCTACAAGGTTCATCCTCAATCCGATTTTCTCACTGGCTGGTGAGACTTTTGAGCTAACCAGACGTTTTTTTCGTGGCTACTACTTTAAGTTTTCTATACACGCTGCTTTTTCATTGGCTAGGGAGCTGCCAAGATAGTGTTGCACTCATCATTATGAACAACTTTAACTATGGGACCAAACTTGAAATTCAGAAAAAAAATAAGCTGTTCCGTGCCGTTCCGTCTCGTATGTTCGCATAACTTGACAAAATGTAGGGAGAACAGCTGATTTTTTTCGCGATTTCAGGTTTGCTAGTAAAAGTTGTTCATAATGATGAGTACAACACTATCGTGGCAGCTCCCTAGCTAATGAAAAAGCAGCGGGTATATACTTATTCCAAACCCATAACACGATTCCCTAGTGCCGACCCTTAATGGGGATCCGTCAATGTAACCTGTAGGTAAGTTCTTACGTTTTTTGTAAATTGCAGCGCTGTCTTACGTTATTATAACCAAAATACAAAGCGCGCAATTATGTTAAAATAATTACTAAATACTTAATACATTTTTTTTCTTTCCATGTAAAATACTGGTATTCAGCTGCATCCGGTAAGACTGGAAGCCGACCCCAACATAGTTGGGAAGAGGCAGACAAATGATAATGACTTAATATAATTTTATTATAAGTAATACTAGTTTCACCTAAAATCATTGCTAATATAATAACAATTACGTAATTTAAAACATCAATATTATGCAGCCTTCGAAATTATATTTGCTGCAAATAAGACTATTTAGTTTAGCAATTTGCAAAAAACGTTAGAACTTTTGAAATTCGCGGACATTAGAGCATTCTCATTCATTCTTACATCAACATACACCACTACCATGTTCTACACGATCTGTGGGTCAAGGTCACACCTCTCACTGTGGCATGCGACGGTGCCGAGTGTGCCACGAGCTCGGCGACCCACATCTCAAGGTCACACCTGTCACTGTGGCATGCGACGGTGCCGAGTGTACCGCGAGCTCGGCGACTCACGTCTCAAGGTCACACCTGTCACTGTGGCATGCAACGGTGCCGAGTGTACCGCGAGCTCGGCGACTCACGTCTCAAGGTCACACCTGTCACTGTGGCATGCGACGGTGCCGAGTGTACCACGAGCTCGGCGACTCACGTCTCAAGGTCACACCTGTCACTGTGGCATGCGACGGTGCCGAGTGTACCGCGAGCTCGGCGACTCACGTCTCAAGGTCACATCTGTCACTGTGCCATGCGACGGTGCCGAGCAGTCATCGCAGTCACGTGGTGAAGTTTGACCGAATAATTAAATACAGAACCCTAAAAAGACATTGCAAATACTATGGTATAAGGTCTAAAAAAGGTAAAATTATATTTCGAGAGATCCTGGGTTTGATCCTAGGTCAGGCACTGTATTAATATTGTACTCCAGCAGGAATTTCTCATAATTATCATTGTCATCATCTGCCTGCCTTTTCTCAACTATGTCGGGGTCGGCTCCCAGTCCAGGAATTCCTCAAAATAATAAAATGACGTACACTTTCAGGTTGTTGGACAAGCTACCCAACTCCTATGCCTTTACGAAGGCGCTCGGGGAAGCGCTGGTGGTCGAGTCTATGGCACACATGCCAGCTGTGGTGCTCAGACCTTCCATAGGTAAGTCACTCACCTCGTGGCCACGAGGTGCATGTATTAAAACTAACTTTATGATTTACAAATAATCAGCTTTCATAAAATGTATTTAAAAAAAACATTATAGAAAAGGTTTCTTGAAACAGACTTTGATTTTGTAATTTAACAAGTTTTTGTCGTTATTGGCAGTTTCATTTATTGCCTCACATCTAAATTAACTACACTTTTAAATTATTTAAATTTTATAATCTCCATGTTCCGAGAGTATTCTCCGTCGAAATGAATATTGCAGAATATTCTCCGTGAAACAATATTCTCTCGACAGCACTGCTCTGCTGCAGATGTCCGCAGGTGGCGGAGACCACTTATCAGGTGAGGTGTTGGCATTTTTCCCAAACACCTGCCTGTCATCTGCCATTTCCCAACTATGATGTGGTCTAACCGGATGCAGCGGAATACCAGTATTTTACATGGCCTGCATGGCGACTGCCTCTGAGCTCCACAACCCAGTTAGTACCCAGTTGTATTTTCCAGTGATTCCAATCTGGCAGGAGCCTGTTCCCGGATGGACTGACAACATGAACGGACCTACAGGATTACTTATTGGTAAGTTTTTGACATCGTGCTGATGAGAACCGCACCCTAATTGCATAACACTGCATAATGCAGACGGAATGACAATATGCTTTTATTTTTTCGAAATATCGATTCGGAGTTTCGAACGCAGCAAATCCATTCAAAATCTAGTTCTCCGTTCGAAATTTTCTCCGATTCGAAATTTCGCATGGTATTCTGTGCGTGATTTTGTATGGATTTGCTGTCTTCGAAATTCCGAATCGATATTTCTAAACGGAATTCCGACTGCAGTGGCCGGCCTGACAATACAACAATATCCATTGTGTTGTCTTGCTGTCCAGCAGACGAATTTTCCAATAATATAAAGCAAAGACAAGAGCCAGGGCTCCTAGTACAAGAGCCAGGGCTACATTGATACTTGTGTCTTGAAGTGGAAATAAATAATTTTGCTATTTGAAAATGAAAGGGATTTTTATTCCGAGTGTTAGCGATTTGGATAAAACCATAAGTTATAGTCAGATAAGTAATTAACTATTTGTTTATGGAATCTTAGATACCTTGAGTGAGATACCTGAGATACGGGTTTATTCCTAGTTCCGGTAGAATCCAATGATTATACCTCTAATTTATAAATAAAATTGAAGTGTCTTTTTGTACAGTACATCGAACAAAAGAGCAATTTTATATTTTTTTTGTCTTTCTGTCTGTTTGATCCAGCTATTTTCGAAACGGTTGGACCGATTTTGACGGGACTTTCACTGGCAAATAGCTGATAATTATAAGGAGTAACTTGACACTTTTATTTTAGAAAAATATTTAGAATTCTGCGCAAAAAATTAAAACCCTTAAAACTGTGAACAAAAAGTCAGATTTAAAAAATTATTGTTGCATTTGGTAGCCCAATTCTCGAGGATAGTTATAGGCTATTCAACATCACGCCACGAACCTTACGAGCCAAGCAAAAAGAAAAAGGTCAGAAAGAAAACCAGCGAAAAGGAAATAATAGCGTAGTCGGTCGATGCGACGCGACGGGTCGGGGGACGAGGGAGTTTTATTAAAATGTGGCTGTTATTTTAGTATATTGTGTATCTTACGACATCCACGCGAATGAAGTCGCGGTGCACTGCTAATTTTGTAAATATTTATGTAAACCAATTATTTCAATGAACAACAATGAATTCTTCTGTTAATTACATTCCCAAAGCGAAAGCGATTGTGTTATGGAATTAACCATTTAATTTCGCTTCTACTAGGTGCTGGTAAAGGAGTTATCAGATCCATGTATGGTAAGAGCAACAGTTACGCCGACTTCGTGCCGGTCGATGTGTTCATCAGCGGCATCATGATCGTCGTATGGAACTACTTGAGCCATGGGTTAGTTTCATTGTGTTCTGTTACTATAAGTTAGCGGAAAGGCGGCTTTACAACATTCTAGAATCACCAGCAACGTCTATTGCCGACGCGTTGCTAAATTCTCAACTAAAAGTTGCGTCCATATTTGTGACAATTCAACGGAGACGCTGTGACCGTGGCGAAATAAATGTAATTCTGTTACACAGCGATCCATTCTGAAGCCTCAAAAGATAATGTCTACACGATGTCGCGACCCCCATCCACATTCAGGGCGACTATGGTACTGTGACTTTGTATGTGTTAAGTAAGGAAGTACGTACCTATGAGAGGGGGATACACTACATAAACACGAAAAACTTTACTCCGTTAGTCACAAATACGAATTTCAAAATACCGATTTTCATAATTCCGAATGATTCAAAATTCCTAATATAACAACTCCGATTAACCATTAATCCTATTTTTATAATTACGAAATTTTAATATGCCTAACGTTTATAATTAGGTACTATTCTCATAATACCGAGTTTCAATAGATCGAATAACTAAAATTCCGACTTAATGATAATTCGAAACATCAAAAATACGAATTCCGATTTTTAAAGTAGGCCGATTAATTAGAATTTCGAAATAAAAACGCCTTGTAAAACTGAATAGCATGACAAATAACAAGCATGCAGCATGCAGCAAGCATGCAAGCAAGCATGCAACATGCAAGCATGCATCATGTAAGCGAACATGCAACATGCAGCATATATGGTTTCTGTCACGACTCCGGCGCTGTGGGGCTCCAGCGGCCCCACGCGAGCTTATCGTCGCAGATGGTTTTAACGCTCACCACCGCAGCTTCAACAGCCTCAGCCGCGGCGGCGGGCGATAAAGCCACCTTCTCCTCAGCTCGCGGCCCGCCTCGCCCCTCACCGCCGCCGCTCCTCAGCTCGCGGCCCGCCTCACCCCTCCGCGCCTACACGGGCTTAAATTACACTCGCGGTCCTCTTATTGGTATTTAGCTACACAGAAACCACATCTTTTAACTTGTTTATTTATTTAGTGTTAAGGCTGCTGTCTTAACAATAATTCATGCAGTTATACCCATGTTTTCATAGGTGAAATCTTACAACACTCACTTGACTCACATTGTACAACACTGTTTCCACTTCATAACACATTTTTCATTACCTTTAACTGTTTTCGATTCTATAACTGTAATTTACGATAATTTTGTAATTTTTGTTAAAAATTCTTAGAATACTTTCGTGACTTTTATGTTTTTTTACCATAAATTTTCAGCTGTCAGTTTTCTTTTTCTATATCATAAAGTTAGAACAGTGAGGTTGGTCTACATTATAACTTTAGAGTCTTCATTGTAAACTGTTATATTATGGCTATGTTTCCGCACTGTAAGCTAGTGCGTTAAGGCCAAATTCTCACTGTAGCCGCCTTAGATGTTTCTGGCCGCCAATCAAATAAAAAAAATAAAAAAGGGCTTGAAGAAGGGACGCGAGTTGAAACTGGAGCACTAGTACTACTTAGTCTGTGAACTGCAGTCTTAAGAGTAGCAAGTCGAGTTTTTCTGAATGTTTTGCCCTTTTTAACACGTATTTGTTTAACTAAGAGTATATGTGTTCTGTGGTTAAACTACAACTAACTAAATTAATATTTAATATATCATATTATAAACGTGAAGTGACAATTTTATTTCTGACGACTTCCTATACAAGAGGTCTTTTTACGTCCAACGGCGTCCAGCGGCGTGGCAGCCACGTCCCTCTAATAGCAGCGCGGAGTTGGAAATCGCCGCCCCTCACTGGGCCCACTCAAGGACGGAGGGACTCGTGACAATCCTGGGAGCGTGACGGAGCCCGTCGCCTCGGTCCTCTTATTGAGCGTGAGGTGTAGTAAAGCACCTCCGCTATCCCCTACCGCCACCTTCACCTATCCGCTACCTTTTTTGTAAAGATTGCCTCCCTCTGGGCAGGGACCTCAGAGATGTCGCTGACGCCCGTCTCCGACCTGGCGTGAGGAGCTGCAGTGTCTCTCTGCCCTCACCTGCCGTTCCCTGGACTTCCGGTCATCGAGTGCGCACCACAAGACCTCGCTACTGCTTCAATCTGACCCTTCTATATTTTTTATTATCTTTTTTATCATCCGTTACAATTTAGCCCTCCGACTAAATTGTAACGTTACACTCTAGTGGTAGAGTAGACAAGATCACGTGGAGTCGGTTTTGCAGCCATTCGTTTCTGTCACGAATATCCCGTATTATACTAATTGAATCAAAGTCAGAATCCTAATTTTAGCAGTTTATTCGAAGTATTGAAAATCGGAATGTCGTTTTTCGAACCGAGAACCAATCGAGCATTTGATTCTTCGAACATATGAAAATTGGAAAACAAACAAATCGCATTTACGACTTTCGGTAAAATAAATTTCGTGATTTTTAATAAAAGACTTTATAACTCTTTGGTATTATGAAATTCGGACTTTTGAAAATCGGAACATCGAAACTCGGAAAAAAATATTTCGGAGTATTTGGTCGTTCCCATGGGAGGGACAGTGACACTGTCTTGTTAACCAAACTCGCTAGTCCGTTGCACCTTAAATACTCCGTTTATTATATACTTATATACTTACATTTTGCCCTCACTATCGACTTTAGCACCCTCGATAACCATGAAAACGAGACCCATGATAAAAACTTTTAAAATTTTCGTTGCCGCCATCTTGGATTTACATTTTGACCTCACTATTCACTTTAGCACCCTCGAAAACTGTAAAAACGACACCCATGACGAAAAATTTTTAAATCTTCGCAGCCGCCATCTTGGATTTTTGATGAAAATTTACAATTAAGTATATTTAAAAATCCACTCAATTTTAGGGTCATCTCTATGCGCTGGTATTACACGCGTGTTGCACACAAACGCAGATGCGATAAGTAACACACTAGCGAGCGTGGCGCTAACTCACACACGTATAAAAATTGGGTTCACGATAAATGTTGCGTTTTGTATTGAACACGGAATCCTACTCCAAAGGCTAAATCCGAAGTATCGGCCGAATGTTCGGAAGTTTTCTACTACACTTCATTTTATTTCGCTCGGTCGGTTCGGATCCGACCGAACTTCATTTTGACGTTTGGTCAGATCCGAACCGACCGAACGAAATAGAAAAAGTATACTTAGTAGTAGACGTCCGAACATTTGGCCGATACTTCGTATTTACGTTTCGGAGTAGAAGACCCCCTGGGAATTGTTCTATTCCAGAGACACAAAGTCCAACATCATAAACTTCACAACGTCGGCTGAGATCAAGGTGACGTGGTCGGAGTTGATCGACGCCGGCAGAGAGATTATTGCGAGCAGGGTGCCGCTCAATGGAGTCGTGTGGTTAGTGACGATAACGATTTTACATAGTATACAGTCACGTGTGAGAGACCCATCACATAGCCCTTATCCTCGCATTCTGTACTTCAAACTAAGTACCTACCACGGAGCAAACATACCTAATTGTTGGGAAAGGACTTTTGTTTTTGCTGTGAACAAACGCTGTGTAGGTACTTACGGCAGCGCCCGATGTGACGCGCGCTAAACATTGTGCCACAGAGTATAATAACAATACGGGAAAAAAGAGCCCTCTTGTGCCATTTCGAAGCATGCAGATTCGAAGCGCCATCTGCATTTCTTAACGGGAACTAAGGCTCTATAGGTAGCTGTAGCTATACAGGAATATAAATGTATACTTACTTATAGGTTAATATAGAAGTATTGGTGATCCTTCAACGTAGCCCGCGAAATTAAATTTTGTTGTTTTTTTTTTTGCAAATAGCAGCTGTGTTTACGTCGTAGGTTGATCAAAATGCGAATATAATGACGATACATTTAATAAATTACAATCATTGAAACACAAATAACTTAAGTAGCTATGATAGATATTTTAATGATCATGATTTAGTAAACGAGTCATCATTATATTCGTGAAACGTATTTAAACCAACATACAATGTAAACAGCCGCTATTTGCAAAACCTAACTAACAAAATAATTTCGCTACGTTGAAGGAATTACCGTTATATATATATATTATATTTGTATAAAATCGGCAGTATTTATTAATTGTAATTTGTAACAACATGTTATAAGGTGAAAACAGAATAAAACATTATTTACCTTAATTTTTCTCAGAAATTTTACAATTTTGTTCAGAAAACTATTTTTACAAATTACAATAAACACAACATCACGCTTTGTTTCCCCGAAGGGTTGCAGAGGCGTACCCATATTAGGTACGCATATATACCGTAATATTAAAAACAGCACATTATGAAATTAAACAAAAAAAACTTTTTTTTTGTTTTTATTGTGTGTTACAATTTTATCATCACTATTTTCTTTTTTTATATTTTTTATTCTATAATACATTTGGGCTGCAGTTTTCGTTTCATCTTTCTGGGTCCAATCGAATATCAGGACGGAGGCGAAACTCAACTCGACGTATGATGTAGGTAAAACACTCAAAAACCAATAACGCTTTTTTTTTTTTTTTTTTTTTTTTTTTTGTGGATGGGAAATCATCAAATGACTTCTCCCGCTCTGGGCGGAGCGGGAGGGCGTGTCAGACTTTTACTGACTAAAACCCACCCGTGTTCCTTCTGTTGCCTGTGCCGGGGCCACGGTAACTCTTTCGAACATCCCGCAACCCTAGCTGGCATCGGCCCTAGCGGACCCCGTCAATAGTGCTGACATCTCTTTGAGGCGCGCGTGGAACACGACGCGCCGTCGACTCGGGCCTGGTCCTTACCGGACGGCGAGCTACCCATTGCTCGCCGTCCGCAAGCCCGCGCCTACGGTGGCCGGGAATCGGCTGCCGATTCCCGACGCAACCAATAACGCTGGCATCACAGTCTTACAATCTGTTACTAAACCTACGCCGCGCCCTCTGTCTGCTTGTAATAGGGGTTTAAATATGAAATTGCCGTTTTAACGTACTGGCCACTTTGAATTAAAATCACACCTGCATGGTGTCCGACTCCAGTGAAACTTTTTTCACACGATACTGTGACATTCTAAATTTGAAAAATGAACAACATTCGATTGTTTGACTTTCAACTGTTTTTCATTCAGCTTTTAAAGTAAAGATTTAATTAGATTTAAGAGACATTGAAAATTAGGGTAATTTTTTTTCGTTCATTAGCTAATGAAGGCACCGTGCGTTTTTGGTTTAATCGCTTCTGCAGTGGAAACTTCGACTTGAAGAATGAATCCCGAGGAAGATCAGCTACTAAGGTAAATGACGATGAGTTGAATGCGATGCTGGAAGCCGATCCGTATCAAATTACCAAGGAATTAGCGGCATGGGTTGATGTTAGTATGTCCACAATATTGACCCATTTGCACCAAATCGGTAAGATAAAAAAAACTTGAAAAATGGGTGCCCCATGATTTGACTGATCTGCAGAGAGTAGCGCGCGTTGAAGCTTGCCTTACCTTGTTGAAACGGTACCTACAGAAATGAAGGGGTTTCAGGGCGAATTGTGACATGTGATGAAAGTTACAATAATCGCAATCGAACAACGCAATGGCTGACTCCAGGTCAAAGGCCGCAACAATGCCCTAAAGCACAGCTTACCCATAGAAAAGTGATGGTAACTGTTTGGTGGTCACTTTATGGTGTAATTTACTACAGCTTCCGGTCAAGCAAAAACAGCAGATGTCTACTGTACAGAACTTCGATCAATGATGGCGAAACTCGCAGCGAGACAGCCCCGACTCGTCAACCGATCTTCACCACTATTGCTCCATGGTAACGCAAGACCTCACACTGCTCGAGAAACCGTTTTAACACTACAGGACTTACAGTTAGAAACCATCCGTTATCCTCTGTACTCGCCGGACCTGCCACCAACCGACTACCATTTTTTCTCAATTTGGACAAATTTTTACATGGTGAAAAATTTTCTTCCCAGGAGATAATACACACAGTCTTCACACAGTTTGTTGAGTCCAGGTGTCCAGAGTTCTACCGTAAAGGCATATATAACCTTCCCATGAGATGGCAGAAAAGTATAGACAATGAGGTTAAAAAAATGTTTGAATTTTTCACTACAAAACGGCAATTTCATATTTAAACCCCTAAAGGGCTGTTTCTGTTTGGGTTGTTTGTAGAAAATTACAGAATAAGTGTTACTATAGCTTAAATTAAAAGATGAAAAAGCATGTACAATAGTTGATCGCCAACCCCCCCAGGTACCCCGGCGGCTCCTTGAAGCACTCGCGGCTGTACCACAACATCTGCGTGATCCTGTTCCACTGGATCCCCGCCTTCATCATAGACACGCTGCTCTTCTGCCTCGGATATAGGCCAGTGTGAGTAATCGTTTATTTATTACCAACCATAGTTACCAACTTATATTGAGCATGCTGGATAACTTGTAGATAATGGGCGACCGTGTGTGTCCGAGGCTATTGTTAGCTTAGTACTTAAGAATTATATTAAACTAGCGGGCACGGCAGACGTTCTCCTGCCCGAACAGCGCCGCCTACCGGGTCCAATTGTATTTTCAAACCATCCAGGAACCCAAAATATACACACAAAATTTCATCCAGATCGGTCAAGCCGTTTAGGAGGAGTTACGTGACAAACACACGTATAGAAGAATTATACAATGTGGATCTGGACGTTCGACATTAAATTAAAACGAGCACAGTACTAGTCCATCGAAACATTTTAAAACACGAAAATTAGTAGTTAATAGAAAATTAAAAAATTGCAGTTTTCAAACAAAATAAATAGCAGAATCAACTGCATAAAAAGTAAACACGCTTTATCTACGAAGTCACTGACCAACGGTGCGGTGCGGGGAGCGGGGCGTGGCGGCGGTAATGTTTACCTATTATTACGGACTCAGATCTACATCATGAATGAATGAATGAATTGCACTGACCCCAGCGTGGTTTAATCAGACTCGATTACTCGAATGAACCCAAAGATTCACACTAGCCCCTGTAGCCTTATGTTTCATTGGGGTAGAGGTCATTGCATATCAAAGAGTAGACCGGGGGGCGCGGTAATGGAAGGGAAGTCGTGCCCTTAGGATATGGAAGGATTATTAGAGTCTACCGAGTATGCACCCTAGAGTAAACATTGGAATGTTGGAGAGACGGGTAATATTTATCTATGGATGAGCATCTACATATTAACGGCGGCGTCGCCGCCAGGTTGTTTCAAGTCCAGCTTCATCGGTGAATCTTATGCTATGCTGTATTACGTGTTACTGTTTCCAAAGTCTTCGTCTGAGGTCTCGCTGCTATCCGTATCAGGTTTCTTGTAGATCTCGCTAGCAGCCTTCTTAATCTTATCTCGTTCATCAGCCGTGTCCATCCAAAGATTGATGTCCTTATCGAAGTAAGTCATGTCCTGTTTTAGGTTTTCATTCCATGTGTAAATAGGTCAGCCGACTTTTTTGGATTTGGCCTTGTCTCTGTCATCTCTGCACAGTGAGAGTGAACAGGCTTCTTCTGGGTAAGCTCGCTCCATCGTCGACTTTGTCTCTGTCACCTCTGCACAGTGAAAGGGAGCAGGCTTCTTCTGGGTAAGCTCGCTCCATTGTCGACTTTGTCTCTGTCATCTCTGCACAGTGAGAGTGAACAGGCTTCTTCTGGGTAAGCTCGCTCCATCGTCGACTTTGTCTGTGTCACCTCTGACCTGGACTAGAGTCAAGAGCAAACCTATCTTTAAAAAAAAGTAATCTTTGTTATTAATTTCCATAATTTTCCAGGTTATGCCGCGTCCAGAGCCGTGTCGCCAAAGGATTCGAAGTGTTCGAGTACTACACAAGCAACCAGTGGGACTTCAAGTCAGACATCTCACAGGGCTTACGAAAGAAAATCAATGCGAAAGAAAGAAGGGACTATATGTTGGATATTGCGCGTGAGTAGAACAACAAGCTTGTGGTATGCGTAAATAAAACACGTTCTAGACACGGGAGCAAATAAGAAATGAAATGAAATTGTTTATTCTGTAAATAGGATACCAGAATCACTTTAACACGTCATAGTAAAAAAAAAACTTTTTTGCGAAAAAATACACTAAGTACAGACGCCAACAGGTCAAGCTACCCGAAACTGTCAAATTTTCCCAATCAACCTTGAACAATGCTTTAGCGATAAAGTTGAAAATTTATTAAAGAAATTTGACAGATTGTAGTAGCTTGATGTGCTGCCGTCCATACAAAGTGAAAAATAATTTCAGAAGTCCGTGTCTATGGATCTGTATTTTAGGTTTTGCCACCGACTTCTGAAATTAAAGTTATTTTTAACTTTGTAGTGTTTTTTTTTGGAAGTAGGTTGTTTTTTTATTTCAAAAAACTTTTTTATTTTTCACTTTTTAGTGGGTCGGTTTGTAATTTATCTAAGTAAAAATAGCCTAATGACAACTGCTCATCACCTTTTATAAAATATTACTTTTCTCGATGCAAGGATGTTAATTTTTGAGGAGTTCTCCTGGTACTTCACCATCAGCTCCTCTTCACCATATGCATTGTGACCAGCTTATATTGCTTAGCGATAATTTTAAAGTAGCAACTCGTGAAATACATATTATTGAGTTGTTCCGGTGGCCATCTGTGGTCTTCATCATCATTTCCACTTCACCAAATGGTGCGGTCCAATTGTCATTAGGTCAGGATCTGATGATGGAATCCTGGAGAAATCGAGGGAACTTCAAATATTATGAACACAACTATAGCGATTTGGGTATTTTTTATAGAAACTTGTGCGTTTGCTCTCGGAAAGCACCATTTGGTGAAGTGGAACTGATGTTGAAGACCACAGATGGCCACCGGAACAACTCAATAATAAGTATTTTACGGGTTGCGATTCGATTACCTTAAAATGATTGAATTGAAGTGGAGCTTATGGTGAAGTACCAGGAGTACTCCTAAAAAAATAACGTCCCTCTGTAAAAGATGATGTGCAGTTGTCATTAGGCTATTGTAACTTAGATAAATTACAAACCGACCCATTAAAAAGTGAAAAATAAAAAAACTTTTTTGCAAAAAAAAACAACCGACTTCCAAAAAACACTACAAAGTGAAAAATAACTTTAATTTCGGAAATCGGCGGCAAAAATCTAAAATACAGATCCAAAGACACCGACATCCGAAATTAAGTTATTTTTCACTTTGTAGTGTTTTTTTGGAAGTCAGTTGTTTTTTTTTTTTTGCAAAAAACTTTTAACCCGACTGCTGAGCTGCGTGCGACCCCAGGTTGGGAAAAGTATTATTGGGTTTTCACATATAGAGGCATGAGGAACAGGGTGTAAAGTTCACTCATCCTCCATAGAAAAGGGAGGATCCTCCGACCAAACGGGTGTTGTGTCTGGTGGGCTACTGCCCGACGGTTGATGTCGGGATGTTGTATATATGCTAGTCGCGCGGTAAACTTTGATTGCGCGATGCAGGATTTTTGCGTGACGTCAGTGTGACGCGTTCCACTGTGGCGATGCCGCCACACACATCAGCAATGTCTCAGTGTCATGCAGCCCTGGAGCCTGCCCTTACCTGGGTGTATAGTTAAATAGGCAGTCACTCCATGTAAAATACTGGTATTCAGCTGCATCCGGTTAGACAGGAAGCCGACCCCAACATAGTTGCCTTCTCTGTATGAGACGAGGCTGTTGGCCTGCAGTGGGACAGTAACAGGCTGGTATTGTTGTCGTAGGTAGCCCGGAGTCTGTATCAGCGACCGATCGATGGTTACCTTGGCTAAATTTGCCTGTACCAACAGCTGCCTGTACCTTTAGGGAATACAGCCGTGATGTTCTGTTGTTTGTTCTCCAGATATGGACATCTTCAATTACCTCGAGGACTGCATCAGAGCGGCTCGAGTGTTCCTCCTCAAGGAGTACGACGACACGCTGCCCGCTGCCAGGAGACATATGAGAATGTAAGTATTCCGTCGTTGTTCATTAGTTTTACTTGAATCCTAGCAGATTTGAAAAAGAAGAGCTTGTGACTGCCTCGCTGCTATGAAACGGGCTATGCTTGGAGTCTCTCTGAGGGATCGAATCTGGAACGAGGTGATCCGGCAGAAAACCAAAATTGGCGACATAGCTCACAGAATAAGCAAGCTGAAATGGTAATGGGCCGGCCATATTAGCCGTAGAAACGATGATCGTTGGGGTAGACGTGTTCTTGAGTGCAGACCGCGAATCGGCAAACGTAAGGTAGGACGCCCTCAGGCGAGGTGGAGCGACGGTCTTCCCAGGGTGGCTGGTAGCAGCTGGATGAGAGTTGCCGAGAATCGAGCTGAATGGCGCGCAATAGGAGAGGCCTGTGTCTAGCAGTGGACTGCTGTAGGCTGATGATGTGATTGTCTCGTTAACCTAGTGGTCGTAAGTGCAATTGCTTAACGATGCGATTGCTTGCTTCCTGGGATGAATGTCTCAGATCGGGAAAAGTTTTTTTGGGTTTTTCATCAGGAATTTCAATAACAGCTCGGGGGTCGAATTTGTTAATCATTTGTTGTTTGTTATTTACAGCAAAAAACATTTACTTATATTGGATTTGAATAAGTAAGTTGTTTTCAATAACACAGTCATTATATTGAGTCAAATAGCAAAGTGACTGTGTTATTGAAAACAACTTATTCTAATCCAATTTATATGTTTTTTTTACTTTAACATTGATAATATTTTTTGATCCCAGAATGTACTGGGTCGATGTCATCTGCCGCTGCCTGTTCTGGGGCCTCATGCTGTACTGGATGAGTGGATGGTTCACATCGTCCAAGGATATCGTAGCCGACCACAACGCAGCGCCTACTGTCACCGCCATGGATGCTTAGAGCGACCATTTAGATTTGTGCTCAAAATGGCGGAAAATTGTTGTGTTTAGTGTAAACTATCAAAGTTGTAGTCTTTGTATTGAATCATATTAAAGAAACGCGAGGCCCTGTGTAAGGTATTAAGTGGGTATATGGGGGTGGTTTCAGGGTAAATGAGGGTCATAGATTTTTTTTTTAATAAAAAAGTTTGTGTGTGTCAGCTCTGACGCACGACTGGAGTTCACTCCGTGAAAGGTGCGCAAAGTACGATGCTCAGCAAAACGTCACGCTTTTGAGTTACCAAACGCTTACATGAAAATCGATTCCTAAGGAGCAAACTCCAAAAACTAAAAAAAGTTAGGGGATGAGGGGTGGTCTTTCGGTGGTAAACAATTGACGCTTGTCTGTGTAGGACTACACTATTATAAGAACAGGTGGTAAACAATTGACGCTTGTCTGTGTAGGACTACACTATTATAAGAACAGGTGGTAAACAATTGACGCTTGTCTGTGTAGGACTACACTATTATAAGAACAGGTGGTAAACAATTGACGCTTGTCTGTGTAGGACTACACTATTATAAGAACAGGTGGTAAACAATTGACGCTTGTCTGTGTAGGACTACACTATTATAAGAACAGGTGGTAAACAATTGACGCTTGTCTGTGTAGGACTACACTATTATAAGAACAGGTGGTAAACAATTGACGCTTGTCTGTTTAGGACTACACTATTATAAGAACAGGTGGTAAACAATTGACGCTTGTCTGTGTAGGACTACACTATTATAAGAACAGGTGGTAAACAATTGACGCTTGTCTGTGTAGGACTACACTATTATAAGAACAGGTGGTAAACAATTGACGCTTGTCTGTTTAGGACTACACTATTATAAGAACAGGTGGTAAACAATTGACGCTTGTCTGTTTAGGACTACACTATTATAAGAACAGGTGGTAAACAATTGACGCTTGTCTGTTTAGGACTACACTATTATAAGAACAGGTGGTAAACAATTGACGCTTGTCTGTTTAGGACTACACTATTATAAGAACAGGTGGTAAACAATTGACGCTTGTCTGTGTAGGACTACACTATTATAAGAACAGGTGGTAAACAATTGACGCTTGTCTGTGTAGGACTACACTATTATAAGAACAGGTGGTAAACAATTGACGCTTGTCTGTTTAGGACTACACTATTATAAGAACAGGTGGTAAACAATTGACGCTTGTCTGTTTAGGACTACACTATTATAAGAACAGGTGGTAAACAATTGACGCTTGTCTGTTTAGGACTACACTATTATAAGAACAGGTGGTAAACAATTGACGCTTGTCTGTGTAGGACTACACTATTATAAGAACAGGTGGTAAACAATTGACGCTTGTCTGTGTAGGACTACACTATTATAAGAACAGGTGGTAAACAATTGACGCTTGTCTGTGTAGGACTACACTATTATAAGAACAGGTGGTAAACAATTGACGCTTGTCTGTGTAGGACTACACTATTATAAGAACAGGTGGTAAACAATTGACGCTTGTCTGTGTAGGACTACACTATTATAAGAACAGGTGGTAAACAATTGACGCTTGTCTGTGTAGGACTACACTATTATAAGAACAGGTGGAAAAATAATTACTTTTGCTGTTATGGTTTATTTTTATTTCTATACTATTTGTTTCCTACGGTTTTTCTTGTACTTATATTTATTTTCAAATAAAAATGCTTCTTTTTTATCACTTTTTATTTTATATTAATTAGGTAGGTACCAACTTACAGTAATCTTATAAATTAACTTACAATTTTACTAACTTGTTTTGGTATTTGTAGGAATGCAAATGGCGCAATAATCTTATTGTATGAATATTAGTAACATTCCCCCAACAAGGATCATCGTTTCCATCGAATTCAGATAAATCCGATATGTCATCAATAGTATTCAGGAGTTCTTGTGACCTCTCTTTGCTCAGGCGTCTTCTTCCGGCCATGTTAGTTCTGAAAGTAAATCATATTAACTTATATACTTATCCATAGTAATAAATAATACATCCAGCAGCCAACGGTTAAAACTAAACTTTGTAATATTTATAAACCAACAGTTTTTATATACAAATTATTATGCATGTTTGACTTTGTAATTTTGAACGGAGAAAGAGAAATAGGTTTATTCGTCACAGAAACACGTGCGTACAGAAAGATAAGAATGATTATAAAAATAAAACAACATAGATCCACATTATAATCACGAGCTCAAAACAGAAATAGTCGGCAGCTGCACGTCATGACTGTGACAAGAAGACTTCCACTCAGCATGATGCTGTGCTATGAGGGACCCACAGCATAAAGGTATTTTTTTTTTTAATTAGGTACCCAAAATTATACAAATATTCACGTTTGTATCTATGCAGCAAATTAGGAGAAAGTGACAAGAACTTAGTCATCATCTGCCTAGCCTTTTCCCAACTATATTGGGGTCGGCTTCCAGTCTAACCGGATGCAGCTAAATACCAGTATTTTACATGGAGCGACTGCCTATCTGACCTCCACAACCCAGTTACTGGGTAATACGATACCCCTTGGTAAGACTGGTTGTCAGACTTTCGGGCTTCTGACGACCCGTAACGACTGTCAAAGATCCACGAATGACAGCCGGGACCAACGGCTTAACGTGCTTTCCGAGGCACGGAGGAGTCTCGGTATGTAAAGATAGTCACCCATCCACGGACCAACCCCGGCAAGCGTAGCTTAACCTGATGGATCGACCCGTGCGGCTGTTATTACTTAGCCACGAGCTCCTCAAGTGACAAGAACTTAGTGTACCTACTTTATGAATTTGAATCGAAAAATAACTTACCAGAAATTTGTTTCCGCGCAGGGTTGGGTAGAGGAGTACCTTCAGTACACCCACATTTCGCCAGTTATACGTATTATATATACGTTACGTATGTATATTTATATTTAAGTCCCAGGTAATAGGGGGCGAGCCTATTGCCATCTACCGGGCATAAATCCAGACTCCGGGCTGCTACTGAGAAAGTCCAGATAGAAAAACCCAATAACACACCCACCCACACTGTATGATAAAATTTCAAAAAAAAGTGCAGAGGCGGGAAACACTTGTATTTTTTTTTCAAACTAACTAAACAAACTTACGGTTGGTGAACTTTGACAGACCCTGACACTGGCAGATGACATTTTTAAGTTGTGTGTTCCCAACTCTCGTCAGAGAGTAGTATATTCTTTGGTTCCCAACAATTTGAATTTAAAGAAAATATTTAAAAAAAAAATCGGTACAAGTAGTTCCTCTAGGGTTATCAGACGAATAAAATGAGTAGTAGGTTTTAGAAAAAAGTATGCTGTAAGAAAAAAAAATTATCATCTTCCTTTTGCCATTATCAAAGGGGTCGAACTTTTTTGTATGGAAGCTGGCATATCGACCCACCGACATTTTGATTTTTTTTTTAAATCGCGGCGCAAGATGAAAGTGGTATGTATGGATAGCGGACACATAGACGAACAAAAAATGTCAAGTAACATGGTACCTACCCCAAAGTGTCACGTTACCGAGATATATGAATGTAAAGATCGACATATGAGTACAACGACATTTAACATTATAACAAAAAATCTATTTTTAAAATTTTTGTCTGTCTGTTTGTTCCGGCTAATCTCCGAAACGGCTGGACCGATTTTGACTGGACTTGCACTGGCAGATAGCTGATGTTACGGCGAGTAACTTGGGCTACTTTTATTTTAGAATAATAATTAGGGTTCCACGCAAAAAAATTAAAACCCATGAAATTATGAACAAAGTCGGATTTCAAAAATTCTTTTTGCATTTGGTAGCCCAATTCTCGAGGATAGTTATAGGCTAACATCACGCCACGTACTCTTAGGAGCCGAGCAAAAAGACAAAAGTCAGAAAGAACAGTAAGCGAAAACGAAGTAATAGCGCGGGCGGGCGATGCCGACGCGGGCGGGGGACGAGGGAGTTTTATTAAAATGTGGCTGTTATTTTAGTATATTGTGTATTTTACGACATCCACGCGAACGAAGTCGCGGGGCACAGCTAGTGGTGCAATAAAGAAAGTCACAAGCACACGAATCCTGAAAATATTACACTCCTGTTTTGGGGCAGTCGCGGCGTGTCAAAAAAATTCCGACGAACTGAGAACCTCCTGCTTTTTTTGAAGTCGGTTAATAAATAAAACTACAAATTTACTGTCAATAATATAATATTATCACTTATTTTCTATACATAGAACAAGTTTATTTAATAGCGAATTATTATGTACCTACACATACCACTATGATGAGATCTAAGCCTTGGTACAGTCAACCACACGTCTATTGTAACAAATTTACTCCGAAAGCGCCTTTATTTTGTAGCAGTAAGGGTGATTTTCATAGTTCACGTGTTACTGTTGACATGAGGTTGACCGTAGATTTGAAATAACAGCATTATTACTTTATGCCTAAAATAATAAGTATTCTGCAAACAATTTAAACAGGACCCACGGTAGTGTGTCAACCAAGTTCGGAAAAGCAAACGGTAACGCAACTGCCAAATCTAAACTAATATTATAAAGAGGTAAAATAGTTTGTTTACTAACATAGTTTGTACCAGGGACCGAAAACCTTTAAAAATTACGGTACGGGTGGGTATCGAAGTATTTTGGTTACCTCTAAGACTAAGGTTACCGTTTTAATACCGGTACCTAGAATGACCTTGATTACGAAACGAACGGACTATCGCTAGCGCCCAGAGCCGTGATTGGTCGGCTCGACTCTCGTGTAAGATAGAGGTAATTTTATTTCGGTTATCGGTATTAATACAGGTTGTAGTCCATTTACGAATTAAGGTAACCTTTAAAATTACCTGTAAATAAAATAAATGTTGTAACCGAAAAAATACCGGTATTGATCATACCGATTCCGGTCCCTGGTTTGTACAGTACGGCCGATTTATATTCACGAGTCCGAACTTCACGCAGAAAGCTGCGCAGTAACATTTTTTAGGAACCAAACGGTGACATGAGGCGAGTGTGAGTGAGAGAACATGCGCGAGAGTTCGGAGTGCCTATGGGTGCTTACATAAAGAAACCGGTTTCCGGTACAGGCGAGCCTGTGCGGGTCGGTACCGATCGGTATGGCTCGGTCCAGGTAGTCGGCACCGACAAGTACCGGAAACCTGTTTCTTTATGTGAGCACCCTATGATCAGAGTAGCCAAGATAAATCGGCCGTACTGTAAGAAAAATTGTTACTAATGCTGTCGGCCTTACAGAACTAGATTTAGCGGAACGACGCCGCCATGTTGTTTTCTGAACACATTTCAAGTGACATTTCACAAATAAAGACCAACAGCATCCATGCAAGTGCTATTCTTATATTATAATCATTTCTTTGAGGTTTTCTTAGTGATTTATACATTTTAATTTATATTTATTACTTACATTAACAATATGTGAGCATAACTATCATGTCTTGAAGTATATCCATCGTTCAACCAGTCACACTGTATACAGAGTGAAATTAAATTATCTAGTGAAACTTCAAACACATGTGAAACTATAAACTTATAAAAGTAACTACAGCTGTTAGAGACGGACCATCTTTACATACCTAGACCCCTCCGTGCCTCGGGAAGCACGTCAAGCCGTTGGTCCAGACTGTCATTCGTAGATCTTCGACAGTCATTACGTCGTCTGAAGCCCAAGTCTGATAACCGGTCTTACCGAGCATAACATAATCAGCCTTTAACGTTCCCACTGCTGGGACACAGGCCTTCTCTCAGTGAGAGGAGTGGGCCGTAATCTACCACGCGGGCTCAGTCACCCAGTACGTGTTAGTGGATGTCATATGTCTTCGAATTTTTTTGGTTCTAGGACATGCCGGTTTCCTCACGAAGTTTTCCTTCACCGTTTTGAGAGCAGTCGTAATGAAATAATTTACACAAAGTAAAGCGCCTGCCTGGGTTCGAACCCACGACCTACAACTCGTAAGTCGTGGCCGTTACCACTAGGCCACCACTGCTCTCCACTTTTCCGTCTTACCAAGGGGTATTTTGTCACCCAGTAACTGGGTTGTGAAGGTCAGAATGATAGGCAGTCGCTCCATGTAAAATACTGGTATTGGGGAGGTAAGGGAGGGATGGGCAGTTGGGAGACATGGGCACCCCCCTTTTATTCTGATTTGATCATAGATTTTATTTTTTTCTTGATTTGGTAGTTTACTTTACCGACTGGCAACACTGTTCATCCATAGAATATCTGTCATTTCTGTCAGTTGTCAAACACAAACACGTTTGAAGGTTATGCGCTCGTAAAAGTAAATATTTTGTTGCGGTTTCGGATCGTAATAAAGAGAAAACTAATGAAAGGTATGTGTATTTTCTATTATTTATCTATTGTATATTTACTAATCTATGAATTAAACTGAAATTCAAGCCTAAATACGTAGATTCAAAAAAATATCGGTAACCTATGTCGAAAATGTATACAGAGGGAGTAATGGGCATTGGACGCGCGGGTGGTTTGGGCATGCCCAATGCTCCCTCCTATTATGTTCAGTATAGGAGGATTTTTAACTATTGGTTTATTTTTAGTTACAGAAAGATGCCGTTTAAATTCAAAAAGAAAGGTTTGCGACGGGAAATTCCTAAAGATGTAATATTACGAGCCATACAAGAGGTATCAAAAGGATCAAAAATAAAAACAACAGCTGATAAATATGATATCCCTAGATCAAGTTTGCAACGGTATCTAAAACAAGATTCTATAAAGGATTTTTCGCACAGATTTATAACCTCACAAATTTTCACTGACGAAGAAGAACAAAAATTGTCAAATTACATGATAGTTTGTTCTAAACATAATTATGGGTTGACAAAGATACAGGCACGTAAATTGGCCTATGACTATGCTGTAGCCAGAAAGAAAACTAATATACCCGATAATTGGACCAAGAAAACAATCGCATCTAAGGACTGGATAAGGGGATTTTTAAACAGGCAATCTCACTTATCAATACGGACACCAGAAGCTACATCGTTGTCACGTGCAACAAGTTTTAACAAAACAAATGTGGATAATTTTTTCGAAAATTTAAAAGCAGTCTTTGAGCGACATCATTTTGGCCCCGAAGCTATTTATAATATAGATGAAACAGGGTTGACGACTGTTCAGCGTACAAAAAGAGTGATTGCTTCAAAAGGCTCGAAACAAGTTGGACAAGCAACATCTGCAGAGAGAGGCTCACTTGTCACAGTGTGCTGTGGAATCAATGGTATTGGCAATTCAATACCTCCATACTTCATATTCCTGAGAGTAAATTTCAAACCCTACATGCTTCATGATGCTCCCGTTGGGTCAGATGGCTCAACACATCCATCTGGATGGATGACATCTTCCAATTTTATTAAATATATGCATCATTTTGCGAAACATGCCAAACCGACGCCTGAAAATCCAGTGTTGTTGCTCCTTGATAATCATGAAAGCCATATTTCTGTGGACGTTTTAGATTTTTGTAAAGAAGTTGGCATTGTTCTGATGACCTTTCCACCACACTAGCCACAAGCTACAGCCACTTGACTTAACAGTGTATGGACCACTAAAAAATTACTACAATAAAGCTTTAACAGACTGGATGGTCAGCAATCCTGGAAAAACCGTAACAATCTACGATATCCCCAAACTAGCAGCCATTGCTATACCTCTAGCGTTCAAACCACAAAACATACAAAAAGGATGTGAAAAACCTGGGATATGGCCTTTTAATTCAAATATATTCTCAAACGATGATTTTCTTTGCGCTGCTGTCACTGGTCGCGATGCACCTGTAACTGATGAAGCATTACCGTCCAGAAATGATCCAATAATCCAGCCAACTTCAACTCAAGTCCTTCCAGAACAGTCTGAAAGAGAAAATCAAATTGAAGTAGATCCAGTTAATAATAACATTGATGTCGCTGATGCTTCCACGTCATTTGCTACAGATCAAATGACAATTGAAGTCGCTGAAGTTGTAACCCCTGAAATAGTGAGACCATATCCAAAGGCTAGCCCTAGAAAACTGATTAGAAATGTAAGGAAGAAAGGAAAGACAAGGATATTGACTGACACACCTGAAAAGAGACTCATAGAATTAGCAGAACAAGAAAGACAAACCAAGAACAGAGCTAAAAGAGAGAGAGAGACAGAAAAAAAAGGTTCTTAAAAATACAGAGAAGAAACAGATTCCTAAACTTCCACCAGAACTAACATCGAATAGAGCAAAGAAAAGGCAAATGAGCAGCAGTGATAGTGATGTAGAAAATGTTGTACTCGATGAAAGTTCCGGGGAATCTTTTATTAATGAAATGTCAGAAGAAGAGTTTGATGAAGATGATGTGATAATGGTTGACAGAAATTTTAAAATAAATGATTTCGTTCTTGTTAAATTTAATACAAAAGAGACTGTTGTGCACTATGTCGGCCAAATCGAAGACATTAGTCCTACCATGGCTACAATAAAATTTATGAGGCTGAGTAAGATAAGAAATACCTTTTTTTTTCCTGAAGTAGATGACATAGCTAGTGTTCTTTTAGACGACATCAAAAGTAAATTGCCAGTACCAAAGACATGCAATAAAACCAAACGTGGTAGCTCTAAGTACACATTTGATAGTCCTTTATGGGTTATACCCAATCTCAGATAAGTTAAGATACTGTTTAAGATGTTTTTTATTTGTTAACTTTGATTTTTGTTTTCTATTATTGATATAGTTTATTTGTTAACTAATTTTTGAATTCCATTATGAATATAAAGTGATTTATAGGCCGTGCCCAAGCCTCCCACAGGGTATGTCCAAGCCTCCCTACCATAGGGAGCATTGGGCACTTTTGACTTAGTTTATAAAATATCTCGTAATGTTGAAACTGATTGTAATTTTTAAGAAAACTCTTTAATTATATCTAGCCAAATGTGTGGTGCAATAAGAATTTGCAATGAAAGTTGATTATCTATAAAATCTGATTTTTTATGCAATAAATAGTGAAAAAGTGCCCATCCCTCCCCTACCTCCCCCCAGCCTCCCCCTCAGCCCTCCTCCAGCACCTCCTCCAGCCTCTCCTTCAGCTGCATCCGGTTAGGCTGGATGCCGACCCCAATATACTTCGGAAATGGCAGACAGATGAGGATGATCATAATTTGATATAGATACCCAGCACATTTGTGAACTTTCACCAAATAATTTAATTTGACCTCGTATCAAGAGATTTTGTCCAGCACTGGGGAAGTTACTGGCTCATGAGCTAACATTATCCCGGACTAGGACAGTTTACTGGCTCATGAGCTAACATTATCCCGGACTAGGACAGTTTACTGGCTCATGAGCTAACATTATCCCGGACTAGGACAGTTTACTGGCTCATGAGCTAACATTATCCCGGACTAGGACAGTTTACTGGCTCATGAGCTAACATTATCCCGGACTAGGACAGTTTACTGGCTCATGAGCTAACATTATCCCAGACTAGGACAGTTTACTGGCTTACATTCTATCATTATGTGCTCCACACAAACGGTTCCAAACGTTTATCTTCTGGTAGCAAAGCATTTATTTCTTCTATGTCTTGTAGAGTCTGAAATTAGATTTAAAAAAAATGTTTAAGATTTCATGAAAACACAAAACAAGGAAGTTAGTAATACAACATTACTTTAATGTAAATTATAAACTTTAGTTTTAAGTTATTTAAGAATGAATAAGTACCGAAAGCCTAACTTGAAATCATCATAATTATATTTTTTATTTTTCGTCAGAGTATACCAATTTTAATGTTATATCGATATTGATACAGGGTGTGACAATAACCGTTACATAGCCCAAGCAGCCCAACAGATCATGGTTAAGTCTAATCTAAGACAACCAGTCTTACCAAGGGGAATCGTGTCAGCCAGTAACTGGGTTGTGGAATGAGTCGCTCTATGTATCATACTGGTATTCAGCTGCACCTGGTTAGACTGAGAGCCAACTCCAACCCCAACACAGTTGGGAGAAGGTTAGACTGAGAGCCAACTCCAACCCCAACACAGTTGGGAGAAGGTTAGACTGAGAGCTAACACCAACCCCAACACAGTTGGGAGAAGGTTAGACTGAGAGCCAACTCCAACCCCAACACAGTTGGGAGAAGGTTAGACTGAGAGCCAACTCCAACCCCAACACAGTTGGGAGAAGGTTAGACTGAGAGCCAACTCCAACCCCAACACAGTTGGGAGAAGGTTAGACTGAGAGCCAACTCCAACCCCAACACAGTTGGGCGAAGGCAGGCAGATGATGATCTTGTGGGTCAATATGATTTTAACCAACACAATGGGCAAGAATTTACTTATTGTTTCGAAGATGTCTACAATATTATTGTTTCGAAGATGTCTACAATATTATTGTTTCGAAGATGTCTACAATATTATTGTTTCGAAGATGTCTACAATATTATTGTTTCGAAGATGTCTACAATATTATTGTTTCGAAGATGTCTACAATATTATTGTTTCGAAGATGTCTACAATATTATTGTTTCGAAGATGTCTACAATATTATTGTTTCGAAGATGTCTACAATATTATTGTTTCGAAGATGTCTACAATATTATTGTTTCGAAGATGTCTACAATATTATTGTTTCGAAGATGTCTACAATATTATTGTTTCGAAGATGTCTACAATATTATTGTTTCGAAGATGTCTACAATATTATTGTTTCGAAGATGTCTACAATATTATTGTTTCGAACATGTCTACAATATTATTGTTTCGAAGATGTCTACAATATTATTGTTTCGAAGATGTCTACAATATTATTGTTTCGAAGATGTCTACAATATTATTGTTTCGAACATGTCTACAATATTATTGTTTCGAACATGTCTACAATATTATTGTTTCGAAGATGTCTACAATATTATTGTTTCGAAGATGTCTACAATATTATTGTTTCGAAGATGTCTACAATATTATTGTTTCGAAGATGTCTACAATATTATTGTTTCGAAGATGTCTACAATATTATTGTTTCGAAGATGTCTACAATATTATTGTTTCGAAGATGTCTACAATATTATTGTTTCGAAGATGTCTACAATATTATTGTTTCGAACATGTCTACAATATTATTGTTTCGAAGATGTCTACAATATTATTGTTTCGAACATGTCTACAATATTATTGTTTCGAAGATGTCTACAATATTATTGTTTCGAACATGTCTACAATATTATTGTTTCGAAGATGTCTACAATATTATTGTTTCGAAGATGTCTACAATACCTTTCAACACATGACTGCGCTCGCGAGCCGTCACCTACGTATTCTGTACATCTACTACTTTTATTTTTGGTGCATGCAACGGAGTTGCTGAATGCCAAGATTTCAAAAAATATCTTAGTACCGGGAGGAACAAGGGGCCCCCGGCTTCTTTGCGGGCATGTGCCACCCGACACAATAGCTACCTGGTTGAGCAGCGAGCCGCAGCGCGTGAGCTGGTGCGACACTTCGTTGCGGGCATGTGCCACCCGACACAATAGCTACCTGGTTGAGCAGCGAGCCGCAGCGCGTGAGCTGGTGCGACACTTCGTTGCGGGCATGTGCCACCCGACGCAATAGCTACCTGGTTGAGCAGCGAGCCGCAGCGCGTGAGCTGGTGCGACACTTCGTTGCGGGCATGTGCCACCCGACGCAATAGCTACCTGGTTGAGCAGCGAGCCGCAGCGCGTGAGCTGGTGCGACACTTCGTTGCGGGCATGTGCCACCCGACGCAATAGCTACCTGGTTGAGCAGCGAGCCGCAGCGCGTGAGCTGGTGCGACACTTCGTTGCGGGCATGTGCCACCCGACACAATAGCTACCTGGTTGAGCAGCGAGCCGCAGCGCGTGAGCTGGTGCGACACTTCGTTGCGGGCATGTGCCACCCGACACAATAGCTACCTGGTTGAGCAGCGAGCCGCAGCGCGTGAGCTGGTGCGACACTTCGTGCACTCGCGCCAGTCTCTCTGCGTGGCGCGCGTTCGCTCTCTGCTTCTCCACCATCACGGAGTATAAGCGTGATATTTCTGTGTCCGCCTGGGAATAAATAACAATACGTAACATAAATATTGTTGGGACTTTTATTCAGTAAATAAAATGTATAAATACTAATATTATACTAAATAATTGTTTGGAAGTAGTGAACCGACTCTGCGAAATAAACGAATGTCATAAATTTGTTGAATTTAAAAGAATCTTCAAACCTGTGTTAATTATTGTAATATTGAAAATGATACTTTAATAATATAATTAATATCCTGCAATAGTCCTACACCAACCGGGGGTTGTCCTTGGGTGCACTTGCATAGTACGCACAGGGATAATCGTCGGTTGGTGCCTCATTCCCATTGAAAGCGTCTAACGGGCCTCTGCGAGTTGGCTTCGGCCCCTCACATGCCTTCCAAAGGTCCGGGACCCTAGTGTCCCGAGAAATATCAAATAATTAATAATTATAATTTATCTCATATAATGGCAAAACTACGTTAAAATTATTATGAAACATATTTAATTTTATTTGACAGTTTCGAGGATCATGGTCAAGTGGCATTGATTTTTCTTGAATTTGTTATATATATATTTTTTAATTTGTAAAATTCGTTAATTAAATAAATTTATTATTTGTTCATTATTGTTTTCCACATCACTACACACTTAGCTCAAGTGTAAACAATCAGCACGTCCCGCACAACTTTATTCTTCCGGGTTTCTTACTTTACTGTCCCGTTAGCGGTAGATTTTCAAAAAACCCTGATACACATTGTTCTTTATTTTTGGCCAAGTATAAATATTGACTTTCGAGTTAATCGGACCACGTGTTAAAATTTTTCCATACAAACTATGACATCCCCCAATCCCTCTTTAGGGGTAGTTTAGAAAAATAAAAAATGCCAAAATTCATAATTTATTTAGATATGTATTCATGCAAGTTTCAAGTTTTATTAACTCAAGAAATAAGATTTTTCATACAAAAATATCCCCCTTTTCACCCCCCTGAGTTTCCAAAAATCCTTCCTTAGTGGATGTTTATAATATAAAAGTCATCAACTACCAATGTTTCATGTTTGTAGCCGCAGCGGTTTAAGCTCTGCGTTTATGAATCAGTCGGGACAAGTAATAATATAAACTACCGTCTAAAAGTTTGGAAGCAGCAAGGTAAAATCAAATAAAACAAAACAAAGTTATTTCAATTTCAATGTATTGATAAAAAATTACAATATAAACAAAAACTAATTTAAGCAGAACAAAATTTTTACATACAATATAAAATTAAATTAAATTTTAGCTTCATCAAAGTGTCCTCCTTTTTCCTTTATTAGCTTCTCGCATATTCTAGGCATTCTATTAATAATTTTTTTTTAATAATCTTCATCTAATTTGTTCCATTCGCTCTCTAATAGCTTCCACAAATGTTCTGAGCTCGTAGGAGAACGATTTTTCACCCTTCTAACGAGTTCATCCCAAACAAGCTAAATGGGAGAAAGATCAGGTGATTGAGATGGCCATGGCATGATGTTTAAGATTTTTTCATCTTTTTTCTTGTTCAGAAAGATCATTATCCTGTTGGAAAATGAATCCAGGACCAATTAGATTTAGTCCACTGGGTACGGCGGAATTTTGGAGAATTTTCAATTAACCTTCCTTGTTAAGTTTTCCGGTTATCGATTCACAAGATTTCCAGACTTATTGTTGCCAAAACACCCCCAAACTATGACATTACCTCCACCATGTTTGATAGTAGGCACAGTACATGCCTCTGATGCCCTCTCTTCTTTTGACCGGGCGGCGTACAAACACACGTCTATTGGATCCGAAAATCTGAAACTTAGATTCGTCACTTCCAAAGGACATTTTCCCATTGCTCTATTGTCCAGTTTAAGTACGCTTTTGCCCATTCTAGTCTATTTTTCTTATGTCGAATTGTTAGTTTTGGTTTTTTAGCTGCAACACATCCTCTTAGTCCCGCAGACAATAAACGTCTTTTAACAGTTGTTTTTGAAACGGGTGTTTCTCGCGTGTCATTCAGAGCTGCGGTGATTTGTAGAGCAGTTAAGCGTCGATTCCGTTTAGAGAGAATCCTGATGAACTTGTCTTCTTGCCTTGTTGTGGATTTGGATCTCTTTCTATGTTCATTTTTTCCAGTTTCTCGTTTTCTAACAAGGGTATAGTGGACACCTTTACGAGAGATTCCGAGCCTTTCTGCGATTTGACGTTCACTGTATCCTTCCTCACGTAGAGTACAAAGAGCGCATCTCTGTTCGAGAACGATTTGCTTGCGTTTTGCCATTTTCAGAAGAAAAAATAAGGTCAAAGGAGTCGTCGATATCTTTCGACTACGGACAATGTGAATATCACAACTTTCACGTGCCAATGCTCCAGTTGGACTAAACAGGGTCTTAAAAAGTTAAAACTACCAAATATTATCAATAAAACCACACAATTGCAACAATAAAGTACCCGACGGATTAAGGCATAAAACACGTGTTTCGTCAAAACTAAGGAGTTAGTTAAAACTTCATGAATGTGGAATAGCAATCCTTTTATTTTTATGTAAACAATCGTAAAAGCTTGTAAAACGATAGTTTATTGCTAATTTTTGCCGCCTATAGTCGGGTTTCATTTGTTTTGTTGGAAGACAGGTGTGCTTGCAAACTTTTGGACGGTAGTGAAGGTACAGATAGATATAGCTCGTCGCTACTGGTTGTGTGCCCACACGTTTGTGCTGGCTGGATTTTTACACGACAGCTCAAAAAAGAAGTGTGGTGATTTCAGGATTCAAGTATGCATGGGTTTCTTTTTAAAATAGTACAGTCATTTAAATAGTGCTTACCTCTTTGATCTTGACAGCTATTCCGACTTCAATACTGGCGAGTGGATGTGCGCACGCGGCGAGATGAGCTTGTAAGCGAGTTGTGACTCTCACCCACGGACGATAGTCTAAACCTAGGTCACAAAAAAATATACAATTATACAGAGTCAAATTAAAGTAGCTAGCGAAACTCCGCAGATGTCATGGGTATCAATATCTGACGATGATAAAACAAACAAAAAAGATTTTCAAGGCTCATATTTCTAGTAACTATACCGGGTGTAAGGGACAGCCCTCCGCAGACTGATGGGGTGAATTCAGTATATCATACTAAGATGACCGGTACGTGAAATTATTTCAGGAACGTTATGGGAATGCAATAAACCTGATTTGTTTTATTACCTCACACGCAATGTATCGTTACCGTGGCAAGACGAAAAAAATTCACACGTGGTTCGTGGTCGTTGACCCCTAATTATAGGATCGGCCACGTGTTGTGCCGCATGATTACGTCACAAGTTCACTTCTTGCGCGCTCAGTGTTCATGAGTGATGTATTTTATTGGACAATTACGTCACAAATTGAGGTTATAGGTTTTTTTTACATATTTGGGACGAGAATCGAATACTGAATACCCTCCCTCAATAAGTTCCTCGTTTAACCTAACAGACTGTATAAGTACGGTACTTAAAACAAAAAGCAATTTTAAAAATTTTTGTCTGTCTGTTTGTTACAGCCAAAACGGCTGCACCGATTTTGACGGTAATTTCACTGGTAGATAGCTGACGTTACGGGGAGTAACTTAGGTTTCTTTTATTTTAGAAAAATAATTAGCGTCCCACGTATAAAAAATAAGACGCATGAAATTGTGAACAAAAAGTCGGATTTGAAAAATTATTTTTGCATTTCGTAGCCCAACTCTCGAGGATAGTTATAGGTTATTTAACATCACGCTACGACGCTTAGGAGCTGAGCATAAAAAAAAAAGTCAGAAAGAACACTAAGCGAAAACGAAGTAATAGCGCGGGCGGGCGATGCAACGCGGCGGGTCGGGGGACGAGGGAGATTTTTTAAATGTGTGTGTATTGTGTATCTTACGACTTCCACGCGAACGCACTCGCGGGGCACAGCTAGTGATAACATAAAGGTGATCTATGTCAGAAGAAGTAGGAAACTCACTCAAATTTTTTATTTCTGTTCCTGTTATTCTTGTTGGCCTGAAACACATGTTTAAATTAACCTAGATCGGGCTGGTCGCTACCTAACTTTGCAATTCCGAGCAACCATTACCTGCACCTATAATAATATCTTAGTTTTAGTTTATTGTTAGGCACCACAACTGTATGGATATCTTATAACTGTTGACTCCATGTACACCTTTTGTTAACGTTTTATTTGAATATAATTATTTGAAAATTATTTAAAATTCCATTTAAACCATTTACAGGCACTTTTAAATCGGAATCGGTCAGTCAGAAAGATTCCATTCTAAAGCTTAACAGGTTTCTATGGAGAAGAAAGGGCGAGAAACTACAAGGACACGCTTTAAAATCAACATTACCTTATCTTCTACCACCTCCAGCTTACCTTCTAGCACCTCGGGGTCCCGCGCACCGGGCAGACCAAGAGTTCCTCTCATTATCGGCAGGAATGTCGATATCTCCTGAAAAATACATCAAATACTAGTTGAACTTAGTTGTAGACATCTTCGTGAAGGAGCTCGTCCGGGAAGTACTACCCCACACCTATCTCTGCCGCCAAGCAGCGTCGCTGTGTTCCGGTGTGAAGGGTATGGTGCCGGTGTAGTTACACGCACGTGACACATGTCAGCTTCGTCTTAGGGAGTAGACCCCTCGTCCGGGAAGTACTACCAGCACACCTATCTCTGCCGCCAAGCAGCGTCGCTGTGTTCCGGTGTGAAGGGTATGGTGCCGGTGTAGTTACACGCACGTGACACATGTCAGCTTCGTCTTAGGGAGTAGACCCCTCGTCCGGGAAGTACTACCAGCACACCTATCTCTGCCGCCAAGCAGCGGCGCTGTGTTCCGGTGTGAAGGGTATGGTGCCGGTGTAGTTACACGCACGTGACACATGTCAGCTTCGTCTTAGGGAGTAGACCCCTCGTCCGGGAAGTACTACCAGCACACCTATCTCTGCCGCCAAGCAGCGGCGCTGTGTTCCGGTGTGAAGGGTATGGTGCCGGTGTAGTTACACGCACGTGACACATGTCAGCTTCGTCTCTGGGATGACAACGCATCTGTGATGTCTCTGGTACGGTGATCGTTTACCAACCCGTGGGCTATGAGTTTGGTTGGCAACCATAAAATGATAGCTATAGTCTGATCCAAAATTATCACATGAAAATGAAAACAAAATAGATCAGAAAACTTACGTATAAATGCCAGTTGGTAGTGCCACTTACAAACTGAGTGATTTGATTATTTAAATATTTAAACACAACATTGTAACCTGCAGCCTCTGTATGTGCTCATCCAGCAGCTCATCTGTGGGCTGCTTCACAACCACTATATAATTAGTCGTACCTGCAGCCTCTGTATGTGTTCATCCAGCAGCTCATCTGTGGGCTGCTTGACAACCACTTTATAATTAGTCGTACCTGCAGCCTCTGTATGTGTTCATCCAGCAGCTCATCTGTGGGCTGCTTGACAACCACTATATAATTAGTCGTATCTGCAGCCTCTGTATGTGTTCATCCAGCAGCTCATCTGTGGGCTGCTTGACAACCACTTTATAATTAGTCGTACCTGCAGCCTCTGTATGTGTTCATCCAGCAGCTCATCTGTGGGCTGCTTGACAACCACTATATAATTAGTCGTATCTGCAGCCTCTGTATGTGTTCATCCAGCAGGTCATCTGTGGGCTGCTTGACAACCACTTTATAATTAGTCGTACCTGCAGCCTCTGTATGTGTTCATCCAGCAGCTCATCTGTGGGCTGCTTGACAACCACTATATAATTAGTCGTATCTGCAGCCTCTGTATGTGTTCATCCAGCAGCTCATCTGTGGGCTGCTTGACAACCACTTTATAATTAGTCGTACCTGCAGCCTTTGAATGTGCTCATCCAGCAGCTCATCTGTGGGCTGCTTGACAACCACTATATAATTAGTCGTATCTGCAGCCTCTGTATGTGTTCATCCAGCAGCTCATCTGTGGGCTGCTTGACAACCACTATATAATTAGTCGTACCTGCAGCCTCTGTATGTGTTCATCCAGCAGCTCATCTGTGGGCTGCTTGACAACCACTTTATAATTAGTCGTACCTGCAGCCTTTGAATGTGCTCATCCAGCAGCTCATCTGTGGGCTGCTTGACAACCACTTTATAATTAGTCGTACCTGCAGCCTTTGAATGTGCTCATCCAGCAGCTCATCTGTGGGCTGCTTGACAACCACTATATAATTAGTCGTATCTGCAGCCTCTGTATGTGTTCATCCAGCAGCTCATCTGTGGGCTGCTTGACAACCACTATATAATTAGTCGTACCTGCAGCCTCTGTATGTGCTCATCCAGCAACTCATCTGTGGGCTGCTTGACAACCACTATATAATTAGTCGTACCTGCAGCCTCTGTATGTGTTCATCCAGCAGCTCATCTGTGGGCTGCTTGACAACCACTATATAATTAGTCGTACCTGCAGCCTCTGTATGTGTTCATCCAGCAGCTCATCTGTGGGCTGCTTGACAACCACTATATAATTAGTCGTACCTGCAGCCTCTGTATGTGTTCATCCAGCAGCTCATCTGTGGGCTGCTTGACAACCACTATATAATTAGTCGTACCTGCAGCCTCTGTATGTGTTCATCCAGCAGCTCATCTGTGGGCTGCTTGACAACCACTATATAATTAGTCGTACCTGCAGCCTCTGTATGTGTTCATCCAGCAGCTCATCTGTGGGCTGCTTGACAACCACTATATAATTAGTCGTACCTGCAGCCTCTGTATGTGTTCATCCAGCAGCTCATCTGTGGGCTGCTTGACAACCACTATATAATTAGTCGTACCTGCAGCCTCTGTATGTGTTCATCCAGCAGCTCATCTGTGGGCTGCTTGACAACCACTATATAATTAGTCGTACCTGCAGCCTCTGTATGTGTTCATCCAGCAGCTCATCTGTGGGCTGCTTGACAACCACTATATAATTAGTCGTACCTGCAGCCTCTGTATGTGTTCATCCAGCAGCTCATCTGTGGGCTGCTTGACAACCACTATATAATTAGTCGTACCTGCAGCCTCTGTATGTGCTCATCCAGCAACTCATCTGTGGGCTGCTTGACAACCACTATATAATTAGTCGTACCTGCAGCCTCTGTATGTGTTCATCCAGCAGCTCATCTGTGGGCTGCTTGACAACCACTATATAATTAGTCGTACCTGCAGCCTCTGTATGTGCTCATCCAGCAACTCATCTGTGGGCTGCTTGACAACCACTATATAATTAGTCGTACCTGCAGCCTCTGTATGTGTTCATCCAGCAGCTCATCTGTGGGCTGCTTGACAACCACTATATAATTAGTCGTACCTGCAGCCTCTGTATGTGTTCATCCAGCAGCTCATCTGTGGGCTGCTTGACAACTACTATGTCCCGGGTCCGCTTGCTCTTGCGAGCCTGCAAGCTCAGTTGTCTACGTTGAAGTAAGGACTTCTTGTTGTCTGGGCCGCGTTGGGACTTAGCCGAGGCTTTTGGTGAATCTGTGAGGTTCTTAAGTTATTAAAGTCTGTGCAAGTCCATGTTCGAATACATGTTTTTGAACACGTCAAGAAATATAAATATCAACTTTGTAAATGTGTGAATTAAATTGATTTTAGAATGATTCATACTATTCTAAAGATAAGTCATAGTAAATAATATCACACCTATATTCCCCAAAGGGAAGAGGTTTATCGTACACCCACATTTCATCAGTTATGTTAAATTCCCATGTAATAGGGTATGATTGAGCCTTTTGCTATCAATCGTGCAACAATCCTGACTCCAGGCTGCTTCTGGGGAATTCCAATTTAGCAGTATGCCCAAACTGGCGATTGACTCTAGGACCTCATGCTTTATTATGCTTAGAATGTGTGCTTAAATAATATACAGACAACTGCAGGATCAACAAGGTAACAATTTGATTCTGACAGCATTTTTATTTCGAATTTCACACTGATGTGAATGCGATGACTTAACATACAATATATTTTTCAAGTTCATATTGTAATTGAACATACCTCCAATAGGTCGGTCGACAGTATAGGATATGTATGGCAGCTCTGAGTCTGAACATATGCTGGTGCCGGGGGAATTGTTGCCACTGGTGGGAAAATCTGTGGATCTTGAAGGCTCTGAAATTATTCAATATTTTATCATTACATTTTAAAACTAATATATTTCTCGTATGTATGGTTTTGAGGCGTCAGCCTCGTAGGATGGTTATAAAAGGTTTTATTTAACATCATGTTAACTGCCAGACAATAGACACAATAGATAATTTATTGTTCTCCGGTCAGAGGCGACCGGAGTGGCAGTGAACTTGTCAAACATAAAAACAATTTGTTTTATAAAAAAAATTTTTTGGCAGTGGTAGGTAGAGTCAAAAATAAAAGTCCATCCATACAAATAAATAAAATTGAAGTGTCTGTTTGTAATGTCAAAATAACAACTTTTTACTAAATGCCTACGAGAGTTTATACAGTACTTATAATCAAACGTAATTTTTTTAAATTTTTGTCTGTCTGTCTGTCTGTGTGATCTAGCTAATCTCCGAAACGGCTTGACCAATTTTAACGGGACTTTCCCTGGCAGATAGCTGATGTTACAGGGAGTAACTTAGGCTAATTTTATTTTAGAAAAATAGGGTTCCTTGCAAAAAAAAATAAAACTCATGAAATTGTGAACAAAAAGTCGGATTTGAAAATTCTTTTTTGCATTTGTTAGCCCAATTCTCAAGGATAGTTATATGCTCTTTAGCATCGCGCTACTTTTTTCTTTCTGCAAAAAGAAAAAGCCAGAAAGAACACTAAGGGAAAACGAAGTAATAGCGCGGGCGGGCGATGCAACGCGACGGGTCGGGGGACGAGGGAGTTTTATTAAAATGTGGCTGTTATTTTAATATATTGTGTATCTTACGACTTACACGCGAACGAATTCGCGGGGCACAACTAATTTTAGTTAAAATTATGCTTACTGTAAGCTATGACATGAAATGCTGACACACTGCTTATTGTGTCAATTTGTCCCAGTGTTTATCAACTGTCAATACTGATTGTAGATACAGTCTGTTCCAAAATATCTGATGAAAATGTAAGCAAATGGATCAGGATGTGTAACACGACAATTTGTATAGCACTAACAAATTGAGTGCTTCGATTTTGAATACTTCAGCCCAAATTTCTTATTTTAAATCACTTTTACCTCTGAAACGTCGTATGAACACCCATAGCTACATAAAGAAAATATTCTCGAATCGACAAAAAATATATGTATTATAATTGTGAAAACCATTGAGCGCTCACATGCATGGCTTCTATGTTTGATGGGTTATAGATGTTTTTAATTGCCAATGGCGGTTAATTTTATATGCTCAGTTTTTGGTTTTTCAATTACCTACAATTTAATCAAATCAACAATGATTGTTGGAAAAACTGGTGTAATATCAATGTTAACACTTAAATACAGAAGAATGTATTACTAATTCCATATAATGTGTTTACATAAAAAAATTAACCTGAACAGGGTCTGTTTACACTTTCATCAGATACTTTTAGAACACACCATACACATATTGGTAATGTACTATCGAGGAAACTTACATCTGACCAATTTGAAAATAAAATCCCATGCACACGTTGACCACATCTGTTAGCAAGCGTTACTATAGCGGCCGAGTGCTGCAAGCAAGAATAGTCCTTACGGTCTATAGATATTCGTTTCTCCCATGGTACCACTACTTGCTATGTGAATGTTACCACATTGTCAACAAAGGCTTAAGAGGAATAAACACTTTGTTATATTTATCATTAGTTATTAATTACCCGATACATTTGGCACAGCTATAGTGTGACCTCTTCGGACAGGCGGCGCCCTCTGTGCCTGCTTCTTAGGAGGCAGGGTAGACTGTTCGGAACCCATTGTGACGCTAGACAGATTTAAAATACAAGTTCGTGAAATTATAGCCTAAAAGGCACTCTAGAATCATTCAAATTAAAATGATCAATGATTCTAATCAGTTTTCAAACGGGTGGAGTTAAGTAAACTGATTTCATTCGTAAATAATTAATAAATTGGGAGAGAAATTCAAGTAATTGAAAGGAAAATATACTCTAAAATACTATGCACTTTTACTCACATAGTTCAGGTATGTGTATAGGTGAGTATATCTATTACACTCGACCCATTTTGATACTTATAGTAAAACACAAACGCAGATCAATACATGTTTGTTGATAATTATTTTAATTTATTCAGAAAAAGTAATCATCACACGTATAACTGATCAATTTTTCAGTCACTTTGACACTTGACAAATGACTTTAGAACACTGACACTTGACAGAAGACACACACATTTTAGTCGACTAAATACTTTATAATATTAGTGTAGATATTGGATTTTATTTCGGAACATAATATTTACATAATAAAGCTAATAGACTTAAGGGGGAAGCGCCAAGGTAGCCCGCGAAATTCAAATTTTCTTACGATTTTCGCAATTTGCTGGTCAGTATTAAGTTATAGGTTGATAAAAATATGATTCGCGGCCGTAACAAATATGTATTTACAGAATTATAATCATTAAAGTCATCAACACAACTCTTGACCAAGTAAACCCCAAGAATTACTATTTCATGAAATCTTGACATTTGGGGATTATACTAACATAACAAGTTTTATTACTGATTGTAATGATTATAATTCTGTAAATACATATTTGTTACGACCGCGAATCATATTTTCATCAACGTACAACTTAACACTGACCAGCAAATTGCAAAAAACGTAAGAAAATTTGAATTTCGCGGGCTACCTTAGTGCTTCCCCCTTAAAATAATAATTATAATATGTACAAATGTAAATATATATATATATATATAATCATAGGGCATCAAAAAATTCGTCCGCATCGCTGTCAACAGGAAAAGTGCCCAAAAGGCTGGCAGCTTTGCCACGTTGTATGGCGATGCTAATTCTTTGGCCAAAGAACAGGCCAGCCCTTGGTCACGTGAAGAGTCGACCAACCGCTTGGCGATGTCTCGGAAAACTAAGTGGGCACTCGGACCCCATGGCCCTAGTGTTTCAACCCCAAACGGCTCGAACATATAACTCCCAAAAAGATCGGAATATTTTCGCCGTTTGAGGTTTTCCGCACCTGCAGCAGCCGCCCCAGCACAGCCCGCCGTACTAGGAAGATGGGATGATGGGATAGCGCAAGGGTGTCGACACATGTTGCATCCCACACCAAAGGCCTGCCTAACTTCCAAGGCATTTTGGTCATTCCGTCTGGTCTCTTGCCATCGTCGCGTGCCAAGCCGTTGGGTTCTAAAACAGCTGGCACTCCGGTGGTGACAAGAGCACGACGGATAATGTCATTAATGCTAGCGTGCCGTGCTATCCGGCCTGCGCTCTTACTACAAGACTAAGCGTGATGTTATTAATTTAAATACTGCTTACTAAAATAGTGTATTGGTTGGCATTTATTGGAACTAACGAAATCACTTTGAAAAGTGCCAAGGCCCGCCAATTTTTGTTCACCAACAGTGCCATCTACGGCGACGGGCCAAGTGGGCTTGCTGCACTGTAATCGCCATGATCATCATGTGCCACATAGTAATAAAAATAGCGGTTGTTATTTTTTTAATTATTTTAGTCGATTATATACATCGTTAGTAAGCCAAAGCAAAGCCCAAATCTACAACGTTAAGTTGTCACATTGCATTTGACATTGACACCAAGTGACACGTCCACTCCAAGTTGACGTTTGTTTAATACTCACTCTAAGGAAATTGTGTGTAATTTTGAAACTTTTTATTATACAGAATTGTTAAGAAATAATAAATTAAAATCCCAAAAATGGTAGACGAAAGTACTAGGAAAACGTTAAGTAGCATACCCTTGCTTCAAACTAAAGCAGGACCTAGAGATAAGGAGTTATGGCCTACCAGGCTGAAAGAGGAATATCAGTCGCTGATTAAGGTAAGAAAAGTTTATCGTAATAATATCAACATTACGGACCCATTACACTAATAATGTTTAGTAAATCTGTATAAACTTCTGGCTTAGGTTATGTATTGATTTACTAAACAATAAGTAACTAACTAAAATAAACACTAATGTAACCCACTTCTTCCTTGTTACAACACGATATGTTCAAGTCACTAGTAAACGGGGGTAATAAACCATACTGACGGTTAAAAGATAATAAGAGGCATAAGCGACATTTTGTTCGAACATGAGTTATGAATGCCATCCTAAAAAGTGGAAAATTTTATGTAGGATGGCTTTCATAACTATTTTTGACCAAAATGTCGCTTATACCCCTATTACCTTTTAACTGTCGATACCTATTTCAATTCAAATTGCTATAGCAAAATACGAGAAACCTGTTTATTGAAAAAAATTAACTGACTTAAAAAGTAGGAGTAGGTTTTGCATTCGGTGCATCCTGAAAAATTGAGCCATCACAGGATACCTGGCAGATATGAAACTGAAACTATTTTGTGTAGAAAATATGCATGAAAGGATGGTTTATTAAAGGAAATAAACATGGCATAATCAAAAACAAAATATTCAGATTTTTTTTAAAGAAAGAAAATATTCTTTATTTAAATTTCGTTTGGATGTTAGCTGTTGGCCGCGTCGCCACGCCTACAGCCAGTCTGACCCTCTGCATTGGATGTTTCACATCAAAAACTAATACTACTTGTGATAAATAACTTTAGTTTCGGAAGTTGGTAGAAAAAAATTAAACCAATTAAAGCCCAAGACCTCTGGAACTAGTTATTTATCACTTCATAGTGGTTCTTTTAAAGTTTTTTACACAACCACTCACTAAAGTGAAAAAGCAACTTATATCGGAGTTTCAGAGGTGTTAACTTTAAATCTCACCTCTTTTTTGTTACTGTTCAGTACGTACAGAACAACAAAACAGCTGACAATGACTGGTTCCGTCTGGAGTCCGACAAGACCGGCACCAAGTGGTTCGGTAAATGCTGGTACGTGCACAATCTTCTGAAGTACGAGTTTGACTTAGAATTTGATGTAAGTTATTATTTATTTTAGTTTCTTATTAAAGCCCCATTTACACAATGCGAGTATTTTTTCCCTGGCTTACAATAAAATTGAGGCATCAAATGACTTGCATCGTCTACGTGAGTCTAAGACGGTACTTATTGTTGCTTCAACTTATGGTATGCCACCGGCAATTAAATCTCTCCATATAAATCAAGCTGAATGGTTGTTTATTTATTAAATATTGCTATTGGTTAAAAAACCTTGAAAGATTGCCTTTCTGAATACTCTGTCAAGAAATTCTTGATATTTTTGCATTAGGTACTTTGCCTCCAGTGACTACCTTTATTTTTCACCCAATATAATATTAAGATGACTGCCTCATTGGTCTAGTGGTTAGAAGCACAACTCCTGAGCATAGGGTCCTGGGTTCAATAGGTTATAGGTAATAGGTAATACGGGCTGGTGTCCGCAACTCCACGTCACGTCCTGGGTTCAAACCCCACTGCAAAAATTCAGGTTTTCCATTATGAATTTCTCAGTAGCAGCCCGGAGTGTGTTCTGTAAAGGTTGTCTGCAAAAGGGAACCTTATATCATTGAGGACGGTAGAAAAATAACTCTGGTTGCATTCCATCATTCAAACAAATTTATAATTAGTTTTCTAAATTGATTATTCGGTTTTTGTTTCGAAGAAACAACAGTGATGTGTTAGGCGCGAAGAAGTGAGCACGCCCGCTTGAAATAAATAGTGAAGATTTAATATTGCTTCACACCTCCACATAGTATCCTGGTACCGTTAGGATTGGAATGCCATGTATGGAATATCTAGTTGATGCCATTAGGCTCGCGTCCTATACTCATCTATATAAATAAATGTCTGTTTGTAATGTCAAAATAACAACTTTTTACTATATGCATATGAAAGTATATACAGTACTTCAAAAAAGCAATTTTCAAAATTTTTGTCTGTCTGTCTGTTTGTTCCGGCTAATCTCCGAAACGGCTGGACCGATTTTAACGTGACTTTTGCTGGTAGATAGCTGATGGCGATACGGCGGGTAACTTAGGATACTTTTATTTTAGAAAAATAATTAGGGTTCCGAGCAAAAAAATTAAAACCCATGAAATTATAAACAAAAAGTCGGATTTGAAAAATTCTTTTTGCATTTTTGGTAGCCCAATTCTCGACGGTAGTTATTGGTTATTTAATATCACGCTATGACCCTTAGGAGCCGAGCAAAAAGAAAAAAGTTAGAACGAACACTAAGCGAAAACGACCTAATAGCGCGGGCGGGCGATGCAACGCGGCGGGTCGGGGGACGAGGGAGTTTTATTAAAATGTGGCTGTTATTTTAATATATTGTGTATCTTACGACTTACACGCGAACGAATTCGCGGGGCACAACTAGTATAATAATAAATATGTATGTACTATCGAACAAACTTACATCTGACCAATTTGAAAACAAAATCCCATGCACACAATGACCACATCTGTTAGCTAGCGTTACTATAGCGGCCGAGCGCTGCAAGCAAGAATAGTCCTTACGGTGTATAGATGCTCGTTTCTCCCATGGTACATAGGACTTAAACATAACCCGCAATATATTTGGGTGAGATACACCTTTGTCTACCTTTTCTGAAAGAATACAGGCGTGATGTTATGTTTTGTTTGTATTTTCAGATTCCCATCACCTATCCGACTACCGCTCCTGAGTTAGCGTTACCTGGTCTTGATGGCAAGACAGCCAAGATGTACCGAGGAGGCAAGATCTGTCTGACGGACCATTTCAAGCCACTGTGGGCGAGGAATATACCTAGGTTTGGTATAGCCCATGCTATGGCGCTGGGGGTAAGTTCTGGAACTAACATTATTTATCACCTAAACTGTAATTTAATATTCTCAGATAATTTACATTCCATCGCCACTTACTATATTTAGCTTTATATTTATATATTCTTAGTTGATTTTTGAGTGACCAGTAAAAAGGTGCTTGATATATTTTTGTTGCAATGGATATTGAACATTGAGTATTCATGTATGACATTGAGTTTGTTGTTCTAAAACTTGATAATTATCTCAGATTTTGAATTCGAATAAGTTGACCTAGTAATCGCTTTCGTTGTTTATTTGAAAAAAGTTATTTAATCGGTGGAAGGACACAGAACGAGACAATAGAAGTGTCCTTGTTATTACGCCTGGGGGTGTTTCAAGAGTTATTTTTGTGAGATGCATCATAGGTACGCTTTCGTCTTTACCATATAAAAAAGAAACCTCCAGGCCCAGAAATCACAGAAATCTGTCTACATACGTAAAAACTTATTTAATGCATGGAAAGTTTGTTGCGCCACTTCAGCTGAAGCACTTGGAAGTGGTTAAGGGCGCGCGTGCCGGGGACTGTCTTATGTCATTTTGACTTTCGAAAAGTGCTGATGCCCAGCCTAATTTGAATAAATGACTTTTGGTTTTGATTTTAACCTGCTCCTTTTTTGAATGCAGTTAAAAATACAAAGGAGATGACAAGAAAATGTATGGAGCCTGATATTAAAATACTAATTTTGTTGCGATGACTACAGACTTTGATTATTAATATTCTTGATTTGTGAATTATAATCTTGCTGACATAAAATATCAGTTGTTTGATGTATTCATAAGTAGTACCTACCTCTAATTTAACATCACAGTGATCTTTATTCTCGTTGCAATAAGGTTGCTGTTTGTTTGCTGTCTGAGATAAAATTAGTGTGAAAGCACTGGAGCATAAATTTCTAACAAACAATGTTTTATTCCCCAGCTCGGGCCCTGGTTGGCGGTGGAAGTTCCAGAGCTAATAGAAAAAGGTGTGATATCCTACCAAGAGAGGACGGAAGAAGCAAAATGACAGCACTCAACATAAATAATGAAATTGTACATAAATATCTATTATTTTCCAAATATATTATGTTTTGTATATTCGACATTTTTTATCACTGTGCCCCAACCCGCACTGGGCCTGCGTGCTGGAATATGGCCCGCTCCATGTCAGAGAGGAGGCCTGTGTCCCAGCAGTGGGAACGTTATGGGCTGATTATGTTGTATCACTGCTCTTAAAAATAGCTTTAACAAATAATTGATAATGATGCAAGCATATGCATTTAATGGTGCGTACACCCGAACGTGCGTGCGTTTAAAGACTTGACAAAACATCCGAGATTTCTTTATGTGTTTAATATTAACTTATTATACACTTATGACTGCCTCGTTGGTCTTGTGGTCGCAAGCGCTACTGCTGATCATGAGGTCCTGGGTTCGATTCCCAAGTCAGGCAAAAATGTTATTGGGTTTTTCTATCTGGAATTTCTCAGTAGCAGCCCGGAGTCTGGATTTGTGCCCGGTAGATGGCAATAGGCTCGCCCCCTATTACATGGGACTTAAACATAACTGGCGAAATGTGGGTGTACTATAGGTACACCTCTGCCTAACCCTTCGGGGAAACAAGGCGTGATGTTATGTTATATTATGTATACACTTATGTGTAAAGCAGTCTCCGTCCTCTAATACCTAGATATGTACTCTGTCCGCGTTGGCGTACTTTATAATCAACAAAAGCAATACTCTATTTCTATTGACTCTGACTTTGAATTGAAAGAATTCCTGCAACTTCAGCATTCTCTGAGAGAGTCGAACCTATCCCAGGCGGGATGCAAACATTTTCGAGCATGCTTCGCTCGCACTTGCATCCTATATTCTCTTAATTCTCAAATTTTTCTGCATACGTTGATAAAGTTACTTCTATTTCTGTATGAACGGTCAAAGAAAACTTAACTTATTCGAAGCGGGGTGCTAAAATTGTCGAGCTCGTTTCGCTCGCTCTTGCATTCTATATCCATAGCGGAACCATTATATCCTAGTGGCCTTGAATGGACGACCCTGTTTTTGGTCATTATTGCAAAATGGCGGAAAGAGAAACGGGGATTTATTGAAATTAATGAAGAGGTTTAAGATCTGCAAATTATTTAAAATAACATATGTTCCGCAAAAAGAACAAAAATGCTGTATAATAAAATATTTTTATTTACTCTCTGTGAAATCAGAAATTCTTCAGTTATTATGATGGATAGCCTGTGACAGGTCTGTGCGCACCATTAGGTCTGTGCGCACCATTAGGTCTGTGCGCACCATTAGGTCTGTGCGCACCATTAGGTCTGTGCGCACCATTAGGTCTGTGGCACCATTAGAAGTGTCTTTAATAACCGCCCTGTAGGTATAATGTCATCTGTCAAAATAGTACGTAATACGTAACAATGGTTACGTAACAGTTTTTCATGAAAAAGAAATCGCCGATCTTAAAAATATTTATTATCTACCTAAAAACCAGACTAAGCAAAAACAAACAAACACATTCTATGAAAACAACAATACAACATATAAATAAACAATACAGATATAACGTAAGTAGCTATTCGAAAATAGAATTGTTTTTTCATCCCCCAATCAGTGTGTTTAAGTCCATCTTTCACGATATATTTTCTTAGACCCACACACCAGAGTACGATCTGTTCTGTCCAGTCTACATCGCCGATGTCGCAATGATAGATGACTTTGTCGCTGGCTGACAAATTGTTGTACAGTTCAAGAGTGTTGCTGTCGTTAAAAATCCAATTGTTGTTTGTGTAGAAAGCTACCGTAGCGGCCATCTTGGTTATTGTTGCGTATGTTTTCTTCAATCTGAAAAAAAAACCTTTAATTAAAAGTAGACTAGACACTAACGTGACCACATCACTCACGAGACCACACACACTCACATGACTACACTCACTCACGTGACGAAACTATAGTCTGTTCTAAAAGTATCCGATGAAAATGTAAACAAACGGATCAGATACATAACCTACCTGTGGATGCCAATTTGCCGCGCCACTTACAAATGATACTATTTGCGGTGTGGCGTGGTGCGGGTGACAGGTGACAGAGAGGGTAAAGATATTTAATTTACTAGTTATTACTACCCCGTATTTTACGACTATGATGCTACGGTTACATTGTCGCTATAACGCGAACTACACTTCGCGAGCTCACTCTCGCACACCGCTCGACGTCTCGCTATACAACAGAGAGCAAGCGAAGTGCAGTTCGCGTTATCGCGACAATGTAGCCGAAGCATGATATTTAGGGTGCAGCTAAAATATTGAGTCATGATTATAAATCTCGGTAACGTTGAGTGGAAACAGGAACGGTTCGTTTAATATCACACGCACCATGCTACACCGCAAATACCGAAGTGGTTTACGTGCTTTGTTTGATTATTTGACTACATAGACCTGAAATACGAATTTTAAATCAAGGGACACTAAACGCCCATACTTAGGCGAACTATAAAATTTCTGTTGTGTCTCGTTCTGTAACGCCCATGCTTAGGCGAACTAATAAAACTTCTATCGTGTCTCGTTCTGTAACGCCCATAATTAGGCAAACTAATAAAACTTCTGTCGTGTCTCGTTCTGTAACGCCCATACTTAGGCGAACTAATAAAACTTCTATCGTGTCTCGTTCTGTAACGCCCATACTTAGGCGAACTATAAAACTTCTGTCGTGTCTCGTTCTGTAACGCCCATAATTAGGCAAACTAATAAAACTTCTGTCGTGTCTCGTTCTGTAACGCCCATACTTAGGCGAACTAATAAAACTTCTATCGTGTCTCGTTCTGTAACGCCCATACTTAGGCGAACTATAAAGCTTCTGTCGTGTCTCGTTCTGTAACGCCCATTCTAAGGCGAACTATAAAACTTCTATCGTGTCTCGTTTTGCGTCCTTGAATGCGTTAGAGATATTTTTCAATGATTTTTAAATTACAATTTAATGACGTTATTCAAACAATAATATTGTTGGAAAAAGTGATGAGATATCAAGTTGGAACCTCCTTAAATACTTCTAATGCGTTACTAATGTCTTGCAATAAGTGATTGCGTACGAATTGCATTGGGTTTGTTCACAGTTTCATCAAATAGATACTTTTGGAACGTACTATAGGCACTCATGATGACCATGTAGTAGTAGTAAATAACATACTGTGGAGGTTTATTGACCATAACGCAGGCGCCGTCGGCGAGGTTAGCAGGAATGGTGTGTAGCAGGAAGCTGAAGAGGAGGTGCACCCATCGGTACGGCGACTGGATCACAAAACAGTACCAGATCGCTTGGGGGGAGATGATGGTTCTGCGGGCGACGTTGTTAAGGATGTAGGAGAGGCCTCCTGGAAAGAAAGGTAGAGTTCCATCAAATGGTTTAGTTGTAATGTTTACCTAAGCACGACGTTCGATAGAATGAAAAAGATTAGGAATAAGTACAGGCAGATGACAAAATAATTAGGTAGGTAGATAATTAAAAATACAAACTAAAGTTAATCCACATTTCACAATCAGAATCTTTTATTAGTGTTCAATTTTTTCGGTGTTGAATATTTAGTGACATACGGTTCTCCGTGAAGGTGGTTTAGCATTTTCATAGTAGCAGCAACAACTAATAGGTACACGACCACCAGGCACAATAAAAGAGTAATAGCATTAGGGTTCCGTATGTCAAAATGAAAAAACGGAACTCTTATAGGATCACTCGTGTGTCTGTCCGTCTGTCCGTCTGTCACAGCCAATTTGACCCGAATCTAATGAACCGATGAACACTTTCAAGCACACTATATAGCTACAGCAGACATAACAATATATCTTCTATTGTGTCTCGTGTGCCGCGCGTGAACCTGTTCAGTTGATCGTCCCAACTACGGAACCTTTCATTGTGCGTGGTCCGACACGCACCTGGCCAGTTCTTTGTATGGGGAATGCAAAAAGGTAGTCATAAGTTTATCTCTACTCTAAGTTAGAGTTAACCTCAAATGTCATGATTTCATATAGCCATTCAAATTATGCTTCGGTAGAAACACATTGTTACGGGCGTGTTTTAATATTTTATTACCATAAAAGATACTGAGCTGCAAATTGCAAAAAACGTATGAAAACGTTAGTTTCGCGGGCTACCCTTGCGCTTTCGCCTTCAACAAAGATATGTTTAAGTCCCATGCATGGTGTAAAGGACAACCCTATTCCCGTCAACAGGGCACATATACAAAATTCGTGCTGCTTCTTAGAAATTCCTGATGGAAAACCCGAACAAAACTTTTCCAGATGAATCGGCGATAAACATCGACCTCAGGACCTCTTACTTAGTAGTTGCGCTTGCCACCATTAGTAGTTGCGCTTGCCACCATTAGTAGTTGCGCTTGCCACCATTAGTAGTTGCGCTTGCCACCATTAGAGCAACGAGGCACTTTTGGGCAGTTACAACCGTCTGGCCACACCTCTGACTACCCCTTCGTGGAACTTGTCGTGGTTACGATAAATATACCTACTTACCTACATGTAAGGCGTAACTCTTACTGACATACCCCAAGTCAAATGATTCCTCTTGCTGCTCCCCACATTGTAACTCGTACTGAAATACCCCAAGTCAAATGATTGCTCTTGCCGCTCTCTACATTGTAACTCGTACTGACATACCCCAAGTGAAATGATTCCTCTTGCTGCTCCCCACATTGTTACTCTTATTGACATACCCCAAGTGAAATGATTCCTCTTGCTGCTCCCCACATTGTTACTCTTATTGACATACCCCAAGTGAAATGATTCCTCTTGCTGCTCCCCACATTGTTACTCTTATTGACATACCCCAAGTGAAATGATTCCTCTTGCTGCTCCCCACATTGTTACTCTTATTGACATACCCCAAGTGAAATGATTCCTCTTGCTGCTCCCCACATTGTTACTCTTATTGACATACCCCAAGTGAAATGATTCCTCTTGCTGCTCCCCACATTGTTACTCTTATTGACATACCCCAAGTGAAATGATTCCTCTTGCTGCTCCCCACATTGTTACTCTTATTGACATACCCCAAGTGAAATGATTCCTCTTGCTGCTCCCCACATTGTTACTCTTATTGACATACCCCAAGTGAAATGATTCCTCTTGCTGCTCCCCACATTGTTACTCTTATTGACATACCCCAAGTGAAATGATTCCTCTTGCTGCTCCCCACATTGTTACTCTTATTGACATACCCCAAGTGAAATGATTCCTCTTGCTGCTCCCCACATTGTTACTCTTATTGACATACCCCAAGTGAAATGATTCCTCTTGCTGCTCCCCACATTGTTACTCTTATTGACATACCCCAAGTGAAATGATTCCTCTTGCTGCTCCCCACATTGTTACTCTTATTGACATACCCCAAGTCAAATGATTCCTCTTGCTGCTCCCCACATTGTAAACCCTAACAGCTTTGCCAGCAGTGGCTGCAGTAGTCGCGGCGGCGATGGCCGTGTTATTGACATAGTCCACTGGGATGAAGTCGATCCTGATGCCCTGCACTGACTGCAGCGCGTGGATCACGCCGAGCATGCAGCCTAGAGTTATCTGGAACGGGACATAGATAACGATAATTTAATTAAATAGATACTTGTCGGAAATACATTAGTCACTCGGTTTACTAATCGGAACGCCAGCGCCACCAAGCGGCGCTTGATAGAGTCTACAACATAACGCTCGACCGGATTTGAGTTTGTCGGCGGCTGTCGAACAGTGAACACGTTTAGAAACTGTCGCGCGTTCCGTATAGTTGTGTCGTGTACCTACAATGTGTGAATTTTTTAATATAAATTTTTATTTTAAATGAATAGAATTGTATTTAATTTTAATTTTATTAATTGCATTGTAATCTGAATTTAAATTATGAAATGTGTACTGCGTGCTATAAGTATAACCAAGATGTAAAATCTAAATATTAGTTCGGCGGAAATGCCGACTATAGTGAAACCCATTATCTTAAGAGCTTATGTTAGCTACATAATAATAAATAATAATAAAAATCTTTATTTCCAGTTTTACAATTTATATGTACCATTTAGTATACATTCCATATGTATCCTATAAATTGTAGGTTTATACAGAGCTAAAACCTCCGACAGCCAAGCTAAGATTAAACTTGTGTTATGGGTGTCAGGGCTCTCAAGTTGCCACAAGGTAGACAATTATGAGTTCAGAGTTTTATGTTTCAGGTACTGTAGACAGAAAAATAAAAATAAAAACTAAAAACAAACATTTTAAGCAAAAACAAAATAAACTAATCAAGGAGAAAACCATCTGTATAGTGTCACTGCATGTGTTGTGTTGTGTTGTGCATTGTTGTACGGTGTTTTGTTGTGTAGTGGTGTTGTATTGTATTGTATTGTGTAGTGTAGTGTTGTATTGTGATGTGTTGGAAAGGCGGATGTATTTAGTGATGTGTCGGACAGGGTACTGTTTGAGTGAAAAGGGATATCGACAAAACTACGTATTAAAGATTTTTTCAACCTCGTCATAGCTAAGGGTTATGATCCATTTACAGACCTTACATTTACAATCAAATTTGTTTAACGTGTAAATGTTACATTGTTTATTAACAAAGTTGTACAAGCGACTACCAAGGATTCTAAAATGTCGTTCTGCGAGTTTCGTTCTTCGCCTCTCTATGGGACACTCGTCCGTGGTCCTACGTTTTTTCAAGCGATTGAGATCCAACTGCAAGGAAGTATGCCTGCGCAACGTACAGTTCAGCACAAAGAGCTGCCTCACGGTCAAGACCTAACAATCTTTGTACAATTGAGCTGTACTATACCGATAGTGTTTGAATGTCATGACCTTGAGGACAGCTCTCTGCGCTATTTCCAGCTGTATCATACTTGTCTTCGAAGCACCCCCCCAAACCGTTATGCCAAAAGTTAATATTGACGGGCAGAGAGAGAAATAAACCATACGTAAGGTATCTACGTCAGCACTATACCGCAGGCTTTTAAACACGGTAATTAGCTTTCTAGCTCTGCCCGACAATGCCCCAATTTGGGCATTCCAAGATAAGAGGTTGTCTATTAGTATGCCAAGGTATTTGACACTAGTTTTTCTAGTCAGGGGAAGACAGGAGCATTGATGTGAGTAAGAATTACAATTAATATGAGCTTTAACTGAAAATGTGTTGTCAGGTTGCGAAGTCGATTTGAGGGAGAAAGTAATAAAGTTGGTTTTATCCACGTTTAGAGTTAGACTATTCGTCGATAGCCAAGACATAACAATGCCAAGTACAGATTCTGCCCTCTTTCGAGCTTCGCCCCAACTTTCAGCATGCACTAGAAGGGCCGTATCATCCGCATATGTGTAGATGGGACAATATGGGAGTGCTAGATCACATAAACTGTTAACATAAAGTAAAAAAAGTGTAGGCCCCAAAATGGAACCTTGAGGTACTCCAAAGGACAGTCCACACTCATCACTGACATATGTGGCTACTTTGACACACTGCGTTCGCTCAGATAGGTAGCTCGCAAAGATAGCAAGTGCGGGGCCTCTAATTCCAATTCTTTCCAATTTTTTAAGTAGGATGGGGACAGAGACAGTGTCAAATGCCTTAGATAGGTACATATATTCTTGCAAATAAATTCATTTGTTCATTCATTAATTTGATAGTGAATTATAATTTGATCTGAACAGCAAACGGTTTTTCTATTGCGCAATATTTACGCCCACAGTAGTTAAAATATGGCTGAGGATTTTGAGAGAGACGTACCTTCACCATCATTCTTATATCTGTGTATTAATAGCGGTCAGGTGCTATATTATGAGGTTTTAATGCCATCATGATTCCAGTGCGTGAGAGAGACCGAGCTATACATGACTGATAACACCATCTCTTTTCGGCTTGGAATCATGATGGCACTAATACTTCATAATACGGCCCCAGGGGTGCTACCATAGATATATTTCTATGGGTGCTACCATAGATATATTTCTATGGGTGCTACCATAGATATATTTCTATGGGTGCTACCATAGATATATTTCTATGGGTGCTACCATAGATATATTTCTATGGGTGCTACCATAGAATCCACGAACCTATTATGCAGCCGCTATCCCAGACGGCCTACAGCGGTTAATATCCGATCTCGACGAGTCTTGTCGGAAATTCGGCTTGAAAATCAGTGTCAAGAAGATGGAGGTGATGTTTTTGGACATCGATGGTCACGAGGCACTATGCATAAAACTCGGCGAGGATGAGCTGAAGCAGGTCGACAAGTTTCGTTATCTGGGGAGCACGTTGACATCAAAGTGTGGCCTTGATGCAGAGATCAACAGAAGGATTGACGCTGCAGCTGCAGTGTTTGGTAAGCTGGACGCCAAGGTCTTCAGGTCACATAGCTTAAAACTAGCTACCAAGGTATTCATGGAGGCCGTGTTGCCTAACATTTTATACCGCCGGCGATGTGCCGGCGGTATAAAATGTAAGGTGGAACCGGTCCAGCATGATGTATGCTGGACCGGTTCCACCTTCGATGTCTTAGGAGAATTCTTAAGATCCGACGGTCTGACCGCATGCTAATGTTGGTGGCATTGAGTCTTATCTCATGCGGTGTCAACCTCGGTGCTGCGGACATGTGTCGCCGATGACGGAACAGCGAGTGGCGAAGCGCATCTTTTTTTGTGAACTTGAGGAGGGCAAGCGCAATCATGGCGGACAACTCCTCAGGTATAAAGATGTGATTAAGCATCACTTTAGGAAGTGCGACTTGGAGCCGTCTCGGTGGGAGCAGCAAGCTGCTCAAAGACTTGAATGGAGGATTTTGGTTAAAACCAAAGGTCATGATTTTGAAATATAGCGGCGCCTTGAGCTTGATGCCAAGCGTGACCAACTGATAGCCCGACCACCTGCGGCAATTAACTATAACTACATAGATGGTGTGCTCACGTGCCCGCATTGTGCGAGGATTTTCACAAAAAAGATTCGTTGCATAAGCCACATGCAAGCTCACGAACGACAACTACTGCGGAGTTGAAGCTATCGCCGTGGCCGAAATCGGTCGGATCGCATCATCATTATCATGCAACCACTATTTTCTTTGTTTCGTTTTCTCAGAATATTGATCTAGTCTCCATGGTGTAGACATATTTCCTTTCTAAAGGCTTTAAAGTTTAAAGATGCCTTCAAAGTACATAAATGCTTACCCCACTCGGTCCGAACACACTGCTCAGGTCGATCCAGCCAGGATATGGTTCTCTTCGCGCACACACAACTATAAAAGAAATTAAGCAATTACTTTTTATTGCCTTGATCACACATACTGAGCAGATGGGCGAGACAGCAAAATGATATCAGGCCGAGAGAGTTGGGTGGATGAGTAGGTGTTTACACGTATTTCACTGCCAGGGCTTATTTTGAATTGTTTTTAATTATTTATTTTTTACATTGTTCTCACTTATAGAAGCAACAAGAACATTGTACCCAGAATTTTGTAATAATTTTGATTTAAAAGAGTATCCATGGAGTTTCTTGCCCATTCTTCTCCATAGAGATCTACGTTTTGGAATGGGCGACTAGCTTCAATTTTCTGACTAACTGACTGACTCTGACAATTCAAAAGTGCCTGTAATTGGTTTAATTGAAATAAATGGTTAAAAAAAAGTCAGTCAAGTCTACTTTACGTGAAGGGGAGGCACCCTAAAAATATTTTTTTTCAAGGTTTTTTTTGTCCACTTTTTGACGTGATTTAATATAATATGTATACCCGTGCCAAATTACATCTTTCTAGTAATAGGAATCTCAGAGTTAAGCCGCGGACAGACAGACGGACATGGCGAACTATAAGGGTTCCTTGTGTACTACGGAACCCTAAAAACACGAATTATTAGCAACATTGATCTTGCTGTCTCACTGCTGGACAAAAGTAATTTCTCACACGGAGATAAAAAGAGTAGTGACTGACAGATGATATGGCTAGAAAGGGGATGACTACTGAGATGACGGCTGATAGAGAAGTGTGGGAGATGAAGAAGGGCAGAAGGATGGCTGTGTTGTGGAAGTCAGATAGACAGTCGCTCCATGTAAAATACTGGTATTCAGCTGCATCCGGTTAGACTGGAAGCCGAACTCAACACAGTTGGGAAAAAGGCTAAACTGATGATGTAATTTACTTACTTAAAAATATAAGCTAGGGTTTTAATAATTATTAACTAACTACCTAATTTAAATATATGGTCTTCCTCATTAAAAACAGACTCACCAACTGTAGGTCTGATCACGCACACGGGCAGCTCTGCTGAGCTGCAGCGCACCAGCTCCTCAGCCAGTGCCTTCGTGAAAGAATACGTGTTTGGCCAGTCCATTATTAATCTGGAATTATTTAAAACACCAGCAGTGGTCACAGTTCTAACTTAAACTGACTTGACGAGGGGTTCGGTAACACAACGAGGGGTTCGGTAACATAACGAGGGGTTCGGTAACATAACGAGGGGTTCGGTAACACAACGAGGGGTTCGGTAATACAACGAGGGGTTCGGTAACATAACGAGGGGTTCGGTAACACAACGAGGGGTTCGGTAACACAACGAGGGGTTCGGTAACACAACGAGGGGTTCGGTAACACAACGAGGGGTTCGGTAACACAACGAGGGGTTCGGTAACACAACGAGGGGTTCGGTAACACAACGAGGGGTTCGGTAACACAACGAGGGGTTCGGTGACACAACGAGGGAGTTCGGTAACACAACGAGGGGTTCGGTAATACAACGAGGGGTTCGGTAACACAACGAGGGGTTCGGTAACACAACGAGGGGTTCGGTGACACAACGAGGGAGTTCGGTAACACGACGAAGGGTTCGGTAACACAACGAGGGGTTCGGTAACACAACGAGGGGTTCGGTGACACAACGAGGGGTTCGGTAACACAACGAGGGATTTGGTAAGCCAACGAGGGGTTTGGTAACACAACGAGGGGTTCGGTGACACAACGAAGGAGTTCGGTAACACGACGTGGGGTGCGGTAACACAACGAGGGGTTCGGTAATACAACGAGGGGTTCGGTGACACAACGAGGGGTTCGGTAACACAACGAGGGATTTGGTAAGCCAACGAGGGGTTTGGTAACACAACGAGGGGTTCGGTGACACAACGAGGGGGTTCGATAACACAAAGAGGGTTTCCATAACACCTAATAGAGCTTTAAAAATGAACATGCTGGAGGCACTACCACGGTTTTGCTTATAAAAATAGAAAATATGCACCGCGTTTTCTACAATTTTCCTATCGCCTGGCATCGTTTGTAGCAACCAAAAACTCATTGTATTTTAGAAAGCCCTTAATTAAGTTAGGACTATGACCACTGCTCGCAATTAGAGCGAACGGAGCGCGCGTGCTCAAGAAACAGGTGAGCGGAGCGTGCCACTCGATGAGTGGATAAACGAAGCGACCCCACTCTCAGCTCGACTCCCAAGATCTTTTTGTCTCATAATATTATGTTAAGACTAGCATTCTGAACTACGCACCCATCCTTGACTTTATTAAGCCGGACTTCGTCCATGGTCTCTGCCATGCGTATCACGAGCTCGGGTGGCATCGGGCTGGGGTAGAACTGCTCCAGCACCTCGGTGTCGCGGCGGCTGAACGTCGCGTGGGCGTACGCCGTCGATATGTAGACGAAGGTTCTGAAATATTTAGGCGGAGGTGTGAGGACTTTGTTTTTTGAGACATTAAGTGACTGCAGATCTAAGCTCTCCGCTTGGGTTCGGATCTACGCACTGATTGTGAGTGACGATCTATTTAAGCTAGAATAAAGCCTAACTTAACTGAACTGTCTGTAACATTAAGCTTGATGAACGTTAAAATTCAAACTCTACTCAAAATTATAGTTTCAAACAGAGATTAACGCTTGAATTTAAGATTGAATCCTCTGTGCTTCGGAAAGCCTGGCTGTCATTCGTGGATCTTTGATAGTAATTACGGGTAGTCAGAATCCTGAAAGTCTGAGAACTAGTCTTACCAAGGGGTATCATGTTATTCGATATAATTTTGTTGTGGAGTCAGATAGGCAGTCGCTAATTATTGTAAAATACTGGTATATTCAGCTGCAAAACATAGTTGGGAAAATGCTAAACTACAAAAGAACGTTAATCACTAATGATACCTCAACTTCCTGCATTGCTTAGCCAGTACGAGTAGGTCCCTGGTGCCGCGCACGTTGGTGAGAGTGGCAGATCGCAGCGGCTCTTGAAACGATATCGTAGCAGCTACGTGGAAGATCACGTCCACCTGTGCGAAAAATTTATACAATTATTGATCAGGGGCCATCCACAAAGCCTCCCCCCCCGTCCTCGTCACAGGTGGTCGTATTTGTGATACCCCCCCCTCTAATGTGATGTCATATTTTGCAATTTTAAATTAAATGACAGAGCTTTTTTTTTTTTTTGGATGGGAAATCATCAAATGACTTCTCCCGCTCTGGGCAGAGCAGGAGGGCGTGTCAGACTTTTACTGACTAAAACGCACCCGTGTTCCTTCTGTTGCCTGTGCCGGGGCCACGGTAACTCTTTCGAACATCCCGCAACCCCGGCTGGCATCGGTCCTAGCGGACCCCTTCAATGCTGCTGACATCTCTTTGAGGCGCGCGTGGAACACAACGCGCCGTCGACTCGGGCTTGGTCCTTACCGGACGGCGAGCTACCCATTGCTCGCCGTCCGCAAGCCCGCGCCTACGGTGGCCGGGAATCGGCTGCCGATTCCCGACGCCCAGGGCATCTGCAGCGACTAGGGGCGTGAGGGCGCAAAGCTTGCCTCTCCCTCACGCGTCCCGCCTCCTCCTTCGCGAGCATTACTGCTTCGCAGAAGGAGGTAATGGCTTCCCATGTACTCTCGCTCCGTACCATGGCCTGGACCAGGGCCGGACGCGAGAGATCTCCATCCATGGACATAAGAAACAAAACAAACAAAAATAATAATTGACAGAGCTGGTAATGTTTTATAGGTTTGCGTTACAGTTCAAGTGAGTTTTTATACTTTATATTTATACACGGAAGTTACTCAAGAAAATAATAAATTGAAATTAGTTACAAACCTCTTTGATTAGAATCTCCCTGTCGGCCTCACTGATGGCAAGATCTTTTTCAGCTAATTCACCAACTATTGGCACTATTCTATGCACAAAATCCGGTTGGTTGTCACGGAGTGTGTCAAATAGCTAAAAATTAATAACTAGGTAAGTGTAGGTTCTGAGCAAACCGCGCCTCATTGGTCACAATCGCACGATGCTTCATTTGATTAGAACTCGGCTGCTAGTAAACAACAAGTTTTCGAAAAGACTGCACTGTGTATAGCGTCGTCTCTGTCACTCCTACCTGAGTCTCTTTCTAAAACTACAGTTTACCTCTAGTTTTAAAACACAAAATCCCACTGATCCTTAATCTTAAGCCCCATATACACGGTGCAATTTCTGGAACGTTCAAGAGCAACAATCGCATGCCATAAAGCACGTACAATTATTGCCATTCAAGACTTGTATTACGTATTACGTGTTACGATTGTGATTACGCGTGTGATTTCCATAACATGGCATACAATAATCGAATGCATGTTTTGCCATTCAATAATTGCATGCGACTTCTGGTAAGGCAAGGCAATTATTACAAGGCGATTATTACGTGTAAGTTTTGCCTCATTTAAACACAGAGTTAGGTACACGTCCTTTTACAATTGATTTTAGTATTGTCCGTATTTGTGCTGCCCAATATTTTTTTTTTCAAATTTTATTGAACGATTTTTTTTTAAATTAACACATTTTTGGCTAAGAAATAACAGCCGCACGGGTCGATCGGTCAGGTTAAGCTACGCTTGCCGCGGTTGGTCCGTGGATGGGTGACCATCTTTACATATCAAGATCCCTCCGTGCCTCGGAAAGCACGTTAAGCCGTTGGTCCCGGCTGTCATTCATGTATCTTTGACAGTCGTTACGGGTCGTCAGAAGCCCGAAAGTCTGACAACCAGTCTTACCAAGGGGTATCGTATTACCCACTAACTGGGTTGTGGAGGTCAGATAGGCAGTCGCTCCATGTAATATACTGATATTCATCTGCATCCGGTTAGACTGGAAGCCGACCCCAACATAGTTGGGAAAAGGCTAGGCAGATGATGACATTTTTATGATTGAATGATAGAAAATTGTCATGCCAGAATTGAATGAGATTTTATTGTAGTGCTGTTAACACCTATACCAGTTTTGAACGGCAACTAACTTGCCCGTAACGTGCAACAATTGCACGTATTGTTAAATTTTATGGTATGCCACAGGAATTATACTTGCACCGTGTGAATGGTGCTTTATTCCCATAAAGTGGCTGCTTGGGTTGCTGCCACAGATAAAATAACTGTGAAAAGAATGTTCTTTATAATTTGTGTATGAGGGAATACTTACAGGATCCTTCAAAGTTTCAGCAAGTCTTTCTTTAACAGATTTCCCTTTCTTAGCTCTCATCAACATAAATACTTTGCTGAGTCTGCAAGACCTGAAACATGGTATTTTTTCAAGCAAAGGTTTAGTCACAGTTCTAACGAAACCTAACGAGAGCTTGGAATGCTTAATTGGTTCTAGCACTTTACTAGTTCTATCATAGCACTATTGGTCTTGTCTTCACTTAATGGAGCCTTAACAATCTGTGGTCGGTTCTAGCACCACACACGACCTTGAACCCTCACCACCCCTTGATGGCCCATTTGGGCCTCTACCACATAATTATTTATATAAACAAATAAATAAAATTGAGGTCTTTGTAATGTCAAAATAACAGCTTTTTACTAAATGCAAATTATTTGAAAGTATGTATATACGGTGCTTATAACAAAAAAAACAATTTTTAATTTTTTTGTCTGTTTGTTCCGGCTAATCTCCGATACGACTAGACCGATTTTGACGAGACTTTCACTGGCAGATAGCTGATGTTATAAGGAGTAACTTAGGTTACTGTTTTATTTTAGAAAAAGAATTATGGCACGTTTACATTAGGTCGGCCACCGAATTCGGCGACAGCTTACGATTTTACATATCCGGATCTGATACGGGCTGCGAGTGCGACCGAATACGGCCAACCGAATACCTGTACTGTTTACACTAGTCGGTGACCAAATACGGTTGCAGCCGGAAACGGCCTAACCGACCTAATGTAAACGTGCCATTAGGGTTCCCCTAATGTAAACGTGCCATTAGGGTTCCGCACAAAAAAATGAAAACCCATAAAATTGCGAACAAAATCCAATTCAAATAGGGAAGTTGTTTTCTGACATCCACGCGAACGAAGTCGCGGGCGCAGCTAGAAATAATATAAAAAAGGGTAAGAAGCACGGGTCGTGTCGGTCAAAAGATACCAAACGTATTTTTATTGATTGCATTATTTTCTTATTGGTTTCCGAGAGACAGTGGGAGAAGATTTGGCAGACCAACGGTGAGAGGGGTGCATTACTGAGCACCGCTAGCAAGACCTGAATGAGACTTTATTTTATTACTTTATTTATCTGTGAAAATAAACGGCTACACATTACAGTATTACACGAGCTATAGACTAAGTAAACCCGCGACATTCTACATATTATAAAGACAAGTTATAAAACTAATGCGACGTGCGCTTACAATTTGACAGGTACAATAATTACATAATGTGTTAATGATAAAACTAAACACTAAACAGGCATGCAAATAAAAAAGAAAAACAAAAAATTATAAAGATACACGAGTCTTGCACGAGCAAGCAAGCGCACGAAGAGAGAAGCCCAGTAATCAGCAGTAAGGCCCGGACTCTACCAAAGCGGAGACGAGACGACACGAGAGGAGGGGAGGGGAGAGGAGAGGAGATGAGAGGAGGGGACAGGAGAGGAGAGGAGAGGAGGGGAGAGGAGAGGAGAGGAGACGTGTTTTAAACAACCAATAGAATTTTGTTATTCACACATCTCGTGCTTATGTGCAGCTTATGTGGATACCACTGAGCGGAGATGTATCATATTTGTATCGCGCGATCGAAGCGGAGTTGTGAGCTGTGCCTCGCAGAGATTGAGCTGGGCGGCCGTACAAAGTGGAGATGTGAGCCTTGCCACGCAAGCTGGCAACGGCGCGCAGCGGAGACGAGAAGTGATGTGAGTAGCGTGCAGTGAGCGGCGCCGTTAGTTCCCCGCGCGTCGCACAACCCGCCAGCCGCGACCGCCAGCACACGTCTCCGCTCTAGCCAGCAGCCGAGCACACATCTCGGCTCTAGTCTAGCCAGCACGCATCTCCGCACACCTTCGGTGAATACACCTTAGCTGAAAAACGTCTTCTCGTTTCCGCTTCGGACATCTCCGCACATCTTCGCTTTGGTAGATTCCGGGCCTAACAAGTGCAACAAGGCAACCCATGATGACGATTGAAGTGGGGACAGACCACAACAAATTGGAAGAGTCTTAAGGAGCTGCAAGATATTCCTCCTCACCTGAAGAGTTTCTCGATGAGCTGCTTGCCGAGGAAGCCGGAGCCGCCCGTCACGAACACGGCGGCGCCGCGGTAGAACTGCTGCACGGCAGAGTCGCCGCGCTCCAGCACATCTTTTGTCCCCTTCTGACGCTCTAGAGCCTTCCATATCACTGCCTCTCCTGCATCCATCTCTTTCCCCCTCTACAATGTCCAATATTTTATTTTTGGGGTCTGAGGTTTGAGTTTATAAAATATATTTTTTTACTATTTTTAGAAGTTTGGCTATCCACCCATCATGTCTGTAGAGTTTCGATACCTTATTAGGGCTCCGTATGTCCGAATGAAAAAACGGAACCCTTATAGGACCACTTGTCTGTCCATCTGTCACAGCCAATTTTCTCCGAATCTAATGGACCGATTAATTTTAAATTTGGTACACATACCAATTTCTATGACCCAAACACGGAAGTGTTACGTAAATAAATTAATTTCGATTAAGGGGGTCACTTTTAGGTGACAGAATAAGAAAATTATACAAAAAAATTGCACCCTTTACCGTGTGACTTAATATATCAAATGAAAATTGACAATCCACCCCCTAATCTCCGAAACTATTGAGCCTATAATTTAGAAAAAAATACAGAAAATAGTTCTGTAAAATTAAAAGATGGTGGCTTAAAGCTATTCGTGAAGATGTTTTATAAATTAAACAGAGTAGAAACATTCTGGAGAAAGTGACTTTGAGGATATATTTATGGTTTTAAATTCTGACACTTTCCATATCATTTACTTGATTTAAAATATTGAAATCACCGAAAATAACGAAATAGCGAAATTAAAGTAAACTCATGACTGAACGAAATGTCAAACTTATTGTAGGCCGCGGGGACCTAGCTATGATCACGCCATCTACAATTAGCTTTGCCCAACCTTCCCCATTGACGACTATGTTTCTTGATGAAACAAAACTTTGCCTCATCCACGGTGACGTTACGGTATCTGATTTATGATCTAAATGACATGGTCTTATGTAACTTTAGGAGCTGACTGTATCATACAAACATTACGTTAAATAACAACAACAACATCACGGCTGTATTACCCGAAAGGTTAGGCAGAGGTGTACCATAGTACACCCACATTTCGCCAGTTATGTTCAAGGCCTATTGCTATCAACGGATCAACCGGGTACTAAATAATTTGTTTACAAACACGAGACTGAATGTAGGTCTGTATGAAGATTGAATTAGTTATCAAAAGAAACTGTAGTTCAGGTATTTTATTATAGTGGCGAAATGGGAAAGTGGCCAAGACGGTACGCCTTACGCCAGATAAAGGTGGAAGAAAAGTCATTAACCCCACTTGTACTAAAAAGTCTCGAAACTTAAATGCAAACAAAAAAACAACATGCCACGTGCACGCGTCAAGGACGCCTCGTACCGCGATACGGTTGTTTTGATCGTGTTAGCGACATTGCCTTAACATTTTCTCGTATAGTTTTGAAATATTGGAGTACATTGGTAGAAGGTGTCAACGACTTTTATTTTTTTCTTATTTGGTGGGGACTATAGTCGCTTTGAGAAACCCACAGTTGATCAGGAGATAATCATTTTTAATAAAAAAAGGGTGATACTCTATTTAGGTCTTATGGTCTTATTGCAATTAGCAATATCTGCCAGCACCTTAAATGGACAGATTGATGAATGGAAGGCAAGTAACAAGGCCGGTGTAAGTGGAAACGCCAGGAGAGGACGCCCTAGGAGGACCTTATAGTGAAGTTTTTCAGAAAGGTCTGGTGCGTAGTACTCGGAACCGGCGCAACGTGCGTGTATGAATATGAACATAATTATGTATGAACGTAAACGAAGCAAAAGGAGTATGTAAGCGTCGTAGCAGGTGGCGTTCTATAGTTTCTGCCTACCTCATGGGAAGCAGGCGTGAGTTTATGATGTATGTGTTGTGTAAATTGAACTTATGAACGTGCCATCTACTCTCTTCCAGTTTTGTACTGTCAAACGCACATCAGTGGAAACACTAGCATTAAGAAAATGCCACGATTTAAAGAAACTGTCAATATCAAATTGCTACCACTGATGTGCGGTTGATTGTACTAGGTAGACCCTTATGTCTGTTTCAAAAGTATCCGATGAGAATGTAAACAAATGAGTCAGTGCCACAGGCAATGAACTTGCATTGTGTCATTGGGGCTTAAAGATGTTTTCCATCTGACAATTGTGGTTAAACTTTATAAGCTCAATTTTCGACGAAGATTTCCAACTACCTACAATTTAATAACGTTATCCTTTTGTTTTGTATATTTATTTGTATAGTTAGTTAGTTCGTTAGTTAGTGGAAAAAGATATTTTAAGTTTTTTAACATATAATTGTAATTGATATATCAAAATAAAATTTAAAAATATAAATGAAAATAATAAATAAAACGTTATTTAAACTATAATATTGTAGGCAAAAGTGGCGAGGTAATGTTTACTGAAACCGTCGATTAAAAATGGATTTTGAAAACACTCTTGTTTCACAACTTACGAATAACGGTCACTTAAATTGTACGACGAGCGATATGTTGAAGATGAACACAGAAATTGTACGACGAGCGATATGTTGAAGATGAACACAGAAATCCGTATTAACTTGAAACAAACGCGATGGTGTACAAACTGCCCTGGTGAGTGGTGGTATATTTTATAGCAATGTTTTATATAAACTAGATCTCATTAATATTAAATTATTTCTTGACCGTAACCTTTAGTTGTCGCGTTGTTTTATAATGCCTAGGCATTGATTAATATTTTCTAATTATGATCGTTTACGACGTACGGCATTTCATACAAACATTCAAGACCTTGCTTTTCGAAATGAATGAACCGATTTTAATGAAACTTAACATAACATAACATTACGCCTTGTTTCCCCGAAGGGCTAGGCAGAGGTGTATCTATAGTACACCCACATTTCGCCAGTTATGTTTAAGTCCCATGTAATAGGGGGCGAGCCTATTGCCATCTACCGGCACAAATCCAGACTCCGGGCTGCTATTGAGAAATTCTAGATAGAAAAACATACGACACACATATGGACACATATATACACATATACATATCGTGACGTGTGCTACTTTGACTTGAATGCGGTGTTGCTGGATAAGCTTGACAGACTGCTTAACAATTGTATCCGGTTCATATTCAACCTCAGAAAATATGACCATGTGTCGAGCTACAGGTCTGAGCTCAAATGGATGCCCATTCGCCGCCAGAGAAGAAATTTACGTGCTTTAACCACGCTTTTCTCCCTTCTTAACTCTCCACTCCTCCTTCTTATCTAGTGTCTCACTTCCAATATCTATGTTCTTCACACGCTAAGAATCTTCGTTCTTCTAACAATCTTCTCCTACTCTGTCCTTCTCATACTTCTGACTTTGTTCATTCTTCCTTTCATATTCAGTCCATTCTTTGGAATGCGCTACCTCTTGACATCAGGATGGCCACCAGTCGGTATGCATTTAAGCGGAGATTGCGGAGTTATTTTCAAAATAAATAGCGTAGTCATCTCAAAACCTCTCTCTCTTGAATTTGTATATAATATATATATAATATAGGTATATATTATAGTAAATATGTATGTATGTGTATTATAAGTTTATGACTTATTTATGTACAAATTGTTCCATTTCTAACAGAGCACCTGCCATCTAATCTCTTCACCACCCTTGGTGGTAGAGAATGCCTAAGGCATTAAGTCCGCCTTTGTACTTTTTTTTAAGTGTGAAAAGTTTAAATAAATAAATAAAAACCAATAACACTTAACAAAAATGAAAATGAAAAAAAAATGTAAAAAATTTTTTTTTTTTTTTTGAAAATGTTTTTAACTTACTTTTTAGACCTATGTGTCCTGCTTATGCGTATGAAGTTTCATTAAAATCGGTTCATTCATTATGAAAAACAAAGACTTGAAAGTTTGTATGAAAAGCCGTACGTCGTAAACGCTCTGAAGAAGGTAACTTTCTCCGGGTGATCGATGTCAGCGAGAAATCCGTGGCGACAGCGACGTTTACAAGCCCGGTTCTCACGAGCGATTTCTTTTCGCGCACTTGATTTTCATCGCAATTCTTAGCGCCGAGAGTTGAAAATAAAAAAAAAATGTAATTAAGGAAATGCTTCTCTGTAAACGATGTTAGTGAGGTTGCCCCACGAAAGAGCTCGACATACTCATACATTGCCCGAATGAAAAGCTACCCATTTACTGAGATCCGTCTCTGGTTATGGTTTTTTAAGGTGTGTCGTTCCACTCACTGGCGAACGATCAAACAAAAGACTGCAGCTGTGGCAAGACAGTGCTTCCTTACCCAAACCATTTGTTCCACCTGCTGAAGATCTCCTGCCTGGACATGAGTGGCCTTGGGTAACCTGGAAGTCTTTAAACAGACTCCGGACCCAGGTTGGCCGAAGCAGGGAAAACCTGTTCAGGTGGAGATTCATTGACGACTCCGCCTTGGAGTGTAAACGTGGTGCTGTTCCACAAATGATAGGACACTTAATATCATCTAGAAAATATTGGAATAAGGGGCACCGCCTTGGATCTTTTTCAGGACTATCTGAGAGGAAGGATTCAGAGGGTTAAGGTGGGGCAATTAGTAAGTGAGGAAGCTGAACAGACTTTCGGGGTGCCTCAGGGCTCCGTCCTGGGGCCAACACTATTCCTCATCTACATAAATGAGCTCTGCAACTTGAATTCCAACAACACTAAAGTCTTTTCATATGCTGACGATACTGCTATGGTAATAACGGAAAAATCCTGAGACATCATACAGAGGGATGCTGAATCTGCTCTGGCTATCACTGTCCTGTGGCTGAGGAAGAATTTGCTCACCCTGAACACCTCAAAGACCAACTATATGTGTTTCGCAATCGACAGTAGGACTCAACCTCCCCCAGAGTATAGTCTTAGAATACATAACTGCCTTGGTACTAACAACAGCTGTAACTGCCCTACAACAAACAAGATAGAACCACAAAATACCTGGGAGTTATGATTGACAAAAGGCTGTCTTGGCACTCTCAGATTGATCTAATCGGTGGTAGAATTAGGAAGCTGATCTGCATATTTAAAATTCTTAGACATTCGGCTAGCGTTGAACTACTCAAAAAGATCTATGTTGCTTTGGTTAATAAAATTCTTAAAATGTATACAAAAACTACTTTGGAATGTAAACGGATGGTGTCTAGCCTACGAAGAACCACAAGAACTAGAACTGACGACGAACTACGAAGAACTGAGAATATAATTATCCGTATTATTAAGTAATAATGTATTATATGTCATGTTAAGTCATGTATACACTTGTATGTATTTATATATAAATAAAAAGAACCTAAATAAATAAATACGAATATATGTATGTATATGTATGAAACATCAATACATCAATAAATAAATATCCCGTTACCTACACATATTTTTTCACACACTCACACACACTACACAGTCACAGTCACACGCACAGACTTACTCACCCACAGACACGGTCGCACACACAAGCACAAGCACCATAACTCACGCTTCTACACACACATGTGCGCACATTGCATGCGTGCTCACATAGATTTACTTGTTAGATTTACTTAGTTTTCTTTTGCATACTATGTAGATTTAATATTTAAGTTATAAATATGTATAAAGTAATCACGTTAAGGGAGAGCGGCCTTTCCTGGCACAAGTGTTTTCACACTTAAAAGGAGAGGTCAACCTCAATACTGTTGAACGTTTATTTTATATCATGTCCTGCGTGTCCTGTCAGCTGCACGTCACAGGAACTGATGGACGCTAGTGATGGCGCCAAACTCGTAGCCGAGTTCTGGGCCGAGTCTATTTAGATTGCCATCGACACGCTAAGAAGAAGAAGGGTTAACGAACATTATCACACTCAAGGTGTTGTATGATGCACTAGTTAGAAGCCAAATACACTGTCATGTTGGATCGGGTACAGAACAAGTTTACAAGGCACTTGTATTTGATAGGGTGTATCCGTTCTACCCGCTGATGTACTCCACACTATTTGTACCGGGTATGGTGCGGTATAATGAGCTCAGGGCTCGCCGGCAGTTCAGTCTGGCTGCGTTTGTAGTGAAGCTACTGCGTGGCGTAGCACATAACCCGGGAGTGCTGCGTCTACTGGAACTTGGAGTGCCGGACCGGTGCGTGCGCAGGCGGCGACGCCCGCAGCTGCTAACCGTGCCCGCGGCCAGAACCAATCTCCTGGCGAAGGCCCCCCTCACCCGAACAAACCGTGTGGTGAACGAAGTCCATGAGAGACTGGATATTTTTTCGTGCTCTTTGAGTGAATTCGCAAGAGTTTTATTAAATGTATGTAGTTAGTTATTTGTAAGGTAAAAAGTTATAATATTTTTTGTAAGATATGTAAGGTTAGATAAGTTATTTTTTAAATTGATAACTACACTGTCGCAGTAGGGTAAGGCCTGTAATGGTACTTGTAAGGATGATAAATAATCTATACAAATAAATAAAATTGAAGTGTCTGTTTGTAATGTCAAAATATCAACTTTTTACTAAATACATAGGAAAGTATACAGTACTGTATACATGGTTCTTGTAACAAACAAAGCAATTTTTAACGTTATTGTCTGTGTGTATATTTGTTCCGGCTAATCTCCGAAACGGTCGGACCCATTTTGACGGGACTTTCACTAGTAGATAGCTGATGTTACTGCGGGTAACTTAGGCTGCTTTTATTTTAGAAAAATAATTAGGGTTTCGCGCAAAAAAATTAAAACCCTTGAAATTATGAACAAAAAGTCGGATTTGAGAAATTCTTTTTGCATTTGGTAGCCCAATTCTCGAAGATAATTATAGGCTCTTAAGAATCACGCTACGACCCTTAAAAGCCGAGCAGAAAGAACACCGAGCGAAAACGAAGTAATGCGTAGGCGGGCGATGCAACGCGACGGTTGGCGAGGGGGCGGGGGACGAGGGAGTTTTATTAAAATGTGGCTTTTGTTTTAGTATATTGTGTATCTTACGACATCCACGCGAACGAAGTCGCGGGGCACAGCTAGTAAATAATAATTAATAAAGTTTCGCAATAATTCTTTCTGCACATGTATAAATGTATTGGCTTCCCTGGTTACTCTTTAACGGCATAATTGTGTCTATTAACTGCTCCCAAATTACGATGTTATTTTCTTATTTTTACATTCTTCCATAATCAATACCCATTCGTCAGCGCAGAGAGGTGAGGGCTCTGTCTATGTTATTTTCTATTCTCAACAAACCTACTTCTCCTTCTTACCTCACTTCCCATATTCAGTATTTATGCTCTGCCCACAGTAAAAATCTTCGTTCCACTAACAATCGTCTTCTACGATGTCCTTCTCACCGCTCTGGTTTCATTCACTCTTCTTTCTTTGTCCAAGCAGTCTTTCTTTGGAATTCGCTCCCTCTGAACATCAGGACGGTAAGAAATCGGTTGTCATTTAAAGTCAAGGCACGTGAGCATATACGTAAGAAGTTGGCAGAAAAATCCCAGCGCTGATTTGGTGGATTCGTTTTCTCCTCTTTTGATCGTTATTTCTCCTCTACCGTTCGTTATTTCTCCTGACGAAGTTTATTCCGTTTATAAGTATTTATGTATATAACTATATATCTATATATATCTATGTATTTACTCCAGTATTTTATAGTTATTTTCGTGTTATCTATCCCTTATGTTGCACCTGCCATGTTTTGTCTCTGCATCACCCTAAGGTTGACTGGTAGAAAATGCCTCAGGCATTAAGTCCGCCTTTGTACGGTATTCTTTTTACTTGTGCATAAAGTTTTAATAAATAAATAAATAAATAAACATCTCATGATTTGACATTTTATACCTACAATTCTAATTTGAACTCTTTTTGTGGCTTTTGTGGACATGATATTTATTGTGGACATGATATTTATTGTGGACATGATATTTGTTCACATTTGTTGCTGTAGTTGATATGGCGGCAATTATGTCATTGTTTTCCATTTTGTGAATGTGAGCACATTGTAGGGCTAATAGACTGTAGTTTTGTAGACCATTTTATATTTTGTTAAGCCAATTATTTTTAAAAGAGTACCTAACCATGGAGTTTCTTGCGGCTCTTCTCCATAAGAAACGACCAGTTGGAACTGTGCACCTAGCTTCTGACGTTTCATTTGTGATGTACTTATTCGTTTATGTGAATCTAGCTGTGTCCCGCGACTTCGTTCGCGTGGAAGTCGTAAGATACACAATATACTAAAACAAAAGCCACATTTTAATAAAACTCCCTCGTCCCCCGCCCCCTCGCCAACCGTCGCGTTGCATCGCCCGCCTACGCATTACTTCGTTTTCGCTTGGTGTTCTTTCTGCTCGGCTTTTAAGGGTCGTAGCGTGATTCTTAAGAGCCTATAATTATCTTCGAGAATTGGGCTACCAAATGCAAAAAGAATTTCTCAAATCCGACTTTTTGTTCCAGAGATTAGTGTTTTATTTTTTTTTGCGCATAACCGTAATTCTGATTCTAAAATTAAGGTAGGTTAAGTTACTTCTTGTAACATCAGCTATCTGCCAGTGGAAGTCCCGTCAAAATCGGTCCAGCCGTTCCAGAGTTTAGCTGGAATAAACAGACAGAGAGACAAACATTTTAAAAATTGCTTTTTTGTTATATGCAGTCTTAGTTAAAGGTTGGTACCTTGCTGACGGGACATATTCCTTGCGAGGTGTGTCAGGTTGACACAACTGGTCCAACTGACGATTGTGGACCCACAGTTTGGTCAGAATTGTCTGACAGTCCATGGAGCTTAGTGAGTTCGCGATATTTTGAGACTTTTCCTCTGGAGTGTGGCCATGAGTTAGGACTTCGTATGAACTATTGCTTCTTGAGCTCTTGCCTCCCTCACGCTTATTTACGACCGGTGTGGTAAAAGATTATGATGTAATATTCATTATTTTTTCTTCCTTAAGCCCCGTCTGGGCAGATGTGAATTGTTACGTCATATTATTAGCACTTAAGGGGCACGTTGGATTCGTTTTAGCATGGTTTTTGGCCAACGAGGCTTCCTAGCCTCGTTGGCCAACGTTGTCGTTGGGTTGGGTCGTTGGTAGTAAAACGATAGTTTGTGTGGGTGCTTTGTGGCACATATTAAAGATTAGTTTAGCTGACGCTAGACAGAGTGCCGGAGCTTCGCGGTTCGTTCTTACTGAGCCCAGCTTTCTCTTGTAAGGGATAAACCCCATGTTGTAAATGTCAGTCCGTGCATAGGTCCTTGTTTTGTTAGGGTTAGGTAGGCTAAATCAGTGCTTGTCTTAATGTTCGTCTCATGTGGATCAAATGGGACACTACAGTAGCCCTGTTGTATCCAGTAGAGGCGTAGCTGATGTAGACGCTTTAAGGCGATCTATACCTAATATTGCATCACTTTGATTCAATAATAAGCAAACAAATAGTGATTGTTTAAAGCCAAAAAATATATATATTGTAGTTGACTATATGTACTTTGACTTTTTGTGGTTCAAAACTTGATGTCGAAAACTTCGCTCGATCAAAAAAAAATCGGAAGAGGAGTCTAATCGATGATTTTTTTGATGTTTTTCTAATTTTGCTTGAAGCTTATGAAAGCAATACTTCCAAAAAATATATCTGTAAAAAGATCATAACAAATAGAAGAACAATTTGTGGTTACATTTTGCAAAATAATTAAATTCATTTAATAATAAAATATTATATAATACAGCGGCTTGCGCATGGCGATTCAGTCGCCCGCCGGGCCTTGACGAGGTCGGACCTATGTCCGTTTTGCTAGCGCACGGCTGTTCCGCTAATTTATCGAACAATTCATACGTAGGACATAGTGTAAATAAGTCAGTATGTTTTTTTGGGTTTCGTAAGTTCGAATGAAAAACGGAACCCTTATTTAGGAACGAAGTTCCGTAACGCGGCTTGCGGTAGGAGTTCAATGGTAGAAATCGTCACGAGTCGACTTTCAAATTGTAAATTTGGTCAAAATGAAAATCCAAGATGGCGGCCGTGAAAATTTTCAAATTTTCCTTCATGGGTGTCGTTTTCAAGGTTTTCGAGGGTGCTAGAGCCGATAGTAAAGTCAAAATGAAAATCCAAGATGGCGGCCGCGAAAATTTTCAAATTTTCCTCCATGGGTGTCGTTTTCATGGTTTTCGAGTGTGCTGAAACCAATAGTAAAGTCAAAATGAAAATCCAAGATGGCGGCCGTGAAAATTTTCGAAATTTCCTTCATGGGTGTCGTTTTCAAGGTTTTCGAGGGTGCTGAAACCAATAGTAAAGTCAAAATGAAAATCCAAGATGGCGGCCGTGAAAATTTTCAAATTTTGCTTCATGGGTGTCGTTTTCAAGGTTTTCAAGGGTGCTAAAGCCGAAAGTAACGTCGAAATGAAAATCCAAGATGACGGCTGTGAAAATTTTAAAGTTTTTCATCATGGGTGTCGTTTTCGTGGTTATCGAGGGTGCTGAAACCGATAGTAAAGTCAAAATGAACATCCAAGATGGCGGCTGCGAAAATTTTCAAGTTTTTCATCATGGGTGTCGTTTTCATGGTTTTCGCGGGTGCTAGAGCCGATAGTAAAGTCAAAATGAAAATCCAAGATGGCGGCCGCGAAAATTTTCAAATTTTCCTTCATGGGTGTCGTTTTCAAGGTTTTCGAGGGTGCTGAAACCGATAATAAAGTCAAAATGAAAATCCAAGATGGCGGCCGTGAACATTTTCAAATTTTTCATCATGGGTGTCGTTTTCATGGTTTTTGCGGGTGCTAAAGCCGATAGTAAAGTCAAAATGAAAATCCAAGATGGCGGCCGCGAAAATTTTCGAATTTTCCTTCATGCGTGTCGTTTTCAAGGTTTTCGAGGGTGCTGAAACCAAAAGTAGTCAAAATGAAAATCCAAGATGGCGGCCGTGAAAATTTTCAATTTTTCCTTCATGGGTGTCGTTTTCAAGGTTTTCGAGGGTGCTAAAGCCGATAGTAAAGTCAAAATGAAAATCCAAGATGGCGGCTGCGAAAATTTTCAAGTTTTTCATCATGGGTGTCGTTTTCATGGTTTTCGCAGGTGCTAGAGCCGATAGTAAAGTCAAAATGAAAATCTAAGATGGCGGCCGTGAACATTTTCAAGTTTTTCATCATGGGTGTCGTTTTCATGGTTTTCGCAGACGCTAGAGCCGATAGTAAAGTCAAAATAAAAATTTAAGATGGCGGCCGCGAAAATTTTCAAATTTTCCTTCATGGGTGTCGTTTTCAAGGTTTTCGAGGGGGCTGAACCCGATAGTAAAGTCAAAATGAAAATCCAAGATAGCGGCCGTGAAAATTTTCAAATTTTCCTTCATGGGTGTCGTTTTCAAGGTTTTCGAGGGTGCTGAAACCAATAGTAAAGTCAAAATGAAAATCCAAGATGGCGGTTGCGAAAATTTTCAAGTTTTTCATCATGGGTGTCATTTTCATGGTTTTCCAGGGTGCTGAAACCGATAGTAAAGTCAAAATGAAAATCCAAGATGGCGGCTGTAAAACTTTTGTTTTTATTTAAAATCATGTAAGAGTCATCACGTAACAAGGATCTTTAGTCCTGTCGGAAGTCCCCGAGGCACTCGGTTTTATAATGTTTTACTATTTGAATTTTATTTTTTTCTATAGCTTTCGCCAATCCTTGTTTTGATGCTATTATGGGACACTTAATTTCAACAATTGTATCATTTCCAATCAACCTATTAGGCATGGCCCCAATATAACACTGGGTTTCGTCGATAAATAATCCGTAATAAATAATAAATATCCAAAACTAATTTGTAAAGGGTGTCTCAGTAAGAGTGCACTTTTTCATTTTAAAATAAAAACAAGTATTTCATGATATGAGTTGTGATATTTGTATTGTATTGTAAAGAAGACATGTTCCGATTAAGTATGGAATAAAAAATCCGGCAAATGACCCCAAGGCTCCGATGACAGGCCATTACTCTTTTCATGAAATTTTCCATGACTTTTGCACTAAGATGTGGCTGTATCTCACCGATGACGAGATGAATTTCCGATTTGAGCTCAGGAATTGTTTCGGGTTTATTCGCATAAACCCGAGATTTCACAAAACCCCAAAGAAATAAATCACACGGCGTTAAATCGCACGATCTTGGTGGCCAGTTGACATCAGAATTTCGTGAGATAATGTGTTCTGGAAATCGTTGCTGCAATAAGTCGATTGTTTCATGCGCGGTGTGGCAGGTTGCGCCGTCCTGCTGAAACCACATGTTGTCCAGATTCATGCCGTCCAGTTGAGGCCACAAGAAGTCCGTTATCATATTCCTGTAACGAATGCCGTTCACCGTTGTAATGAGTTTTCACAATTATAACGCGTTGTTCTTTCGAAAAGCGCTCCATTTTTAATAATCGGAATAAACAGAGGTGACAGCTGTCAAATTTCAGAGTTGCCACTTGCATGAAAAAAAAATTCCAATTTTAAAAAGTGCACTCTTACTGAGACATCCTTTATATAGGTACCTAATTTAAAATAAAACCCCACCATCAGCATCACCTTTGTACGTATTTTTCTGTTCCTTTCTTCTGGTCTGTTTACATGTGTGTACGTAAACTGTTAAATAAATAAATAAATATCATGTGCAGTCGGGAGACACCGTAGAGTAACAAAGTTCCTCTCACATATGATTTAATACAAAAACATAACTTTCAGTGTACATTTTGACCTCACTGTAGACTTTAGTATCCTCGAAAACTAGAAAAACTACACCCATGACGAAAAATTTGAAAATTTCCGCAGCCGCCATCTGGATTTTCATTTTGACTTTACTATCGGCTATAGCACCCGTGAAAACCATGGAAATGACACCACTGATGAAAAACTTGAAAATTTTCACGGCCGCCATCTTGAATTTTCATTTTGACTATACTATCGGTTTCAGCATCCTCGAAAACCTTGAAAACGACACCCACGAAGGAAAATTTGAAAATTTTTACGGCCGCCATCTTGGATTTTCATTTTGACTTTACTATCGGCTCTAGCACCTGCGAAAACCATGAAAGCGACACCCATGAAGGAAAATTTGAAAATTTTCACGGCCGCCATCTTGGATTTTCATTTTGACTTTACTATCGGTTTCAGCACCCTCGAAAACCTAGAAAACGACACCCATGGAGGAAAATTTGAAAATTTTCACGGCCGCCATCTTGGATTTTCATTTTGACTTTACTATCGGTTTCAGCACCCTCGAAAACCTTGAAAACGACACCCATGAAGGAAAATTTGAAAATTTTCACGGCCGCCATCTTGGATTTTCATTTTGACTTTACTATCGGCTTTAGCACCCGCGAAAACCATGAAAACGACACCCATGAAGGAAAATTTGAAAATTTTCACGGCCGCCATCTTGGATTTTCATTTTGACTTAACTATCGGTTTCAGTACCCTCGAAAACCTTGATAACGATACCCATGACAAAAATTTTAAAATTTTCGCAAACCGATCTTGAATTTTCATTTTGATTTTACTATCGATTTCAGCACCCTCGAAAACCATGAAAACGACACCCATGTAAGAAAATTTGAAAATTTTCACGGCCGCCATCTTGGATTTTCATTTTGACTTTACTATCGGCTTTAGCACCCTCGAAAACCTTGAAAACGACACCCATGAAGCAAAATTTGAAAATTTTCTCGGCCGCCATCTTGGATTTTCATTTTGACTTTACTATCGGTTTCAGCACCCTCGAAAACCTTGAAAACGACACACATGAAGGAAAATTTGAAATTTTTCTCTCTTGATAGAGAGAGAGAGAGAGTGAAAATGTGAATTTCAAAGAAGAAAGTATGAACGCGCTTTGTCGTTAGTGACGATTTCTGCCAAGCCGCGTCAAAGAACTTCGTTCCAATGAGTTTACTTACTGCCTACACGACACGCTTACCTATACTGTGACACACTTTGGGTTCATGCAAGTTCACGCTGGCGACGTAAGCGCACGGCTCGTTCCGTGGGTAGGTTGGTAGCGTTAAATACCTAATTCGCAGGGTCTACCTCGCCTTAATCAGGCCTGCCTTCAGCATGAAACCTACGCGAATTGTTTGATTGGCTGATAAGACAAACACTGGTTTCATTTAAATAGAATAGTTTGAAAATGACAGGTGAGGAAAATAGTTTTGTACTGAGAGAATGCTAGTATTACGTTGATATTGTAACGAGCTTTCTATAAGCCATTAAAATAATTACAATGCACATGTGTCTCTGTGTGTAGTGTCGGCACCCCCCCCCCCACACAGTAACTTATATATCTTACACTACATAACAGACACGAACACACGTAGTGATCTGCTCGGTCCCCTGCTGCCCCGGCAGATCATTACATTACCGTATATACTTTTATAGAGGCATGAGGAACAGAGTGGAAAGTTCACTCATCCTCCATAGAAAAGGGAGGATCCTCCGACCAGACGGGTGTTGTGGCTGGTGGGCTACTGCCCGACGGTTCTATGGAAGTCGCTACGTCCCCGTCAGGGGGCGCGGCTAGCGGTGTCGGGGCTTGGCCCCTTCCCGCGGAAGCTATAACAGTGGCCCGCAAGTACGGGCCCCTCAATGCGTGCGCCTATAGCGGCTGGTGGTAGTGGGCGTGCGTGCACGCCCATGTGAGTGATTGCTATTCGTGTTTCTGTAGGCGCGTTACAACGTTGATCCACAACGCCGCTTGCTTCACGACACCTCAGCGGTCAGCCCCCGCCAGGTGCGACCCCCAGTTACCTGGGGGAGGCCCGACGAGGACGACCAGCGACAGAGGTGCTGACTCCACGCTCCTACAGATAAGGTGAATAGCCCCCGCCCGTCCTGATCTCAGAGCTAGCCGATCACAGTCCGGGCTAAGAGGCTGTCGTGTGTGTGAGGACGGTACCTATTGTATTGTGTTACACCGTCCGGTGTCTACTGATGCCCGACGGTTGATGTCGCGATGTTGTATATATGCTAGTCGCGCGGTAAACTCTGATTGCGCGATGCAGGATTTTGCGTGACGTCAGTGTGACGCGTTCCATTGTGGCGATGTAGATATGCCGCCACACTTTCATATGTATTTAATAAAAAGCTGTTATTTTGACATTACAAACAGACATTTCAATTTTATTTATTTGTATTGATTTGCGGTGCTCGTGGGCGTAACCTTCGGGTTTATACCGAGAAAGGTATCAAACATGATTTCTACACGTTGTGTCTGCTAGTTTAATTTATTGTTTACAACTAGAACAAGTTGTAAAGACTACCTGGTTGTTTATAAAACTTGTAGAAAACTTGACAAAAATGTCAACAAAATAATTAACAAGACGAGTCTGCAACAACGTCAATACATGTTTTATATTCGACACGTTTTTGATAAGTATTTTAAAGACCTAACCTTGTTTATAGGTAAACGCAGGGTGGGAAGAACAAACCATGCATAAGTCTTGTATTTGGCTTCAAAACGAATAGTTTAGTAATCACTTCCGTGTGTTGCAAATTTCTAATTCATTAACCATACAACCTTGTTACAGTAATCCCAAGGAAAGTTTGCGCTTCGGGCATCATCGTCAAATTCCGAAAAACGAACGTGCGATGATGAGATCTAACGTAGAGCTGTTACGACCATGAAACTAACACACAAGGCATATTATTCCATTAATGAATACGTAGAAGATAATGCAAGATATGTGGATAAATATGAGAATTAGTTTTTTAATTCCTAGTATTTAATTTATGATTTTGTTTGTCATTTGCAAATACATATATTTAAATTTATTATTTATATTTACCTAATACTTAGAGTATCAGAAATGTTAATATGTTTCTAAAAATTTATATGTTCGAAATACATTTTGTTTGCCATATTGTTAACTTTGTTTAGTATATAATGCAGCTTTGATTTTACTTGTCATTCAATTTTAACAAAAATTCTGTTAAATTGTAAAAATTTCGTATCTGATTTTTGTACGCCGTTAACGGCAAAACATAGAGATCTGTGTAACTATTTTATTTATTACACCTATTTTTACACCTATGTTTAACAAATAAAAAACTTTGACTTTGACTTTGAAAGTACTTGCCTTTTTTGTATTAGTTAACATGATTACGAAAATATAGATTAACAACTCTATGCAATTCCAAAAAACTTTTCAAAACATTTGAGTGAGGCTGACGATCTGCCACCGGAGTAGGTAGGTAATCCCGACAGCGAGAAACCTTCATATAAACCTGCAATGGTAGGTGCACTACTATATCGCGCGGTATTAGTTCAGTTTTCATAGATTCATATTGTATTTTACCAATTTTGATTCTGAATAAAGATTGATTATTTACTGCCCGCGACTTCGTTTGCGTGGAAGTCGTACAACACCACAATATACTAACACTAGCTTCCGCCCGCGAATTCGTCCGCGTGAAATTTCTTGTTTTCCCGATCCACCCCGTCGCATCGCATCGCCTGTTTGCGCTGTTACTTCGTTTTCGCTTAGCTCTTGTTCTTATTTTTTTTTGCTCGGCTTCTAAGAGTCCTAGCGTAATAATACTTACTCTATAGCCTTCCTCAAGAATTGGGCTATAAAATGCAAAAAGAATTTTTCAAATCTGACTGGTAGTGACAGCGATTAGCGCGTTCAAACAGTCGATAAAAAATAAAATGTGTAGATAACTAACAGTCTATTAGTTTAAAGTGCGTTTTTCTTACTTTAAACATTTTTATACCCGTCGTCATTTCTAAACGAAAGGTCCAATTCGAATAATTTAAAAAAGAATTTACATGTAATTAATCAACCTTGATTACGAAACTATTTATTTGGTTATGGATTAATACCATGTTTATGAAAACACCTTCGCAAATAATGCATTATTTTATAACAAATTTGATTACCATTAAAAAAGTTATAGTGAGCCAACCTTATAAGATAGACATATGCTATCACGGACTTTTTTTAGAACGTTTACAATCCCGTCATACATAAAATTTTATATTTTTATTTTTAACTTTAACCGTTTACGCAGCGCACGCAACGGAAGCCCGCAAAAGGAATAAATTTTCCCCGTTTTTGCAACATTTTTCATTGATGCTCCGCTCCTATTGGTCGTATCGTGATATTATATAACCTATAACCTTCCTCGATAAATGAGCCATCCAACACTAAAAGGATTTTTCAATTCAAACCAGTAGTTCCTGAGATTAGCGCGTTCAACCAAACAACGAAACCATCAAACTCTTCAGCTTTATAATATTAGTATAGATAGTATAGGTTATTAGAAGTTTTGCCTCTGTGGGCGGTTACTCTGTTACGCGACCATCGTACTCATTCGGAAACACAAAGATTACCGAAGCTCATACATTTTCTGGTTGAACTGTAACGTAATTAATTAATTCAATACTAATTGATAAATAAAATGCACAATCATTATTTGTCTGGAAATGGTCTGTTTTTGTGAGTCAATGAATGTATTGAAACAATAGTTAGTACCTACTGGGTACTGTATACTGAAACTATAGAAATAAATGATTATTACTAGATCTATATACTGTATAGTTAAATCAGCTTTTGCCCGTGGCTTTGCCCGCGTAGAGGTCAGAAATTATCCCATGGGAACGTACTACTGAGATAAAAGCATGCTATGTCCTAACCCAGGTCATGGTCTATCTGTGTGCTACATTTAATCGAAATCCGTTCAGACATACAGAGTTACTTTTGCCCTTTTAACTGACTTCAAAAAAGGAGGATTTTTTTTGTATATTTGATGCGATTACTCGAAGACGGCTGGACCGATTTGGAAATATATTTTTTTGTTTGAGAGGGTATACTTTCTAGTTGCTCCCATTTTCATCAAGTCAGGATCTGATTATGGGATCCTGGAGAAATTGAGGGAACTCTTCAAATATTGTTGACACACCTATAGCGATTTAGGTAGTTTTTATAGTAACTCGTGCTTTACTCTCGGAAAGCATCATTTGGTGAAGTGGAACTGATGATGAAGACTACAGATGACCACCAAAGCTTCTCAATAATATAATATTAGTATTTCACGGGTTGCAATTCGATTTCTTTAATATGGTTGCTAAGCAATTTATGCTCGTCATTGTGACGAGTATAAATTTTTGCTCGTCATTGTGCGAAAAAGTTAAGCAAATGTTCGATTAATTGTAATCTGTATCCTTATTTTATTGTTAATATTAAAGAACTTTTTTACGAAAAAAAACAACGACTTTCAAAAAAATACTACAAAGTGATAAATAACTTTAATTTCAGAAGTCCTTGTCTTTGGATCTGGGTTTTATTTTTTTTTCTAGCGACTTCCGAAATTAAAGTTATTTTTCACTTTGTAGTGCTTTTTTTTTGGAAGTCAGTTGTTTTATTGTAAAAAAGTTTTTTATTTTTCATTTTTGTTTGGGTTGGTTCGTAATTTATCTAAGTTACAACAGCGTGATGTCAACTGCTCATCACCTTTTACAAAATATTACTTTTCCCGATGCAGGGACGTTAATGGTTGACGAGTTCTCCTGGTAGTTCACCATCAGTTCCACTTCACCATATGCATTGTAACGAGCATAAATTGCTTAGCAACCATTTTAAAGTACATACTTAATCGAATCGCAACCCGTGAAATACTTATTATCGAGTAGTTCCGGTGGCCATCTGTGGTCTTCATCATCAGTTCCACTTCACCAAATGGTGCTTTCCGAGAGCAAATGCACGAGTTGTGTACTATAAAAAATACCTTCATCGCCATAGGTGAGTTTATTATAAAATTTGAGCAATTCCCTCGAAAGCCGTGGGAGCCCTTCATTACATTCTGACTTGATGACAATAATAATCATAATCATAATCATAATCATAAATCTTTATTTATCTCAACATCATATTACAGGCACTAGTTAATAAAATGCACAATCTTAAGTAGAGGAAGGTGTCTGAGGTAGGAGGGTCCTGAGTTACAGATCACCCGGCTCTCTTTAAAGGACATGTTAATTTACAAAACAGTTAAAGTTAAGATATACTTAATAGGTATTATAAAGTCTGATAATGCAATTGAGTGCAGAATGTAAACAAAAAATAATAATTAAAAACAAAATCAAAGAAAAGCAAGTCAACATAAAGTTCAAAGAAATATACAAATTATGTATATTATTATTCTTTGATACATACTTAGGTATCTAACTAACAAAATAAAATAATAGTGAGCATAACAAAAAATGAAGAATGGAAATGGGGAAATGAAGAATGTTGTGTGTATGAATGTATGTAAGTCTCGGTGTGTGATTGTAAATGTGTGGGTATTATTAAGACACTGGTTTTAATAAGCTTTCAGTGGCAACGTAGTCCAGATTTAATAGCCAAATGCGTAATTTTCTTTTACAAATTTTAATAGCTTTTGTATGAGTGTAAATAGGTATTTTGTTATTAATTGAATTATAAAGAAAAGTGCCAAGAAAACAGAAAAACTTTTGGGAGAAACTAGTGTTATAACGGATGATTGAACAAACATTTGTTGATCGTCTATTTTGTGTTGGTAAATTGAGTTCTAAGGGAAGTTCAGTGTGTTTTTTAGTACTGTCATGAGAATGAACAACTGCCGGACTGTTAGCACTTGGCAGTGTTGGTAAAGTTCGAAGGTTGGATAGAGGATTGGCAAAAAGCAACTAACTTTTAATATGGCTCTTTGGGCTCTCTCTAAATTTATCATATAAGTTGTAGAGGTACCGCCCCAAGTAGTAATGCAATAAACTAGCAGAGACTGGCATAGTGCATAGTAAACTGTTTTAATAACTGATGTATTAGATAAATGTCTTAGATTTTTAAATATGTAAATTAATTTTCGGATTCTTTTAACTACGGTTTCAATGTGTTGTTGGAAGCTGAGACGGTAATCTATGATTATTCCAAGATATTTGATAAAATTTGCTTTAACTAATACAGGACAAGAACAGTGGTTGATGAAATTACATGAGTGGGCTTTCAAGTTGAAGTTTGGTTGATCCTGCGGTCTAAGGGAATATGTCATGTATTTTGTCTTATCGACATTGAGGGTAAGCAAATTAGAATATAGCCATTTATACACCGTATCAAGACCTTGTTGAGCATAATTTTTAACCTCATCCCACGTGTTAGCATCGAATATGGTTTAAGAACAACTTTATTTCTCATAAGAATTGCATACATAATTCACTTACTGAGAAACAATATCTAAAACTAAAATTAATAATTAGAGCGCACAGATGTACGTATATACAATAACAAAACCAAGTAACAAAGAGAAAAAAGAAAAAAATGTGGGTAAACAGATAACATAAACTCAATCGTAAGTAAAGTAAGCCAAGCACAACATGGATGTATGCATTTGATATCACGGCAGTATCATCGGCAAAAGTGATGATTTTGCTGTTTTGCAGCTTGATGTTACATAAATCGTTTATATAAACTAAAAATAATGTTGGACCGAGGATGCTACCCTGTGGAACGCCGTACTGATTAGGAAGTTCGTCGCTAATCCAATTATCTATTTTCGTAGTTTGTGTTCTGTCAGACAAATAGTCTATGAATAGTTGGAGTGGTAGGCTTCTTACTCCCAATGTGACCACCTTAAGAGCATATGCTTTCAATCAAAAAATAATTTTCAAAATCAGTCCACAATTTACCGAGAAAGCAGTGAACATAGAAAAAAAACATACAGTGCGATGCGGTGAGCGGTGGTCACAGTGCTAATCTGTACTGTTAGTTTCGGTGGTCACAGTGCTAATCTGTACTGTTAGTTTCGGTGGTCACAGTGCTAATCTGTACTGTTAGTTTCGGTGGTCACAGTGCTAATCTGTACTGTTAGTTTCGGTGGTCACAGTGCTAATCTGTACTGTTAGTTTCGGTGGTCACAGTGCTAATCTGTACTGTTAGTTTCGGTGGTCACAGTGCTAATCTGTACTGTTAGTTTCGGTGGTCACAGTGCTAATCTGTACTGTTAGTTTCGGTGGTCACAGTGCTAATCTGTACTGTTAGTTTCGGTGGTCACAGTGCTAATCTGTACTGTTTGTTTCGGTAGTCACAGTGCTAATCTGTACTGTTAGTTTCGGTGGTCACAGTGCTAATCTGTACTGTTAGTTTCGGTGGTCACAGTGCTAATCTGTACTGTTTGGTTCGGTAGTCACAGTGCTAATCTGTACTGTTAGTTTCGGTAGTCACAGTGCTAATCTGTACTGTTAGTTTCGGTGGTCACAGTGCTAATCTGTACTGTTAGTTTTGGTGGTCACAGTGCTAATCTGTACTGTTAGTTTTGGTGGTCACAGTGCTAATCTGTACTGTTAGTTTCGGTGGTCACAGTGCTAATCTGTACTGTTTGTTTCGGTAGTCACAGTGCTAATCTGTACTGTTAGTTTCGGTGGTCACAGTGCTAATCTGTACTGTTAGTTTCGGTGGTCACAGTGCTAATCTGTACTGTTAGTTTCGGTGGTCACAGTGCTAATCTGTACTGTTAGTTTCGGTGGTCACAGTGCTAATCTGTACTTTTAGTTTCGGTGGTCACAGTGCTAATCTGTACTGTTAGTTTCGGTGGTCACAGTGCTAATCTGTACTGTTAGTTTCGGTGGTCACAGTGCTAATCTGTACTTTTAGTTTCGGTGGTCACAGTGCTAATCTGTACTGTTAGTTTCGGTGGTCACAGTGCTAATCTGTACTGTTTGTTTCGGTAGTCACAGTGCTAATCTGTACTGTTAGTTTCGGTGGTCACAGTGCTAATCTGTACTGTTAGTTTCGGTGGTCACAGTGCTAATCTGTACTGTTAGTTTCGGTGGTCACAGTGCTAATCTGTACTGTTAGTTTCGGTGGTCACAGTGCTAATCTGTACTGTTTGTTTCGGTAGTCACAGTGCTAATCTGTACTGTTAGTTTTGGTGGTCACAGTGCTAATCTGTACTGTTAGTTTTGGTGGTCACAGTGCTAATCTGTACTGTTAGTTTCGGTGGTCACAGTGCTAATCTGTACTGTTTGTTTCGGTAGTCACAGTGCTAATCTGTACTGTTAGTTTTGGTGGTCACAGTGCTAATCTGTACTGTTAGTTTCGGTGGTCACAGTGCTAATCTGTACTGTTAGTTTCGGTAGTCACAGTGCTAATCTGTACTGTTAGTTTCGGTGGTCACAGATAAGATAAGATAAGATAAGTCTTTATTTGCTTTAAACATGGTATAATGGTGTTACAGTCTTATACAATGTCCACATGTTTAGCTATACAGAATATCAATTGCATGCAAAATAATTATCATGTCAAAACAACAGTAAATATTAATTAAATCATTCAAATTATTAGATGGATATATTATTATAAAATGTCAAAGAAATCTTTAATGTCATAGAAATTATGTCCAATGAGCCACTTATACAGCTTATTTTTAAATGAGCTACAATTATTTATACATTTGAGTTCTTTCGGAATTTTGTTGAAAATGCGTACACACATCACAAGGCAGCTTTTAGCATACTTGGCTGATTTAGGATTACCTATCCTTCGTTACAAGTCTGTGTGGATCCCTTGTTGGACGAGAGATCACTTCATTAGCTTTTCTGAACAATCCCCTATTACTGTAGACAAAGTTACAGATTGCGTATATGTAAAGTGCAGGAAGTGGTAACAGACCAAGCTTTTTAAAAAATGGCTTACAAGATTCATCAGAACGAAGTCCGCAAATGGCCCTGATGCACCTTTTTTGTGCAATGAATATTCTGTCTTAATCTGTACTGTTCCCCCATACGATAAGCCCGTAACTTAAAATAGATTCGATATATGCATGGTAGTTTTTGCGAAGGTGTTTTCATAAACATGGTATAATCCTTATCCAAATAAATATTTTCATAAGCAAGGTTGATTAAGTGCATGTACATTCCTTTTTAAAATATTCGAATTGGACCTTTCGTTTAGAAATTACGACGGGTATAAAAATGCTTAAAGTAAGAAAAATGCGCTTAGTCTATTAGTTACCGACACATTTATTTTTTTATTGACTGTTTGAATGCGCTTAGCTCTGTCACTACCAGTCGGATTTGATTTTTTTTTTTTTGCATTTCATAGCGCAATTCTTGAGGAAGGCTATAAGGAATGTAACATTACGCTAAGACCCTTAGAAGCCGAACAAAAAGAAAAAAAGTAAGAAAGAGCGCTAAGCGAAAACGAAGTAACAGCGCGGGCGGGCGATGCGATGCGACGGGGTGGGTCGGGGGAACAAGAAATTTCACGCGGACGAAGTCGCGGGCGGAAGTTAGTTTAGCATAAAGTTGTTATTTTGACATTACAAACAGACACTCCAATTTTATTTATTTGTATAGATGTATAGATTCACAGTGTGTGAGACGCTTTATTATAAATCGAAGGAATGATTGTTTCAGGTACATATTGAAGGACGGTCTGCAAGGCAGTGACTCCGCCTACAGGAAACGGAAATGGTTTTACTACGCGAACATTGTGTTCATAGCGGTGTACTTGTACTTTATTTGGAAGCTCGTGTACTTTGTGTACTCGACCCTCGCTATGATGTTCGCTATTTAATTTCTGTTATAGGAAAAATGTGTTTTTTTTTAATTTTTGGTGACTGATTTTTTGTTTTATAAGTAAATAAAAATACTTTATTTCATACCTTGATCCATATTGTGTTAGCCCATCCTTATCCATACAGACTTGTATGCATACTATGTTAGCACAAAGATATTAATATTTTTTTTAATTCATATATCTGTTGCACTCACCTGACACACGCGTCAGAAAGCGGTTGAGAACTATATGTGTAGGTAATGTATCCACTTAATTATCAAGCTTCGAGTGTCAGAATGGTTACTAGTTGTTTACCGTGTATGAAAGTATGGACTTAAGATTGTGTTGTGTAGGGAAAGGATTTTATGAAGAAAAGCACAGAAAGACAAGACTAGGCATTTATTTCAATTAAGCTTGTCAGTTAAATACGTTAATGCGAAAACTAGTTGTCCGTTCCAACACTAGGTCAGCATACAGAAGAAGGACAAAGAAACTCCACGGCAGCTTGTTTTAACATATTATCAATACATTTTTACATTAGCATAAATTATTGTTTCTCTTGGATCATTTCTCAAACTTATATCAACTTAAAACGTACAGAAACAGAACCTGAATATTCCTTAGTTTGATTTCACATAATTATGAGACTTAATAAAACACCTAAGTAGGTACAGAAAACATAGTTATCAGCAACCATCAAGAAATATTATGATCAATTAACTTACGTGAACATTTTGTGTAGTCCATCACCACAGTCGTTTTTAATGTTTTGCAAAGTTCCCCAGCCTTGGCAGCCTTAGCCTTCGCAGGTACCTCCTTTATATCTTTTCCATATTACCCAAGTACCTCCAACATTCCCACCATTTTCAAATCTAATTTAGCAGAACTGTTTTAAAACATTATAAGATATTTAATGTATTTTTATAACAATTTATCTGACTTTATTTAGATGAAGTCACCTAAACATAACATCGACTGAGTTTACTACATTTATTATTTATAACAACTTATATATCAAAAATAGCACATAAAATTAAGAAAATATTTTACATACGTATTGTAGTGAAAAAAAATATAAAGGAAAAACACTTTTTCGCCGAAACACGTTTAATTTTGTTACATTAAAGAAAATAGAAAAAATATTGGAATTTAGTATAAAAAGTAAAAAAAATGAATATTTAAGGTATCAAAAAGGTTGATTTATAAAAAATAGCAGAGAACTTTGGTCCGATAGGGTAAGGTACGCGAATATCGAAAGAAAAAAAAACGTCCTAACGAGTCGATTGCAATCGCTATTAGGTAACGCTCCCAAAATATATCGTAATGGAAAAAAAGATCAGAGAACCAAGGTATCTCGCATTTTACAGGTTTGAAAATTTAAAATTAAATAGTGGACGAATTAAAAATTAGCAGAGTTACTAACTACATTACTTAACTAGTATGTAAAAATATCGCATAAAATCGTTGTCCAGCGTGATTACGTCCGGCGAGGTGTCGTAGACTGCAGGAGCTGGCTCCCTGGCTCAGGAGTTGCCGTTGCTTGTGTGACCTTCGCAGCAAGATGCGACCAAATACTCGGCGTTGACCAACGATGTGAAGCGTTATTTTGGGCCAGAACCTGGAGGCCGAAAGGCAGCCTGTTCTAAACTGATTGATCCTAAGACAAAATGCATTAGAGTTAGACCAGAGTGATCAGACTGAACTTACGATTGAGGAAAACGATTAAAAGAAACGTACCAGGAAAATAAAGATGAAACCTCCTGACTCAAACCATGGAGTATTGAATTCGTGCTTGAAAAAATCGTTCCTATGACAATAAATAGCGGATATTAGCACAGAAGATAAAAAAGACCACAAACATACTGTACAGTCTTAAACTGTACATGTTTTGCTGACGCGGTGGCTTGCACCAGACGTGCGTCATTTCATTACTATACATATACATACCTTACAATAAATCAACGAGTGCGATTACTGCTACGCGGTGACTAACATTAGAGAAAGGAATCGTCAACAGTTTTACTTGTAAACACTATTTATACGTAATAAACCTAACGGGAACTAAGTGATATTTTCTCTACGCGCTTCAACCTGAACCACAACAACCTCTGCAAGTGTACGAACCGTACACATACTACGGCAACAACATAACAGGACTACATACCGAAGGTAAAAGATAGGACGACAAGGATAGCAACTTGCTATTTTTATATAGCCAGCAATAAGAATTCACACATTACACGTGAATTTACTACTAACTGGGTCAGTATCAACCGATCAATTTTTTGCAACTGACGCACCATACTGAAAAATATGAGGACCCATCTGTCAGAAAAAAATAATTTCAATCACGAAATAAATTCTATTCTATTCTATTTTTCTCTATGGCAATGGTGCCGATGTCGACAATTCTGCCAATGTCAGATGTGTTGAGAAAAAACGTGCGGAAAAAAAAGAAAAAGAAAAAAAAAAAAGTTAAACCTAAATCCAATACTAGGTAACGTAAACTATTAAGGTATACTAATTGAATTTAGTGTGAAACTTGTTGACAAGTATTAGTACACTTAAACAAACAGATAAAAAATATTGTTAATAAATATGAAAGTTAGTTGGGACAGGGATCTTTAATTTAGGGAGATGGCTATACAAGTCGTGGGCTGGGTTATTATTGGAGCAGTTAAAAAAGATGTGCTCCAAAGTACCTTCATCCAACCCACATTCACAAAGCGACGAGTCTCTGACCCGGATTTTGCGAAGGAAAACCGGAGAACAACAATGGCCTATACGGAGACGGCAAAGAATAGATATCACTTTCTTGGATATCTTTTTATAAGGGTAAAACCAAGGCTTGGGTGTAACATTAGGCTGTACTGCATGGTAAAAAGCACCTTTCCGTTTACTTGTATTCTGCCACTGCACCTGCCATGAGGATAGCAAGCTCTTTTTTGGAAGGCTCAGCAAATCATAGCCCTGACATTGAAAATATTTAAGGTCAACAGTTTGGGACGTAACAGCATCCTTAGCAAGAGCATCAACATATTCGTTTCCTCTTATGCCACAATGGCTAGGAATCCAAACCAAGTGTACGGTCTTGTGATTCTTGGCACAAGAGAAAAGAGACTTTTTGATTTGCAGCAGAATTGGACTGTGCAGTTTACTTTTAAAAGGATCCTGCTCCAAAGCTTGCAAACAACTAAGTGAGTCTGTAAAGATGACACCAAAACTTATGTTATGAGCCTCTATAAATAAACACGCTTCTAATATGGCCACGCACTCACCCGTAAACACTGATGATTGTACAGGGCATTTGAATTTTAACACGATGTTGGAGTTTTGGTAGTATACCGCAGCACCAGTGCAACTCCCATCTGATAATTTAGAAGCGTCCGTGAAAAATCTTTCGAAATTGTACCATCTCTCACCAACCGCCGCGTTAAAGACAGAGTCCGCCGAAGGAGACTTTTTCGATATGCCGATATTGTAAAAAATATCTGGTTTAAAACATATTATTTCATAGTCAAAACTAAAAATGGGGAGTTTCAGAGATTGAACAATGGGGGAATCTAAATTTTGATAACAGCGGAAGGATTTTAAAAATAAAGGGACTTCTTTATGGTTCCAATACTTGGAACTTCGGCATAGTTTATCCAAATCGTCTATTTTTTTAACAAGAGGGTGGGAGGATTTGGTAATGATTCTAGCCCAAAATCTCGATGCTAGATACTGCCTTCTCAAGGCCAGCGGAGGTTTATTTATTTATATATACTTTATTGTACACCAGATTACACATTACATAAAGATACATCTTAAACTACAAAATATACAATTGGCGGCCTTATCGCATACTGCGATCTCTTCCAGGCAACCTTGGAATGGACAGTGATTTTATGGACATTAAATGGGGTTGTTCTTGGTGCAAATTAAAAGTATAGTAGTAGTAGTAGTAGTAGTAGTAGTAGGTTCTGCGCACTCTACCTGCAATGCGTTAATTGGTGAGGACTTCATACAACCGGATACGATCCGTAGACACTTAGCCTGAATCTTGTCCAAACTTGCCAAAGCACCTTTGTTGCAGGGAATTAAAAGAAAAGATCCGTAGTCCAGAACACTCCGGATTAAGGCATTGTATACCAGTTTTATGGTGTAGGGATGTGCACCCCACCAGACACCAGCGAGCACTTTTAAAACGGGAATAGTTCTCTCGCATCTATTTACTAAATAATTTAGGTGATGTAAACCACTCAATTTGGAATCTAAAATAACGCCTAAAAATTTTACTTTTGATGAAATCGGTATACAATGCTCTTGTATGCCCACTGAAATTCGTGGGATCAGCCTCCTGCGGGAAAACACAACTACAGCACTTTTGGGGGCAGACAAACTCAGACCGTGGGATTTTAGCCATTGGTTTAGAGAGTCCAGGGATACGCACAGAGATGATGCAGCGTCGCTAACTGAGTTATTACAGACATATAAAGCCAAATCGTCCGCGTACTGGAGAATCTGACAATCATTATTGAGGCATGATCCGATGTCAACTGTATATATATTGTACAGTAAAGGACTAAGAACAGAGCCTTGTGGTAGGCCCTTCCATGACATCCTGACGTCAAATTCCTCACCCGAAACTCTCAAAACCAAAGATCTAGACATGAGCAAACTACAGATGCACTGTGTCATCCTCTCCGGTATTCTCAGCTGTTGCAGTTTTTGCCTGAGAATGGGAAGAAGGACATTGTCATAAGCAGAGGAAATATCTAAAAAGGCCGCGACTACGGATTCATTTTTCGAGAACGATGAGCGTATATCTGAAACCAAAACCCCAACACTATCCATGGCACTGAGTCCCTTTCTAAAACCAAATTGAGATCTAGGAAGTAAGTCTCTGGATTCTATTATGAATTCAAGTCGGTTCTTTACTAGGTGTTCCAATAATTTTGCAAGGACTGATGACAAAGCGATTGGTCTGAAGTTGTTTGGGTCATCAGCGTGCTTGCCAGGTTTCAAAATAGGTATGATAATTTGAGTTTTCCACTGGTTGGGGACCCAGCCATTGGAATAACAAAAATTTACAATGTCTAAAAAATACATTTTTGCTCTATGCCCTGCATGTGACAAAAAGGAATAGACAATACCGTCTATACCAGGGGCAGAGTCATGGACATGTTTTAAAACCGAGTTAAGCTCCTGCATAGAAAATGGTGCATCAAAAGGGTCCTCTGAAGCAATGAAAGACGGCTGATTATGCTCTGTTTGCGATGGTACATACGGAGGGGCCAGTTTATCGAAAAATTGCTCAGCAGTCTCTCGAGGGATGGGAGAAGAAATTGAAGGGGAACATCCAGATCTAAAACGGTTGATCTTCTTCCATACTACTGATAAAGGAGTGGAGGGGGACAGGGAATTACAAAAGTCTGCCCAACCAGCACGTTTCTTCCTTCGCAGCAATCTTTTAGATTTGGCGAGAACTCTATTAAAAGCTATTAGGTTATCGCTAACCATCGCTTCATTATACACCTTTTCAGCATCATTCCTTTCCCTTATTGCTGTTGTGCATTCCTGATCCCACCATGGTGGAGGGGGAATCTGACCACGCGCTGAGTTTTTAATAGGAAAGCATGAGTCTGCACTAGCTGTTATGGCAGAAATAAAATTATCATAACAGTTTGTTACATGGAGGGGACTAGGAGAATCAAAATCACGGGAAACTAAATTTGGAAGAAAATCAATTTTGTCCTCCAGTAGTGATGCATACTTCGTCCAATCAGGATTAGACAAATTGTACCTCAGAAGTGGAGGGCTCGATTTTTCTAAATAAGTTCTTTCAGCCAAAGATATTATAATTGGATAGTGGTCACTACCATGCGTCAAACTGGTACATTCCCAATGGCACGACGCCGCGATGTCCAGTGTGCAAAAAGTAAGGTCAACGCAGCTCTTAAGCTGTCCAGGAAGGGACCTACGGGTTGGGCAACCATTGTTTAAAATACAAAGATTAAGGTCGTCTAAGATTTCAACTAAACCTACCCCGAAAGAGTCGCAACGTTCAGAACCCCACCTATAGTGATGGCAGTTGAAGTCCCCCATAACAAGTACAGGGCCTTCTATGTTTTCCAGCGTACTTTTTAAGATTGGAAGGAAACTTTGATGAGGGTGCGCAATATAAACGGATAAGAGGGTTATACCCTCTACCCTACCAGCCACAATGCTAATATCATCACCTAGAGGAGGCAAAGACGCAGCCACAAGTGGGACACGATTGTTCACGCAGAGAGCCGACCCGCCATAGCCATCAGATCGGTCGCATCTGAGAATATTAAAAGAGGGTAAACGGAAACTAAGACCCAGGACTAGCCAAGTCTCAGCGAGGGAACAAGCTAAAGGTTTGTATTTGTTCAAAAGGAATGTGAGCTCGTGCTTCTTATGCCACACGCTCCTCACATTCCATTGAAGGAACACCAACCGAGCCATTATTATGGGATGAAAGCGAATTTATAAGTGCAGTAGCAACGTTGGACGGTAATTGAGTTTTATTGGGTGAAGACATTAAAGTTAACAGAAGTTTACTAAGAAGTTCAATTATTGAAGACAAGTTTTCAGAAGATTCTGTGAGTTGAAGATTAAGAGCACAGCCATTAGGCTGGGAAGATTGGGGAGTGCTAGTGAGCAGCTGGTGAGCTGTTTTATCATAGGAGGGAGAGAGGGGAGCATGGGTCCTTGGCTTAAGAGACACAGTTTTACGATATGACTGGGGCTGTGTTTTAGCAATGTCTGCATAGCTACGAGTAGAAATGGGAACAGTTTGACTTGCTTCTGAATAAGACATTACCTTCTCAGCCATAATTGATTTAATTGTCCTCTGTCTGCTGTACTCCGGACAGGCCCTGCTATTTGCAAAGTGACTTCCAGAGCACAACACACAGAAGGCTTCGCTCTCAGCAATGCTACAACCATCACCGGGGTGATCATTGCCACACTTACTGCAACGGGGTTTGGAACGACAAAGGGATTCCATGTGACCAAATCGGCAACACTTGCGGCACTGAATTGTGGGGTAGATATATTGTTCCACGGTTAAGGCTGTATAAAAACAGAAAATTCTTTTTGGTAAAACTTGGCCATCAAAGGTAATGACACAAGTTTCTGTGGGTCTATATTCTGTTAAACCGTCTTTGGTAACTTTTCTATTTAACCGTCTGACTTTAATAATTGGACCACAGCCTTCTGGAACCTTTAAATAATTTAAAACTTCTTCTTCTGAGAAGTCATTCGGGATGCCACTTACAACACCCATACGGGTTATATTAAAAGATGGAATGACTGCCTCATATAAGTTTTTCCCTAAAACATTGTTTGTTATAAAAGCGTTAGCATCCTGAGGGGATGCAAACTCAACCGATACACGGTTTCTACCAACTCGCTTAACAGAAGTAATTTTATGAATATTATTAATTGATAAAAAACGCCCAAATGTAACTGGGTGTAGGGTAGTTCCAGCATTTGATTGTGCTTCCTGACGGGAAACATGGATGATAAAAGGGCCTTTATCTAACGCTGAGTACCTCACACGACCTACATGAGTTCTCGGTTGTTTAGTTGGGCGATTGGATAGCTCATCCTCGTTACCGGGGCGTTTGCGATTAAGCTGGGATGTATGAATTTGGGAATCCAGATTACAGACTACATCTGCAAACTGGCTTAATGGGTTGGGAGTGGGACTTGGGTAGGACGGGGAAAAGCCGGTGATGGGGGTAGAAGGAGTAATAATATCATCAGGAGGGTCGGGGGGTTTATTTTTATCCATATTCATATTGATTATGAATGATGACCGATATAATTAAAAAAAAAAAACAAACAATAAACAAACCTGATAGCAGGTAACAACGAAACAACACAAAAACAAACACAATAACAAGTCACACTAAACACAATAACACAGGAAAACAGTAAAAATTCTGAACACACGTGTTACCCAAGATCACACTGTGGCGAGCATCACGAAATAAAAAGGTAAAAAAAATCGACCAGAATCAATGACAAACGGTTGACATTAAAGAACCAAAAAGTTTTGACATGCAGAGTTATGCTGCATTATGTATAATTCTGCTATTCTAAAATTTAAGGTAAAAGTAAAATAAGATTTTGTATTTATTTAGACCGACTCACAGATCACCGGTTTCGTTCGGAATTGATTCGTCTAGAAATACTCTTGACAGTTTAGCAAGAATTATAATACATACTAATTCCATGCAATTTAGGAAAAGAAATCAAATATTAATTTTATGTGATTCTACATTAAACTAATAACCTAAGCTATATACTTACAATAACCAAATTAGAAAAAAATGAAACTAACAACATTATTAAATTATTATTATTAAGCACAAAAATACTTACATCACATAGTACAAACATGACATAGTGCAACATAGACACAAACATACTTTACTTTCATGCTGAGATAGGAGCCTTTTTGGCCTCGCACAGGTCTTCTTTGTTTTGTATTTTTTTTCTTTCCTTTTGTTTTATTTGTGTTTAAGGCGACCTATACCAAATATTGCATCACTTTGATTCAAAAATAAACAAAGAAATAGTGATTGTTTAAAGCCAAAAAAAATAATATTGTAGTTTACCATATGTACTTTGACTTTTTGTGGTTCAAAACATGACATCGAAAACTTCGCTCGATCAAAAAAAAATCGGAAGAGGAGTCTAATCAATGTTTTTTTTGATGTTTTTCTAATTTTTCTTGAAGCTTATGAAAGCAATACTTCCAAAAAATATGTCTGTAAAAAGTTCATATCAAATAGAAGAACAATTTGTGGTTACATTTTGCAAAATAGTTAAATTCATTTAATAATAAAATATTATATAATACAGCGGCTTGCGCACGGCGATTCAGGCCTTGACGACGTAGGACCTATGTCCGTTTTGCTAGCGCACGGCTGTTCCGCTAATTTATCGAACAATTCATTCGTAGGACATAGTGTAAATAAGTCAATATGTTTTTTTTTGGGTTTCGTATGTTCGAATGAAAAACGGAACCCTTATTTAGGAACGAAGTTCTGTAACGCAGCTTGCGGTAGGAGTTAAATGGTAGAAATCGTCACGAGTCGACTTTCAAAGTGTAAATTTGGTCAAAATGAAAATCCAAGATGGCGGCCGTGAAAATTTTCAAATTTTCCTTCATGGGTGTCGTTTTCATGGTTTTCGCGGGTGCTAAAGCCGATAGTAAAGTCAAAATGAAAATCCAAGATGGCGGCTGTAAAACTTTTGTTTTTTTTGCCTCGGGGGACTTCCGACAGGACCAAAGATCCTTGTTACGTGATGACTCTTACATGATTTTAAATAAAAACAAAAGTTTTACAGCCGCCATCTTGTATTTTCATTTTGACTTTGCTATCGGTTTCAGTACCCTCGAAAACCTTGAAAACGATACCCATGACGAAAAATTTGAACATTTTCGCAGCCGCCATCTTGAATTTTCATTTTGACTTTACTGTCGGCTTTAGCACCCGCGAAAACCATGAAAACGACACCCATGATGAAAAACTTGAAAATTTTCACAGCCGCCATCTTGAATTTTCATTTTGACTTTACTATCGGCTTTAACACCCTCGAAAACCTTGAAAACGACACCCATGAAGGAAAATTTGAAAATTTTCTCTCTTGATAGAGAGAGAGAGATGAACGCGCTATTTCGTTAGTGACGATTTCTGCCAAGCCGCGTCAAAGAACTTCGTTCCAATGAGTTGACCTACTGCCTACACGACACGCTTACCTATACTGTGACACATTTTGGGTTCATGCAAGTTCACGCTGGCGACGTAAGCGCACGGCTCGCTCCGTGGGTAGGTTGGTAGCGTTAAATACCTACTTCGCAGGGTCTACCTCGCCTTAAGATATTGTTAGTTTTAATGTTATTTTTATTGTTGTATTTCCTGTGCGTGTCCTAATATAATAATATAATCATTTATTTCAGATTCATCTTACGATTACATCCATATTTGTTAGTACAATAAATTGCAAGCTTACAAACTAGTGTTAGTAATAATATAATTAATAATTGATTAAGTGGCAGGTCCGGGTGGACTCCCCAATGATGGTGACAAATCATTACACGACTGCATGCAGCCGTATCCAGCGAGCCAGCATCGGAGAGTCCCACCGGTCCGCCAGCACGCGCAGGATGGTGTTGGGACTGTCGCGCGTGCGGCGCATGATAGAAGCGCATCGTTTGCGCATGATGGCCGCAAAGCCGTCTGTGCCAGCCGCCGCGAACATCGCGGAGGCACTGCAGTGGCGCGGCAGCCCCATCAGCACCCGGAACGCGTTATTGTATTGAACGCGCAGATCGCTGTATGTCCGCTGCGTATAGCTAACCCACAGGCTGCAGGCGTAAAAGGACTGACAGTACGCTTTAAAAAGCGCAACTTTGACAGTCCACGTGCATCGTGAAAACCTGCGGGCTAACATGTTGCATCGGACAGACAGCGCTCTGCGCTCCCTCTCAACATCTACACTGTCCTTGAGATCCTCAGTGACCCAGTGGCCCAAATATTTAAATTGCTCGACTTTGTTTAGAGCTGTACCACATAAAGTGAAATTCGGAACGAATGTGTATCGCTTGTTGTCCGGCCTGAAAATCATTATTTCACTCTTTTTCGTGTTGTATTTGAGCCCATGAATCACCGCGTAGGACTCACAAATTTTCAGGAGCTTTCGTAAGGCACCAATCGATGGGCTCAGCAGCACCATATCGTCTGCGTAGCTGATGTTATTCACACACACACCATCTATATGACACCCGATGCCGGTGCTGCTGAGCTCATCGATCAGTCGGTTGACGTACACGTTGAAGAGCGTGGGAGAGGTCAGCCCCCCCTGCCTCACCCCGCACTCCAGCCCGTACTCCTCTGAGAGAGCGCCTGTCCATCTCACAAAATTCTTTTGATTTTTATACCAATGCTTAAATAATAACACAATTTCCCCAGGTAGACAGGTTTCATCCCTTAATTTACCCCATAAAATATCGTACGATACAAGATCGAACGCTTTCGATAAATCCAGGTAGCATGCATACACTGGGGTCTTTCTACTCGTGTAATACTGTACAGTCCGCTTGAGGCACAGGATAGCACTCTCGGTGGAAAGCCCGGGCCTGAAGCCGAACTGCGCGTCGTTTAGCGAGACGTGTTTATCCAGGTGCTGACCAAGCAGACTGTCCAGCACTTTTGCGACCACTGTGGCTAGAGAGATCGGTCTATAGTTGTTTACATCTGATGCATCACCAGTTTTATTTTTGATGATTGGTACAACTATAGTACGCATTAGATCACCGGGCAGATGGGAGTGGCCTAAGCACAGGGTAAAAAACATAGAGAGCACTCTGGGTAGGTGTAAACCTGCGTGCTGCAGGTGCTCGATGCTAAGGCTGTCATGACCCGGGGATTTACCCCTCGACATGCCCTTGATCACCGCACACACTTCCTTCGTAGTAAAATGAACACTCCGCTCACTACCTTCCTCAGCATCGAGCACCTGCCGCGCCAGCCCCAGAGCGGAGTCCACCCTGAAATGGTGGGAGAACATAGTGGCGATCTCGCTAGGCTCGTGCACTCCCGCCACGCTGACAGGACGGCCCTGCTTATGATTCATTTTATTGGTGTTTTTCCAGAACTGACCGAATTTCTTGCTTGAGTGAAGTTCAGCTATAATATCCATTTTTATCTGGTTTTGGTTATTCTGACACCACTTTAATTTTGATTTAAAAGCGCGTCTGGTTTCACACATGTCATTAAAAAGACGGCCCGCCCCGGGCTTACCTCCATATAACCAAGCCTGAAAACATAGCCGGGCCCTCCTATGAGCATCACGGACGTGCCTGTTCCACCCGGTTATGTATTTACCTCTACGCTTTTCGGTGACATTATAACTATATATAGCGGCCTCAGAAAGTATACAAATAATCTCGTCATACATATTATCTAACAGGGTTTTATGACTTTTGTTACAACACATATTATCTGAGCAGTTTCTTAGTTCTGAAGGAAAATCAATTTCACGAAGTCTAGAGTGACATACATTTTTAAATTTCGCTATCTGAGTCGAGTCACGTTCACCCCAGACTATTCTATTTATACAAACAGTAGGTATACAAATCTTAGGCTTAACTAAATTTAAATTACATAGTATAGACACAGGGTAATGATCAGACCAGTAGGTATCATATAACACAGAGGCCGCGGACACAGTGTGCCGAGCGGCACTAGTCACAAGACAGTGGTCGAGCCAGCGCCGACAGCCGTGCGCATCACTGACAAACGTATGACTGTCCGGCGGCATCAGTTCCAAGTCTACACAGGACCACGATTGATCCGCACAAAAAGTTAAGAGTTCAGTAGCAAATGACTCACCGGGGTGCGCATTGTAGTCCCCTAACATAAACACCGACTCCACATTGTGACTGTCAATTATGGCAGTCATTTCACTGAGACACTCTGTGAATTCCACTAAGTTTTCATTGGACTGGGTAGGCATATATACGGAAAATATCAATATGGAACGATCACTGAGCTCGATTTTTATCGCGGCGAGACGCACACTATTGCACTTCACTACGGCTACCGTCGGAAACGCAACCTTTCGCCACAGTAGGGCAACTCCGCCGTAGGGCCTACCGCGTAAGACCCCTGCCGCAATATCCACTGCAGACGTACCCGTACAGGCGAAGTCGTCGTCTATCGCGGCCAGGTACCCGAGGTCGTGCGGCAGTAGCCACGTCTCCTGCAGCGCCACAACATCAGCCGAGCGACAAAGCTTCCGCACACAATCCACTGATCTCATCACGTTTCTGCAGTTAAAACTTAGTAAATTGATGTTATTCATAAATTAGAACTGCCAATATTCTCGCCAGTCACACGGACATTTTCCTTATCTCGTCTGATGATGTTTATAAATCGACGATAGGCCACACCCTTTGGCCAGAAGTCATCACTCAGTAAAATTATTAACGAACGTTTAGGTACGAATATTTTGTATGATTCGTAATCCTTCGCTAACTTCATTTCCATTTTTTCAATTTTAACATCAATGTTAATCTTCTTCATAATGTAGGTACGGATGTCACACACGGACACGCCCTTCGCCACATTATATATGTACATGGGAACCTTAGTTTCCGCTGCCATAAAATTACTTCCAGGCTCAGGAATTGCTTTTCCTCGCTTTCCAACGAAACGGTTCCGTAACCTTTTGTTTTGGACACGAACCCACTGGTCATTCGGGGTCTGTGTTTTCCATTTCCCTTCTCGAACAATCTCCGCCAGCGATTTCTGCTTAGGTACGATAGGGCCAGATCCATATTTGTCGACCGTGTGTCCCATGGCCGAGTCGAGTGGTGGTGGTATCAGCGCAGTACAGGTGGCCGGATTAGATCGATACCTAAATAAAATGTTTTTATTTCTTTCTTTATTTCTTTCTTTCTTACATTATGAAAAATGTATGTATTATTTTGCTTGTAGCATAATATAAATATTAATACCCTTGCGAATTCACTCACACAACATGTAAATACATCAATCTGAGTCTGAAGGTCGTTGATGGTACGGATAGCTCTGGTGAGGGGTGCCTTGGCAAGCAGGTTAGTTCTCGCTGTCGGTACCAGTAGCAGTGGCGGGCTGCGCCGCCTCCACACGTAGCGGTCCGGCACACACAGACTCAAGCGCTGCAATACTCCCGGGTTACTCTCCACTCCACGAAGCACCTTCACCAAGTAGGCGACCAGCGTAAACTCCCGTCAGACATGCAATTGATTATAGCCAACCATGCCCAGGACAAACAGAGTGGGATACATCAGTGGGTAAAACGGATATACCCCATACAATTTCCTGTACAAATGGCGCGTAAACTTGTTCTGGACACGCTCCAACATTACAGAGTACTTAGCTTCATGTGGAGCCCATATGACCGCACTATGTTCCAGATGACTCCTGACTAGTGCGTCATACAGGACCCTAACTGCTGTGATGTTTGTGAAGCTTTGTGTCTGTCTCAGAACAAATCCCAAGTTTCTGTAAGCCTTCTTACAGATCCTGGTTACATGCTCACGGAATGTCAGAACGGGAGTCATGAAAACACCCAAGTCTCGCACCTCCGTGACTCGTTGCATTGGCGCCGCGTCCACCCTGTACTCATAGAACAGAGGTGTACGAGCACGAGTGAAACTCATCAACGAGCACTTGGATACGTTGAAGTACAGTTTGCTTTCATGGCTCCATTGTACTATTCGATCGATCATCTTCCTATAGGCGCCTGCAATCAGACTCGGACCTAATCTCTAGCAGCAACTTGAGGTCATCATTGTCTTACGACTTCCGGCAAATTGTTTATCATAATTATGAATTTTAGAGGCCCCAAGTTGGTGCCATGACTTACACCCGACCAAGTGTCATATAAGTCGGATTCACATCCGTTGCAGTCCACGTACTGCTGTCTGCCTTGGATGTAACTGGCGAAAAACCGCAATAGATGCTGGGTGTTTCCGCAGTAAGATGTCATTGTCAACGGTGTCAAAAGCTTTTCTGAAGTCAAAATAAGCTGCGTCCATCTGCACCCCAGCATCCACCGCCGGCACCACGCGGCCCATGAAACCAAGGAGATCGGTAGCAGTGCTGCGCCCCGGCCGGAATCCGTGCTGCGCATCCGATAACTATCCGCGCACTTGCTCTTGCATACAGCGCTGAATGGCAGACTCGAATACCTTTGCCGGCGTTGACAACACCGCCACCGGCCTGTACCCACTGATGTCAGCTCCCACCCTGCCTTTGGGCACTGGAATGACTCGCGTAATCTTCCACCGAGCTGAGAACTTCGCAGAATGAAGACATGCGTTAAATATATAAAGTAAAGGTTCCGCGAGTACCCTACCACAATCTTTAAAAAGAAACGCTGGTATAACATCCGGGCTTGAGGCGGTCGAGTGCACTTTTAACGTCCCTAAGACTTAGATTATTAATTCGCACGCATGCACTACCAGTGTTTCCCACTTCCGCTGCTGCCGCTTCTGAGTCTAGTCGTGGCGGCGCACTACTATATACCGACTCAAAATAAGTCGCGAACTGCTCAGCACACTCCTGGTCTGACAGATACTGACCGTCCTTTATAATATCCTGTCCATTCGTTGTACTTTTCTGCGATCGTATGTATTGCCAAAATGACTTAGGGTCTTTCGCGAACTGACATAGAATCTTATTTTGATACTGTTTGCGTGCAATTTCTATTATTTTCTTAATATGTGCTCTATATTTCGAATATTCGTCGTAATCACTATATAATTTCGTTGTTTTATATACTTTATGTAGTCTGGCTTTAATTTTTAAGTTTTTTATTAAATCGCTCGTGTACCATTTGGGGTACATATATCGCTGTTTGACAGTAAATGTTTTCCTAGGAACACTTGCATCTAAAATACTATTAAGTTTATCGTAAAAGAAATTCAAAATATCTTCCACATCGCTCTGCTGAAACATATCGGTCTAATCAGCAGATGCTAACATAGAATATAGCAATTCATAATCCGCCCTATAAAAGTGCCAACGGGGTCTAGTAGCAGTGCGTGTGCCCACGGTGCTGGCGGGCGCGGGGCGCGGGGCGCGGGGCGCGGGGCGCGGGGCGCTCGCACCCGCGAGCCACACGCTCGTTGCGAGCGGCGGGTGATGTGCATCCACAGGCACGAGCGACCCATCCGCTGATCCGCCATCACCACTGACACCTCACGAAGACCCGAACTTAATATAAAATCTAGTTGTCTATTTAAACAGTTAGGTACATTATTGTTTTGAATGAATCTGCAATAGGTCAAAAAATATTCATAATAATCATGTTCGTAACCATCATCCACAGCCCGACTTCATCCATTGCTGGACATAGTATCATGTTCACTACCATCATCCACAGCCCGACTTCATCCATTGCTGGACATAGTATCATGTTCACTACCATCATCCACAGCCCGACTTCATCCATTGCTGGACATTTATTTTATTTTTATTTTATTTTATTAATTTTTAGGAAAACTTACAGCTAATACATATCAATATCAAATAGAATGTGTAAAAGATGGCCAATTACAAGCTTCCACTAATGATAAAATTGAGTAATATTAACAAATACGCGAAAACAGCGATGTAAGAATTACGCAAATGGAGTATCCCACGCTCAAAAAATAAAATTGAGAGAAAAAAAAAATAAATGGTTATGCATCGAAAAACCAATTATTCAAACCCTTCTTAACTTCCTTAATGCTACTAGTAAATAAATCTAGCTCGACATCCCGACACACCATATTGAAAGTACGACAAGCTCTTATCACGTACGAGTTCTGTCTGTAGGTAGTTCTGCCCTGAGGCTCATGAAGAAGACGTGGTCTCCGAAGAAATACACTTGGTACACGAAGTCCAATCCTGCCCACCAAATCAGGGACGTCAGTAATTCCGTTCATAACACTAAATAAGAAAGCAAGATCTGCAATTTTCCTTCGCTCGTATAGAGGCAAAATATGAAAATTTTTACACCGACCTTCATAGTTCGGGAGATAGGTATTTGAACGATATTGAGTGTATCTCAAAAATCGCCTTTGTATACCTTCAAGCCGATTAATGTATACATTATAATTTGGATTCCAAACCTGAGAAGCATATTCAAGGTGGCTACGGACAAACGCACAATAGAGAATTTTCATTGTTTTAACATTCTTAAAATCTGAGGTGACCCTAAAAATAAAGCGCGTAAGTGACGCCTATTCCACGGCGCTTACGACCTTTTGGTCGCGACAGTTCCAGTGAGCCGCTCCACATCGTCGCTCAGCGCTTTATGTGTTCTAGCGCTTTATTCTATCTGGCACCGCTAGATGCCGCATGCTTCGTGATTTTGCTGAAAGCGCTTTATAATACCTAACCACATTTTAAATCGTATCGACAATGTCAACAAAGAATTGTGCTGGTTGTTTGATTGACTTTAGTACCAAGGAATGCTTGCAATGCTTCATTTGCCACAAATGGTATGATCTGTTGTGCGCTAATGTTCACGAAGGGGTCTATAAGAGTATGAGCATCAAACAAAAATCAATATGGAAGTGTCCCAGGTGCCTTAGTAATGTACCTAAGTACGACAATAAGAACACACCTGTTAGAACGATCAAACCAGAGAGCCCCACTACAGAGTCATCGCCCCGTTCATTATCAGCGACAGACACCAATGTTACTGATCGTTCGAAATCTAAACAGTCGCGAAACCATATCACGCCGCCGCCGGTTCAAGCCAATGATGTCACCGTGATTGAAGTTTCGAGGTATACGTTGAGGGAAATTATTAAGGAAGAATTACAGAGTGCACTTAAAGAAGTAGTATCCGATCAGTTCCGACAAATTAACGAGTTGATCTCCGGTTTCAATGAGTCACTTTCTTTCTACAACGAAAAGTATGAAGAGATGAAGGCTGCGCTGGAAGATAAATCTGATAGGATACAGAAACTTGAAAGGGACAACTATGGTTTACGAGATGCCATTCAACAACTTAGTCAGCGCCTGAACCTAGTAGAACAAAACTCCAGGTCCGCCAACGTCGAGCTGCAGTGCGTGCCAGAAAACAAGGCGGAAAACTTAGTCACCACAGTGCTGCAACTAGGTAAGGTCATCAGTTGTGATATTAAAGACCCCGACATACTACACTGCACCAGAATAGCAAAGAAAGACGCACAAAGCACCAGGCCCCGTTCCATTCTTGTCAAATTCAGTAGTCCTCGTCTGCGAGACAGTTTCCTCGCCGCTTCAATGAAATATAACAGATGCAACAACCAAGATAAACTGAATACAAGTCACCTGGGTATGGCAGCGGAGAAACCTCAACCCATTTACGTCACGGAGCACTTATCCAGCCAAAACAAAGCAATCCATGCCGCAGCTCGGATCCGCGGAAAAGAACTTGGGTTCAAGTTCGTCTGGGTTCGCGAGGGCAAGGTTTTCATGAAAAAAGACGAGGATTCGCAAAGAATTGTAATTCATAACCTAGATAAGCTAAAATCATTGGTATAGTTTTATTATGTAGGTGATAAGGGGCAAGTTCCTATTGTTTTTATCTAGTCACATTCAATCGTCCACTACATGTGTACTATCAAAATGTACGAGGCTTAAAAACGAAAACTATTAACTTTTATCATAACAATTCCATGAACAATTATGACATTGTAGTGTTAACAGAAACTTGGTTGAACAGCGGTGTCTATGACTCTGAGTTGTTTGACGACAGATATATAGTTTACAGGCGCGATCGTGAGTCAGGTAAATATAAATCTCGTAAAGAAGGAGGTGGTGTTCTGATTGCCGTCTCAAAAACTCTGCAATCAGGTCGACTATCCCACTTCGAGAGCGAGATTGAAGATTTATGGATAAGCGTCAATATCGGCTCAAAAAATAGTTGTAACAATAAACTCTACATCAGTGTGTAGTGGGGAAGGTTTTGTTTGTGCAATTATGGACGAAGTTATTTTGACGAATAACTACCGGAGATATATTATGAAGGACGGGACGGTTGACGTGTGTCGGGCATGCCACCGTCCGGGTGAGTCTATCAGACATATCATCTCTGGTTGTTCTCGTCTGGCTAACGGAGAGTACTTGCACAGGCATAACCAAATGGCCAGGATTATTCACCAGCAACTTGCTTTGAAATACGAACTTGTGGACTCTGAGGTACCGTATTACAAGTATGTGCCCGACCCAGTTCTTGAAAATGACCATGTCACGTTGTACTGGGATCGGTCTATCATCACTGACAGGACTATTGTCGCCAATAAGCCTGATATAGTGGTGATAGATCGATTAGCGCGCCGCGCAATGATTATCGATGTTACCATTCCACATGACGAGAACCTCGTGAAAGCTGAGAAAGAGAAACAAATAAAATATCTCGACTTAGCACACGAGGTTGTTGACATGTGGAATGTGACCTCGGCTGTCATTGTGCCGATTGTCGTAACGGCCAATGGCCTGATGGCCGAAAGCCTCGACCAACATCTCTCGAGGCTGTCGTTAGGCGGTTGGATCAAGAGCCTGATCCAGAAGGCAGTACTCCTCGATACGGCTCGTATTGTGAGGAGGTTCCTGTCTCTGCAGCCCTAACCACCGGTAGCTTGGACTCTGCTCCCGATACCGGCGGACCTCTATTTTTTTATATTTTTAAATGTTTTTTTTGTATATATTGTTATTAGAAATATTTAAAAATGTAAATAGATAAGAAAGAAAATAAATAAACGTATAATAATAATAAAAATATTTATTTCATAAAACAAGAACACATTGCACTGTAGACATTGTAAATTATAAATTTTACATTTTTCACACTATAAGCACAATTATATAGACTCTATCCCTTAAACTAGGTCTAGCCTGTATCTTAAGAGATAGGGTTCAGCCATATGGGTACAATAAATAATATTGACATTCTGTAACAAGTGAAACCGTGTCGATGCTACGTAAGCTAAGGTTATTCTATGAAATAAATGTAGATAGGTTAAATAGTGTGCTGTGTATGTGAGTGAGAGTTCGTGTATGTGCGTGTTGGCAGTGAGTGTGTGTGCATGTGTGGGGGTGTGTGTGGGGGGGTGCGTGCATGTGTGTGTCTACGTGCGTGGATTTTACGATTGGATTTTTACGAGATGTGTGATAGAAGAGCCTCCGTTGCAAGATAGTCCTGTTGTAGTAGCCATTGAGTGATGTTGTGTTTTAGTGTGTGTCTATTTAAATCAAGTATGTTTAGTATTTTGTGTAGTTTCTTATATATATAATTCCCTATGACGTAATATTGGCGTAAAGTATCGCGTACGTGTACTCCTTCAATTATAGGAGACCACAGCATGCCTAATAGAATATTTAACTAGCTAACAAATGAAAATCAAAATTCTACACAAAACAAGTTTGGTAATAAAATTGGAAAAATAAAATTAAAGAAAATAAAATAGAATTAACAATGTCATGGCACAATTAGAAAATTAAAAATAAAAACATAATGAAATTGGACACATAAAATTAAAATTAACAAACAGATAATTTTTTGAGGCATTTTTTATAATTTGTAAGAGAATCACATATGTCAAAATTGGTGCTCTTAGATAAAGTGTTATATTGCCTACAAAGTCTTGGCACAGCGGCGTAATGACCCAAGTTGGTTTTTGAGCCAGGAACGTAGAACATCTCATATATGTGTTATGCCTGGGAGTCCGAGTTGGAATCTTAATCTCTAATGAGCTCAGAAGTTCACTGCAATCTATCGCTCCACTAAATATTTTGTGAAGGATAGTGAAGTCCAGTTTCCTCCTACGACTATTATCCAAATGATAATGTTTCAACCTATCGGAATAACTAGTCAGTCGTTTAACCAAGTGATCTCCGTAGCACATATGGTAAAGGAACCGCTTTTGGACACTCTCTAATCGCTTGGTGTAAACATCGTAATGCGGGTTCCATACCACTGAACTATACTCTAAAATTGGACGGACTAGAGTGTTGAAGAGCTTTATTTTAGTAGATGGTCTCTTAAATTCTTTACTGTTTCGCAAAACGAATCCCAGTACCTTAAAGGACTTAGACACAATATTTAGAATGTGCTCATCGAACTTCAGTGCTTGGTCGAGTTGAACTCCGAGGTCGCGAACACTACCCAGTTTCAGTATTTCAACCCCATCTATGTAGTATTTATTATCTACCACCTTTTTATTACGAGTGAACTGGATGTAGTGACACTTACTGATATTTAAGTGCATTTTGTTTTGTGTACACCAGTTTGCAAGTCTATTGATGTCGTCTTGAAGCATTATGGAGTCTACGTTACTCTGAATTGGCTTCATTATCTTTAAATCATCAGCAAACAAGTAAAAACGGGAGTGTTTGAAGCATTTAGTGATATCATTAATGAACACGTTAAAAAGAATAGGTCCCAAATGTGATCCTTGCGGAATTCCGGAAGTTGCTTTATAGCTGTCAGAAAAGTGGCCATTAACTACCACTTTTGACTCTCTATCTTCAAGGTAAGATTTAAACCACCCTATTATTGTTCCGCCCACACCTGATTGAGCTAACTTAATTATAAGAAGACAGTGATCTACCTTATCAAATGCTTTGCTAAAGTCTGTATAAATAGCGTCCACTGGTATACGATTATCAAGACACTTTGACAATGCCGTTGTAAAACACAATAGATTAGTATTGGTAGATCTAGACTTGACGAAACCATGCTGATACTCAGTGATGTGTTGTTTAAGGTACCACATCAGATGTCTGCTAACAAGTTTTTCGAACACTTTTCCAAATGTAACTAATATTGAGATTGGTCTATAATTAGTCACTAAATGCTTTTTTCCGGATTTAAATATAGGTATCACGAGGGCTTCTTTCCAGGAGTTTGAAAAAATACTATCTCGTAAAGATTTATTAAAAATTGTTTGTAGGGGTGATACTAAGGCCTTAGCACAGCGTTTAATAAACATAGGAGGAATGCCGTCACTACCCGCGCCTTTAGTTCCATCCAATCTGATTAATTCACGGTATATTTCGTTTTCATCAAACTGTAAGTTACACAGTGCTGTGGAAGAGTGGGGAAAGACAGTGTTCGCGCGACTCGAACTATTATCTGTGGGGACCGTAAAGGTACTTGCGAAGTTTTCTCCAAACATGTTACAGATATCTTGTCCACCTGACGCGATTTTATTGTTGTGAGACATTTGTGCGGGGTATGTACTGCCACCTTTTCTTTTGGTTTTAATGAAGGACCAAAATGTTTTAGGGTTTTTTGTAATACTGTTTTCTATACTAGATATATGTATATTTCTTGTAGCATGTTGAACTTTGAGCATTGCGTTCATCCCTTAATTTCTCAAAAAATTCTTGGTCTAACGGATTTTTGTACTTTTTAAAACGAATGTGGTATTTGTACTTCTCTCTAAGACGTATTATAAGATTCCGTGAGTACCAAGGTGGATATTTATTATTCGCCGTTCTTTTCATAGGGACACAGTCCGTAATAGTCTGTCTTAGTAAGCTATAAAAAACGTCTACCATATCATTAACAGAAGCACAGTTTTTGAACTCACTATCCCACTCAATTGCTAATAAGTGATGCAGAACATTTTCATAATCCGCTCGATGGAAGCTCGGTTTTTACACATTTTTAGTTTCTAATAAAAGTTCTACTTGCACTGGTAGATAAAACTGTAGTGGGGGATGTAAAGGGTCCTCTTTTGATAAACTGTGGGTACAACGGGTTACGTCGGTAACGGAGTTGTTACATAATATTAAATCCAATATTTTCAACTTATTATTTAAGATGCCGTTATATTGATTAAGACCATTCAAGGTCAAGAATTCAGAGATTGTCGCATTTACATCTGTGTTACTGGGTTCTGGGTATAAGTATATATGGTCCTTAATTGTAGACCATGTTATGTTTGAGAGGTTGAAGTCTCCTAAAATCAAAATTTGTTCATTGTAATTAAATACATTATGAACGTTTTTAGTAAATAATTCCAGCGTATTACTATGAATAGGTGGCGGTAGGTATACGCCACTGATGTAGAGTTTATTGTTACAACTATTTTTGAGCCGATATTGACGCTTATCCATAAATCTTCAATCTCGCTCTCGAAGTGGGATAGTCGACCTGATTGCAGAGTTTTTGAGACGGCAATCAGAACACCACCTCCTTCTTTACGAGATTTATATTTACCTGACTCACGATCGCGCCTGTAAACTATATATCTGTCGTCAAACAACTCAGAGTCATAGACACCGCTGTTCAACCAAGTTTCTGTTAACACTACAATGTCATAATTGTTCATGGAATTGTTATGATAAAAGTTAATAGTTTTCGTTTTTAAGCCTCGTACATTTTGATAGTACACATGTAGTGGACGATTGAATGTGACTAGATAAAAACAATAGGAACTTGCCCCTTATCACCTACATAATAAAACTATACCAATGATTTTAGCTTATCTAGGTTATGAATTACAATTCTTTGCGAATCCTCGTCTTTTTTCATGAAAACCTTGCCCTCGAGAACCCAGACGAACTTGAACCCAAGTTCTTTTCCGCGGATCCGAGCTGCGGCATGGATTGCTTTGTTTTGGCTGGATAAGTGCTCCGTGACGTAAATGGGTTGAGGTTTCTCCGCTGCCATACCCAGGTGACTTGTATTCAGTTTATCTTGGTTGTTGCATCTGTTATATTTCATTGAAGCGGCGAGGAAACTGTCTCGCAGACGAGGACTACTGAATTTGACAAGAATGGAACGGGGCCTGGTGCTTTGTGCGTCTTTCTTTGCTATTCTGGTGCAGTGTAGTATGTCGGGGTCTTTAATATCACAACTGATGACCTTACCTAGTTGCAGCACTGTGGTGACTAAGTTTTCCGCCTTGTTTTCTGGCACGCACTGCAGCTCGACGTTGGCGGACCTGGAGTTTTGTTCTACTAGGTTCAGGCGCTGACTAAGTTGTTGAATGGCATCTCGTAAACCATAGTTGTCCCTTTCAAGTTTCTGTATCCTATCAGATTTATCTTCCAGCGCAGCCTTCATCTCTTCATACTTTTCGTTGTAGAAAGAAAGTGACTCATTGAAACCGGAGATCAACTCGTTAATTTGTCGGAACTGATCGGATACTACTTCTTTAAGTGCACTCTGTAATTCTTCCTTAATAATTTCCCTCAACGTATACCTCGAAACTTCAATCACGGTGACATCATTGGCTTGAACCGGCGGCGGCGTGATATGGTTTCGCGACTGTTTAGATTTCGAACGATCAGTAACATTGGTGTCTGTCGCTGATAATGAACGGGGCGATGACTCTGTAGTGGGGCTCTCTGGTTTGATCGTTCTAACAGGTGTGTTCTTATTGTCGTACTTAGGTACATTACTAAGGCACCTGGGACACTTCCATATTGATTTTTGTTTGATGCTCATACTCTTATAGACCCCTTCGTGAACATTAGCGCACAACAGATCATACCATTTGTGGCAAATGAAGCATTGCAAGCATTCCTTGGTACTAAAGTCAATCAAACAACCAGCACAATTCTTTGTTGACATTGTCGATACGATTTAAAATGTGGTTAGGTATTATAAAGCGCTTTCAGCAAAATCACGAAGCATGCGGCATCTAGCGGTGCCAGATAGAATAAAGCGCTAGAACACATAAAGCGCTGAGCGACGATGTGGAGCGGCTCACTGGAACTGTCGCGACCAAAAGGTCGTAAGCGCCGTGGAATAGGCGTCACTTACGCGCTTTATTTTTAGGGTCACCTCAGATTTTAAGAATGTTAAAACAATGAAAATTCTCTATTGTGCGTTTGTCCGTAGCCACCTTGAATATGCTTCTCAGGTTTGGAATCCAAATTATAATGTATACATTAATCGGCTTGAAGGTATACAAAGGCGATTTTTGAGATACACTCAATATCGTTCAAATACCTATCTCCCGAACTATGAAGGTCGGTGTAAAAATTTTCATATTTTGCCTCTATACGAGCGAAGGAAAATTGCAGATCTTGCTTTCTTATTTAGTGTTATGAACGGAATTACTGACGTCCCTGATTTGGTGGGCAGGATTGGACTTCGTGTACCAAGTGTATTTCTTCGGAGACCACGTCTTCTTCATGAGCCTCAGGGCAGAACTACCTACAGACAGAACTCGTACGTGATAAGAGCTTGTCGTACTTTCAATATGGTGTGTCGGGATGTCGAGCTAGATTTATTTACTAGTAGCATTAAGGAAGTTAAGAAGGGTTTGAATAATTGGTTTTTCGATGCATAACCATTTATTTTTTTTTTCTCTCAATTTTATTTTTTGAGCGTGGGATACTCCATTTGCGTAATTCTTACATCGCTGTTTTCGCGTATTTGTTAATATTACTCAATTTTATCATTAGTGGAAGCTTGTAATTGGCCATCTTTTACACATTCTATTTGATATTGATATGTATTAGCTGTAAGTTTTCCTAAAAATTAATAAAATAAAATAAAAATAAAATAAATGTCCAGCAATGGATGAAGTCGGGCTGTGGATGATGGTAGTGAACATGATACTATGTCCAGCAATGGATGAAGTCGGGCTGTGGATGATGGTAGTGAACATGATACTATGTCCAGCAATGGATGAAGTCGGGCTGTGGATGATGGTTACGAACATGATTATTATGAATATTTTTTGACCTATTGCAGATTCATTCAAAACAATAATGTACCTAACTGTTTAAATAGACAACTAGATTTTATATTAAGTTCGGGTCTTCGTGAGGTGTCAGTGGTGATGGCGGATCAGCGGATGGGTCGCTCGTGCCTGTGGATGCACATCACCCGCCGCTCGCAACGAGCGTGTGGCTCGCGGGTGCGAGCGCCCCGCGCCCCGCGCCCCGCGCCCGCCAGCACCGTGGGCACACGCACTGCTACTAGACCCCGTTGGCACTTTTATAGGGCGGATTATGAATTGCTATATTCTATGTTAGCATCTGCTGATTAGACCGATATGTTTCAGCAGAGCGATGTGGAAGATATTTTGAATTTCTTTTACGATAAACTTAATAGTATTTTAGATGCAAGTGTTCCTAGGAAAACATTTACTGTCAAACAGCGATATATGTACCCCAAATGGTACACGAGCGATTTAATAAAAAACTTAAAAATTAAAGCCAGACTACATAAAGTATATAAAACAACGAAATTATATAGTGATTACGACGAATATTCGAAATATAGAGCACATATTAAGAAAATAATAGAAATTGCACGCAAACAGTATCAAAATAAGATTCTATGTCAGTTCGCGAAAGACCCTAAGTCATTTTGGCAATACATACGATCGCAGAAAAGTACAACGAATGGACAGGATATTATAAAGGACGGTCAGTATCTGTCAGACCAGGAGTGTGCTGAGCAGTTCGCGACTTATTTTGAGTCGGTATATAGTAGTGCGCCGCCACGACTAGACTCAGAAGCGGCAGCAGCGGAAGTGGGAAACACTGGTAGTGCATGCGTGCGAATTAATAATCTAAGTCTTAGGGACGTTAAAAGTGCACTCGACCGCCTCAAGCCCGGATGTTATACCAGCGTTTCTTTTTAAAGATTGTGGTAGGGTACTCGCGGAACCTTTACTTTATATATTTAACGCATGTCTTCATTCTGCGAAGTTCTCAGCTCGGTGGAAGATTACGCGAGTCATTCCAGTGCCCAAAGGCAGGGTGGGAGCTGACATCAGTGGGTACAGGCCGGTGGCGGTGTTGTCAACGCCGGCAAAGGTATTCGAGTCTGCCATTCAGCGCTGTATGCAAGAGCAAGTGCGCGGATAGTTATCGGATGCGCAGCACGGATTCCGGCCGGGGCGCAGCACTGCTACCGATCTCCTTGGTTTCATGGGCCGCGTGGTGCCGGCGGTGGATGCTGGGGTGCAGATGGACGCAGCTTATTTTGACTTCAGAAAAGCTTTTGACACCGTTGACAATGACATCTTACTGCGGAAACACCCAGCATCTATTGCGGTTTTTCGCCAGTTACATCCAAGGCAGACAGCAGTACGTGGACTGCAACGGATGTGAATCCGACTTATATGACACTTGGTCGGGTGTAAGTCATGGCACCAACTTGGGGCCTCTAAAATTCATAATTATGATAAACGCACTATTGGTGTCTTTGATTGATAGATACACCTCTGAGTCGCTCGCGCGCTTCCGAAGCGTGCGCTCGTGTATCATACTATTGGTGTCTTTGATTGATAGATACACCTCTGAGTCGCTCGCGCGCTTCCGAAGCGTGCGCTCGTGTATCATACTATTGGTGTCTTTGATTGATAGATACACCTCTGAGTCGCTCGCGCGCTTCCGAAGCGTGCGCTCGTGTATCATACTATTGGTGTCTTTGATTGATAGATACACCTCTGAGTCGCTCGCGCGCTTCCGAAGCGTGCGCTCGTGTATCATACTATTGGTGTCTTTGATTGATAGATACACCTCTGAGTCGCTCGCGCGCTTCCGAAGCGTGCGCTCGTGTATCATACTATTGGTGTCTTTGATTGATAGATACACCTCTGAGTCGCTCGCGCGCTTCCGAAGCGTGCGCTCGTGTATCATACTATTGGTGTCTTTGATTGATAGATACACCTCTGAGTCGCTCGCGCGCTTCCGAAGCGTGCGCTCGTGTATCATACTATTGGTGTCTTTGATTGATAGATACACCTCTGAGTCGCTCGCGCGCTTCCGAAGCGTGCGCTCGTGTATCATACTATTGGTGTCTTTGATTGATAGATACACCTCTGAGTCGCTCGCGCGCTTCCGAAGCGTGCGCTCGTGTATCATACTATTGGTGTCTTTGATTGATAGATACACCTCTGAGTCGCTCGCGCGCTTCCGAAGCGTGCGCTCGTGTATCATACTATTGGTGTCTTTGATTGATAGATACACCTCTGAGTCGCTCGCGCGCTTCCGAAGCGTGCGCTCGTGTATCATACTATTGGTGTCTTTGATTGATAGATACACCTCTGAGTCGCTCGCGCGCTTCCGAAGCGTGCGCTCGTGTATCATACTATTGGTGTCTTTGATTGATAGATACACCTCTGAGTCGCTCGCGCGCTTCCGAAGCGTGCGCTCGTGTATCATACTATTGGTGTCTTTGATTGATAGATACACCTCTGAGTCGCTCGCGCGCTTCCGAAGCGTGCGCTCGTGTATCATACTATTGGTGTCTTTGATTGATAGATACACCTCTGAGTCGCTCGCGCGCTTCCGAAGCGTGCGCTCGTGTATCATACTATTGGTGTCTTTGATTGATAGATACACCTCTGAGTCGCTCGCGCGCTTCCGAAGCGTGCGCTCGTGTATCATACTATTGGTGTCTTTGATTGATAGATACACCTCTGAGTCGCTCGCGCGCTTCCGAAGCGTGCGCTCGTGTATCATACTATTGGTGTCTTTGATTGATAGATACACCTCTGAGTCGCTCGCGCGCTTCCGAAGCGTGCGCTCGTGTATCATACTATTGGTGTCTTTGATTGATAGATACACCTCTGAGTCGCTCGCGCGCTTCCGAAGCGTGCGCTCGTGTATCATACTATTGGTGTCTTTGATTGATAGATACACCTCTGAGTCGCTCGCGCGCTTCCGAAGCGTGCGCTCGTGTATCATACTATTGGTGTCTTTGATTGATAGATACACCTCTGAGTCGCTCGCGCGCTTCCGAAGCGTGCGCTCGTGTATCATACTATTGGTGTCTTTGATTGATAGATACACCTCTGAGTCGCTCGCGCGCTTCCGAAGCGTGCGCTCGTGTATCATACTATTGGTGTCTTTGATTGATAGATACACCTCTGAGTCGCTCGCGCGCTTCCGAAGCGTGCGCTCGTGTATCATACTATTGGTGTCTTTGATTGATAGATACACCTCTGAGTCGCTCGCGCGCTTCCGAAGCGTGCGCTCGTGTATCATACTATTGGTGTCTTTGATTGATAGATACACCTCTGAGTCGCTCGCGCGCTTCCGAAGCGTGCGCTCGTGTATCATACTATTGGTGTCTTTGATTGATAGATACACCTCTGAGTCGCTCGCGCGCTTCCGAAGCGTGCGCTCGTGTATCATACTATTGGTGTCTTTGATTGATAGATACACCTCTGAGTCGCTCGCGCGCTTCCGAAGCGTGCGCTCGTGTATCATACTATTGGTGTCTTTGATTGATAGATACACCTCTGAGTCGCTCGCGCGCTTCCGAAGCGTGCGCTCGTGTATCATACTATTGGTGTCTTTGATTGATAGATACACCTCTGAGTCGCTCGCGCGCTTCCGAAGCGTGCGCTCGTGTATCATACTATTGGTGTCTTTGATTGATAGATACACCTCTGAGTCGCTCGCGCGCTTCCGAAGCGTGCGCTCGTGTATCATACTATTGGTGTCTTTGATTGATAGATACACCTCTGAGTCGCTCGCGCGCTTCCGAAGCGTGCGCTCGTGTATCATACTATTGGTGTCTTTGATTGATAGATACACCTCTGAGTCGCTCGCGCGCTTCCGAAGCGTGCGCTCGTGTATCATACTATTGGTGTCTTTGATTGATAGATACACCTCTGAGTCGCTCGCGCGCTTCCGAAGCGTGCGCTCGTGTATCATACTATTGGTGTCTTTGATTGATAGATACACCTCTGAGTCGCTCGCGCGCTTCCGAAGCGTGCGCTCGTGTATCATACTATTGGTGTCTTTGATTGATAGATACACCTCTGAGTCGCTCGCGCGCTTCCGAAGCGTGCGCTCGTGTATCATACTATTGGTGTCTTTGATTGATAGATACACCTCTGAGTCGCTCGCGCGCTTCCGAAGCGTGCGCTCGTGTATCATACTATTGGTGTCTTTGATTGATAGATACACCTCTGAGTCGCTCGCGCGCTTCCGAAGCGTGCGCTCGTGTATCATACTATTGGTGTCTTTGATTGATAGATACACCTCTGAGTCGCTCGCGCGCTTCCGAAGCGTGCGCTCGTGTATCATACTATTGGTGTCTTTGATTGATAGATACACCTCTGAGTCGCTCGCGCGCTTCCGAAGCGTGCGCTCGTGTATCATACTATTGGTGTCTTTGATTGATAGATACACCTCTGAGTCGCTCGCGCGCTTCCGAAGCGTGCGCTCGTGTATCATACTATTGGTGTCTTTGATTGATAGATACACCTCTGAGTCGCTCGCGCGCTTCCGAAGCGTGCGCTCGTGTATCATACTATTGGTGTCTTTGATTGATAGATACACCTCTGAGTCGCTCGCGCGCTTCCGAAGCGTGCGCTCGTGTATCATACTATTGGTGTCTTTGATTGATAGATACACCTCTGCGTCGCTCGCGCGCTTCCGAAGCGTGCGCTCGTGTATCATACTATTGGTGGCTTTGATTGATAGATACACCTCTGAGTCGCTCGCGCGCTTCCGAAGCGTGCGCTCGTGTATCATACTATTGGTGTCTTTGATTGATAGATACACCTCTGCGTCGCTCGCGCGCTTCCGAAGCGTGCGCTCGTGTATCATACTATTGGTGTCTTTGATTGATAGATACACCTCTGCGTCGCTCGCGCGCTTCCGAAGCGTGCGCTCGTGTATCATACTATTGGTGTCTTTGATTGATAGATACACCTCTGCGTCGCTCGCGCGCTTCCGAAGCGTGCGCTCGTGTATCATACTATTGGTGTCTTTGATTGATAGATACACCTCTGAGTCGCTCGCGCGCTTCCGAAGCGTGCGCTCGTGTATCATACTATTGGTGTCTTTGATTGATAGATACACCTCTGAGTCGCTCGCGCGCTTCCGAAGCGTGCGCTCGTGTATCATACTATTGGTGTCTTTGATTGATAGATACACCTCTGAGTCGCTCGCGCGCTTCCGAAGCGTGCGCTCGTGTATCATACTATTGGTGGCTTTGATTGATAGATACACCTCTGAGTCGCTCGCGCGCTTCCGAAGCGTGCGCTCGTGTATCATACTATTGGTGTCTTTGATTGATAGATACACCTCTGAGTCGCTCGCGCGCTTCCGAAGCGTGCGCTCGTGTATCATACTATTGGTGGCTTTGATTGATAGATACACCTCTGAGTCGCTCGCGCGCTTCCGAAGCGTGCGCTCGTGTATCATACTATTGGTGGCTTTGATTGATAGATACACCTCTGAGTCGCTCGCGCGCTTCCGAAGCGTGCGCTCGTGTATCATACTATTGGTGGCTTTGATTGATAGATACACCTCTGAGTCGCTCGCGCGCTTCCGAAGCGTGCGCTCGTGTATCATACTATTGGTGGCTTTGATTGATAGATACACCTCTGAGTCGCTCGCGCGCTTCCGAAGCGTGCGCTCGTGTATCATACTATTGGTGGCTTTGATTGATAGATACACCTCTGAGTCGCTCGCGCGCTTCCGAAGCGTGCGCTCGTGTATCATACTATTGGTGGCTTTGATTGATAGATACACCTCTGAGTCGCTCGCGCGCTTCCGAAGCGTGCGCTCGTGTATCATACTATTGGTGTCTTTGATTGATAGATACACCTCTGAGTCGCTCGCGCGCTTCCGAAGCGTGCGCTCGTGTATCATACTATTGGTGTCTTTGATTGATAGATACACCTCTGAGTCGCTCGCGCGCTTCCGAAGCGTGCGCTCGTGTATCATACTATTGGTGTCTTTGATTGATAGATACACCTCTGAGTCGCTCGCGCGCTTCCGAAGCGTGCGCTCGTGTATCATACTATTGGTGTCTTTGATTGATAGATACACCTCTGCGTCGCTCGCGCGCTTCCGAAGCGTGCGCTCGTGTATCATACTATTGGTGTCTTTGATTGATAGATACACCTCTGAGTCGCTCGCGCGCTTCCGAAGCGTGCGCTCGTGTATCATACTATTGGTGTCTTTGATTGATAGATACACCTCTGAGTCGCTCGCGCGCTTCCGAAGCGTGCGCTCGTGTATCATACTATTGGTGTCTTTGATTGATAGATACACCTCTGAGTCGCTCGCGCGCTTCCGAAGCGTGCGCTCGTGTATCATACTATTGGTGTCTTTGATTGATAGATACACCTCTGAGTCGCTCGCGCGCTTCCGAAGCGTGCGCTCGTGTATCATACTATGGGTGTCTTTGATTGATAGATACACCTCTGAGTCGCTCGCGCGCTTCCGAAGCGTGCGCTCGTGTATCATACTATTGGTGTCTTTGATTGATAGATACACCTCTGAGTCGCTCGCGCGCTTCCGAAGCGTGCGCTCGTGTATCATACTATTGGTGTCTTTGATTGATAGATACACCTCTGAGTCGCTCGCGCGCTTCCGAAGCGTGCGCTCGTGTATCATACTATTGGTGTCTTTGATTGATAGATACACCTCTGAGTCGCTCGCGCGCTTCCGAAGCGTGCGCTCGTGTATCATACTATTGGTGTCTTTGATTGATAGATACACCTCTGAGTCGCTCGCGCGCTTCCGAAGCGTGCGCTCGTGTATCATACTATTGGTGTCTTTGATTGATAGATACACCTCTGAGTCGCTCGCGCGCTTCCGAAGCGTGCGCTCGTGTATCATACTATGGGTGTCTTTGATTGATAGATACACCTCTGAGTCGCTCGCGCGCTTCCGAAGCGTGCGCTCGTGTATCATACTATTGGTGTCTTTGATTGATAGATACACCTCTGAGTCGCTCGCGCGCTTCCGAAGCGTGCGCTCGTGTATCATACTATGGGTGTCTTTGATTGATAGATACACCTCTGAGTCGCTCGCGCGCTTCCGAAGCGTGCGCTCGTGTATCATACTATTGGTGTCTTTGATTGATAGATACACCTCTGAGTCGCTCGCGCGCTTCCGAAGCGTGCGCTCGTGTATCATACTATTGGTGTCTTTGATTGATAGATACACCTCTGAGTCGCTCGCGCGCTTCCGAAGCGTGCGCTCGTGTATCATACTATTGGTGTCTTTGATTGATAGATACACCTCTGAGTCGCTCGCGCGCTTCCGAAGCGTGCGCTCGTGTATCATACTATTGGTGTCTTTGATTGATAGATACACCTCTGAGTCGCTCGCGCGCTTCCGAAGCGTGCGCTCGTGTATCATACTATGGGTGTCTTTGATTGATAGATACACCTCTGAGTCGCTCGCGCGCTTCCGAAGCGTGCGCTCGTGTATCATACTATTGGTGTCTTTGATTGATAGATACACCTCTGAGTCGCTCGCGCGCTTCCGAAGCGTGCGCTCGTGTATCATACTATGGGTGTCTTTGATTGATAGATACACCTCTGAGTCGCTCGCGCGCTTCCGAAGCGTGCGCTCGTGTATCATACTATTGGTGTCTTTGATTGATAGATACACCTCTGAGTCGCTCGCGCGCTTCCGAAGCGTGCGCTCGTGTATCATACTATTGGTGTCTTTGATTGATAGATACACCTCTGAGTCGCTCGCGCGCTTCCGAAGCGTGCGCTCGTGTATCATACTATTGGTGTCTTTGATTGATAGATACACCTCTGAGTCGCTCGCGCGCTTCCGAAGCGTGCGCTCGTGTATCATACTATTGGTGTCTTTGATTGATAGATACACCTCTGAGTCGCTCGCGCGCTTCCGAAGCGTGCGCTCGTGTATCATACTATTGGTGTCTTTGATTGATAGATACACCTCTGAGTCGCTCGCGCGCTTCCGAAGCGTGCGCTCGTGTATCATACTATTGGTGTCTTTGATTGATAGATACACCTCTGAGTCGCTCGCGCGCTTCCGAAGCGTGCGCTCGTGTATCATACTATTGGTGTCTTTGATTGATAGATACACCTCTGAGTCGCTCGCGCGCTTCCGAAGCGTGCGCTCGTGTATCATACTATTGGTGTCTTTGATTGATAGATACACCTCTGAGTCGCTCGCGCGCTTCCGAAGCGTGCGCTCGTGTATCATACTATTGGTGTCTTTGATTGATAGATACACCTCTGAGTCGCTCGCGCGCTTCCGAAGCGTGCGCTCGTGTATCATACTATGGGTGTCTTTGATTGATAGATACACCTCTGAGTCGCTCGCGCGCTTCCGAAGCGTGCGCTCGTGTATCATACTATTGGTGTCTTTGATTGATAGATACACCTCTGAGTCGCTCGCGCGCTTCCGAAGCGTGCGCTCGTGTATCATACTATGGGTGTCTTTGATTGATAGATACACCTCTGAGTCGCTCGCGCGCTTCCGAAGCGTGCGCTCGTGTATCATACTATTGGTGTCTTTGATTGATAGATACACCTCTGAGTCGCTCGCGCGCTTCCGAAGCGTGCGCTCGTGTATCATACTATGGGTGTCTTTGATTGATAGATACACCTCTGAGTCGCTCGCGCGCTTCCGAAGCGTGCGCTCGTGTATCATACTATTGGTGTCTTTGATTGATAGATACACCTCTGAGTCGCTCGCGCGCTTCCGAAGCGTGCGCTCGTGTATCATACTATGGGTGTCTTTGATTGATAGATACACCTCTGAGTCGCTCGCGCGCTTCCGAAGCGTGCGCTCGTGTATCATACTATTGGTGTCTTTGATTGATAGATACACCTCTGAGTCGCTCGCGCGCTTCCGAAGCGTGCGCTCGTGTATCATACTATGGGTGTCTTTGATTGATAGATACACCTCTGAGTCGCTCGCGCGCTTCCGAAGCGTGCGCTCGTGTATCATACTATTGGTGTCTTTGATTGATAGATACACCTCTGAGTCGCTCGCGCGCTTCCGAAGCGTGCGCTCGTGTATCATACTATGGGTGTCTTTGATTGATAGATACACCTCTGAGTCGCTCGCGCGCTTCCGAAGCGTGCGCTCGTGTATCATACTATTGGTGTCTTTGACGCGATTAGTGTTACCTTGCGTTGCGAAATTATTTTATATCATGGGAAGTGGAGAAGAAGACGATGACTCTGGTGATGAGGAGAGTTTACCTAGCAACCAACAACAAGTTGACAAATCGTTGGAGCCAGGTATTTTGCGATGTGATATAACAAATGAAAGTGAGAAGAGGTTACCTGAAAAAAGAAAAGAGAGAGAAGATGAGAATAACGAGTTCGATGACTTTATTACTGTTAATAGAAGAAAACCCAAACGCGTCATTCGGAGCACTTCATCGGAAACGCAAAATATAAGGGTAGATGCGGAAAAAAATATGAACTTTAATGATAAACATGAAGTATGTATTACGTCGGTGGAAAATTTGCCCAAGCAAATATCATTAGCAAATATCATTAGCAAAACTACTGAGATCTGAGAATATCAAAAACATTATAAGAATTAAATTCAAAAGTTTTAACAAGGTACTTATTCAATTTCAAGAAAAGGAAGATACTATTAAACTAGTACATTGTACAAAATTGAAGGAAATGGGATTTAGATGTCAATTGATTAATGAGTTGTCGATATCTTATGGAGTGGTAAAAGGGGTTGATATTGATTTAAATGATGAGGAGCTCATGGGCATTTTTGAATCAGGTACCGAAATAGTTTCTATAAAAAGATTAAAACGACTTGATTCGGATGGTAAATGGATTGACAGTGAGTCAGTGAGAGTGGGTTTTAAAAGTAAAAATTTACCACTTCATATTTATGCGTATGAGTGTCGATTTAAGGTGGAGCCTTACGTGTTTCCGGTGACTCAGTGCTCGGGATGTTGGCGATTTGGACATGTAATAAAATATTGTCCTACGAAGAAGAAATTATGCCTAAAATGCGGTGGTGATCATGTGAATTGTGATCTTAATAATATCGTATGTCTTAATTGTAAGGGTGATCATCTTGTCATCGACAAAACTTGCCCTTTTTTTTTTAAAGAAAAAGAGATAAGGAATGTTATGAGTAGTGAGCAGCTGACATATCGAATGGCGCTTAAATAAGTTATTGAAAAACGACAAAAGAATAAATACGCTGCAATTGAATCCTCGAAAAACTTTATAAAACCTACAAACTTAAAAGTCCGAGAAGAAAATTGCGCCAGTATTGTCTCAGGAAACAAAACAGGATCAATACAAAATCAAAAAGAATCTGCCGAGCAGTCAGCTCAGGAAGAAGAAGAAGAAGAAATGGAAGTGTCACAACAAGATAGCACAGAGAGTACACCACAGTCAGATCAGAGAAAAGAAGGTGAGAGGAAAAAACCGAAAAATAAGAAAAGTCAGAATGTTATAAAACAACCGATCGGAAAGGAAGTAAGAAAAAGTCTGAATGAAAAAGAACACAGAGTAAGAGACGAACAACTAAGGTATAAGTTTGAACTAAAAAAGTTTATTAATAAGTTTAAAAATATTTACAAGTCGGAAGGTACTTTTGAGGATAAAGTTGTACTGGTAATTAAAATTATCTATGAAGAAATTAAGGAAATGTTACTAAGTAGTTTCTTAGGTGGAGGTATTTTTGGAAAATTAATAGATAATTTAGATGGATGGGAGACGCAAACATTTAAAAATTAACTTATTCCAATGGAACTCTCAAAGTCTCCGCCCTAAATTAATATCCTTCTCTGAACTTCTACTTCAAGAAAATGTCCATATAGCAATTCTGAGTGAAACATGGTTAGATAGTGAAATCGATGTTCACATTAAGGCGACCTATACCTAGAACTAAGAACTGCTCAAAAGTTTTAAAAAGATACTTTCTAGATTGCAGTGCGATCTAGATAAAAAAAAAAATCAATGTACCTACCTATTTTTTTTTCAATAATTAATATGTAGTGGCACCGAGTTGCCGTGTCTGGCCATACCGCTGTTACACCCGCGATGGTTTGTGCGGTATGTTTAAGGGTTCAACAAATGTTTATACTGTTTTATTGATTAATAAATAAATAAAATAAAAAAAAATAAAAATTCAAGATGGCGGCTGTGAAAATTTTCAAGTTTTTCATCATGGGTGTTGTTTTCATAGTTTTCGCGGGCGTTAAAGCCGATAGTAAAGTCAAAATGAAAATCCATGATGGCTGCCGTGAAAATTTTCAAATTTTCCTTCATGGGTGTCGTTTTCAAGGTTTTCGAGGGTGCTGAAACCGATAGTAAAGTCAAAATGAAAATCCAAGATGGTTGCTGTGAACATTTCCAAATTTTTCATGACTGGTGTCGTTTTCATGGTTTTTGAGAGTGCTGAAACCGATAGTAAAGTCAAAATGAAAATTCAAGATGGCGGCTTTGAAAATTTTCAAGTTTTTCATCATTGATGTCGTTTTCATGGTTTTCGCGGGCGCTAAAGCCGATAGTATAGTCAAAATGAAAATTCAAGATGGCGGCTGAAAATTTCCAAATTTTCGTTCATGGGTGTCGTTTTCATGGTTTTCGCGGGCGCTAAAGCCAATAGTATAGTCAAAAAGAAGATGGCAGCTGTAAAAATTTTCAAGTTTTTCATCATGGGTGTCGTTTTCATGGTTTTCGCGGGTGCTGAAACTGATAATAAAGTCAAAATAAAAATCCAAGATGATGGCTGTAAAACTTATTTGAAAACTTTCACGGCCGCCATCTTGGATTTTCATTTTGACTTTATTATCGGCTTTAGCACCCTCGAAAACCTTCAAAACGACACCCATGAAGGAATATTTGAAAATTTTCACGGCCGCCATCTTGGATTTTCATTTTGACTTTCCTATCGGCTTTAGCACCCGCGAAAACCATGAAAAGGACACCCATGAAGGAAAATTTGAAAATTTTCACGGCCGCCATCTTGTTTTTTCATTTTGACTTTCCTATCGGCTTTAGCACCCGCGAAAACCATGAAAAGGACACCCATGAAGGAAAATTTGAAAATTTTCACGGCCGCCATCTTGTTTTTTCATTTTGACTTTACTATCGGCTTTAGCACCCGCGAAAACCATGAAAAGGACACCCATGAAGGAAAATTAGAAAATTTTCACAGCTGCCATCTTGTTTTTCATTTTGACTTTCCTATCGACTTTAGCACCCGCGAAAACCATGAAAACGACACCAATGATGAAAAACTTGAAAAATTTCAAAGCCGCCATCTTGGATTTTCATTTTGACTTTACTATTGGTTTCAGCACCCTCGAAAACCACGAAAACGACACCAATGATGAAAAACTTGAAAAATTTCAAAGCCGCCATCTTGGATTTTCATTTTGACTTTACTATTGGTTTCAGCACCCTCGACAACCACGAAAACGACACCCATGATGAAAAATTTGAAAATGTTCACAGCCGCCATGTTGGATTTTCATTTTGACTTTACTATCGGTTTCAGCACCCTCGAAAACCTTGAAAAGGACACCCATGAAGGAAAATTTGAAAATTTTCACGGCCGCCATCTTGGATTTTCATTTTGACTTTACTATCGGCTTTAGCACCCTCAAAAACCTTGAAAACGACACCCATGAAGGAAAATTTGAACATTTTCACGGCCGCCATCTTGTATTTTCATTTTGACTTTACTATCGGCTTTAGCACCCTCGAAAACCTTGAAAACGACACCCATGAAGGAAAATTTGAAAATTTTCACGGCCGCCATCTTGGATTTTCATTTTGACTTTACTATCGGCTTTAGCACCCTCGAAAACCTTGAAAACGACACCCATGAAGGAAATTTTGAAATTTTTCTCTCTTGATAGAAAGAGAGAGTGAAAGTGTGAATTTCAAAGAAGAAAGTATGAACGCGCATTTTTTTAGTGACGATTTCTGCCAAGCCGCGTCAAAGAACTTCGTTCCAATAAGTTGACCTACTGCCTACACGACACGCTTACCTATACTGTGACACATTTTGGGTTCATGCAAGTTCACGCTGGCGACGTAAGCGCACGGCTCGCTCCGTGGGTAGGTTGGTAGCGTTAAATACCTACTTCGCAGGGTCTACCTCGCCCTAATGGCTCTAACATGTATAGATCGGATAGATATGATTCCTATGGTGGCGTCTCAATTTTAGTCCATAAATCCATACAGTCTCACCTATGTTCAGTTCGAGTTCGAAACAGTGAAATAGAAATTGTTTGCGTAAAATTAATAAACTGTAAAGATATAGAAAACGTTGTGGCTATTTACTGTCCATCTTCTGTCCAAACACTGTTATCAGATTGGGATGAGGTTTTTTCTTTGTTCTCAAAAAGTACCTTGATAGCAGGTGACTTTAATGGTCATCACACCAACCGGTCCGTTAAAACAGATACAAGAGGTACGCAAATATTGGACGCGGTACTTGAAAATTCATATGTTTCGCTCAATAATGGTGCGGCTACACGGGTTAAACTAGTAAGCGGAAATTTACAAGAAACTTCACCGGACATTTCATTCACGTCCTCGGACATTGCGATTAAATTTGACTGGCAAGTATTCAATGAAAATTTGGGTAGCGATCACATGATTATTAAAATGTCAATCAACATAACTGAAGATTTTATTATTAAAAAAAAAAGAAATTATTCAAAAGCTAATTGGAACGAATACCAGAATTACCTTTCACAAAATTTTGACCCCCACAGCGGCAATGTTCAAGAAATGTATAATTATTTATTACTTCAAATTAATAGTACTGCAGATAAATGTATTCCGTTTATTAAAAGTAGTTGTCAACCCTCTAGTAACTTTAAACCAAGAAAATACTGGAATTCGGAATTATCTAAACAGCGTAGATTATGTTTATCCAATTTTCGACGGAACCCGACCCCTGACAATTTGACCAAACTGGAAGAAAAAACTAAAGAAACTCAAATATTGATCCGAAAGGCAAGGGCTGTAGGCTGGAATAGATTTTGTGATTCCATTGATGAAGTAACGTCAGTATCTGAAATGTGGCGACGTATGCGTTGGATAAAAGGCTATAAGCAAGTTAGAACTTTCCCCCCCATTGAGCAACAAAAAGAATTACTGTGTACATTAACACCTGATTATGCTCCAAACCAAGCGCCTGTGTTTGTTTCTAACAATGACTTCTTGGAATGCTCATTCAATATTCATGAACTTGAAAACTGTTTAAAAAAAAGGATTCAGCCCCGGGAGAGGATGGTATAACATATTCAATGATTTTTAATTTACCTGTCTCTATTAAACTTTATTTGCTTAATATATACAACAATATTTTCGAATATAGTATTATACCACATCAGTGGCGTCATATCCAAATAATTCCAATCCCTAAAGCTAGTAATTGTAATGCTAATCCTAAGTTAAGACCTATATCTTTAATCTCATGTTTATGTAAGATTTTTCATTTAATGATAGCTTGCTATCATTAAATGAAAAATCTCAGCATACCATTAAAATCAGCATACCATTCTAAACGTCTTGACGTTTAGAATGGTATGCTGAAAGAGAAAAAATATTATCACCATGCACCGTTGGTTTTAGAAGATCTTATTCATGCCTCGATTCATTAACTCGTTTGGTCACCTATATCCAAATTGGATTTTCTAGAAATATCCCTACATTAGCATGCTTCTTAGATATTCAAAACGCCTATAACAACGTTTCGATTGAAGTAGCTGTTAGTATTCTAGATAAACTTAAAATTGGATCAAAATTTTGTTCTTACATATGGGCGTTTTTGAGTGAAAGATATTTAAAGATCAAATCTGACAATAGTGATGAGTTAACAGCTAGGTGGACTAATAAAGGGTTGGCTCAAGGAGATCTTTTGTCCCCATTACTTTTTAATTTAATAACACACGAAATATGTCAACTTCCGCTTGATGTAGTTGTTTCTCAATATGCAGACGATTTCGTTCTCTATGTTAAGGATAAAGATGTTAAAATATGTGAAATATATGTACAAAATGCGTTGGACTCTATTGTAGGAGTTTTGGAACAACTTGGTTTGGAATTATCCTCAAGTAAATCTACCTTTTGTGTGTACAGTAGGGGCAGGCGCAGAATACTTCCTAACCTAAATGTAAATGAGCAACCCTTGGGTTTCTCAGATTGCATTAAACACCTAGGCATGTGGCTAGATAGAAGTCTACGTTGGGGAAAACATATAAATGAAACGGTTAGTAAATGTTTAAAATTTCTAAATCTATTAAAAGTTCTAACGGGTAGCTCATGGGGAATACACACAAAGCATATTCGTAGGTTATATATTTCACTGATTCGAGGTCGAATTGACTATGGGTGTTGTATGTATGATTGTAGTGCAAAATCTCATGTTTCAAAGCTAGATAAATTACAGAACCAAGCATTGAGAATTGTAGGAGGATATATCAGAAGTTCCCCAATCCATGTAATGGAATCTGATTTGAGCATTCCCCCTTTATTTTTAAGAAGAGAATATTTAGCTTATAAATATTGTTTAAAAATAATGTCACTGTCTAACAATATGACAGTTAGCTTGATTACGGATCTGAGTGCCCTTTGTAGTATCAAATATTGGGAAAATAAAAAAGTTCCCCTATTAGTTAAAATATATAATGAGGTAAAACACATAGATGTTTTTTCAGCAGATATTCATAAAATGTATACCTTAGAAACTTGGACAACGGCTATTGCGATTAAAAATGTAATTAATGTTGATCTACAATGTGTAAAGACACCCAAATCCATTTATAATCAAAATTTGTTAGTGGTCGATGTTTTAGCTGAATTAAATTCTATGTATTGTAGTTGGCACAAAATTTTTACAGATGGTTCAAAGGGTACTCAAGGTCTAGGCGCAGGAATATTTGACCAGAGATTGGGAACTAATCTCGGTTTTAAATTAAACTGTAATGTATCAATAATGACACTGGAACTCATTGCAATTTATCAAGCGATCTTTTATAGTCGTAATCAGAATTTAAAAAGAGTCGTTATTCTTTCAGACAGTAAAAGCGCACTACAGCATATTGCTCGATGCGCCTCTGGTTTTAGAGGTGCATCGATAGCTTAAGATATTCTTGAAAATATTATTTTATTATTTAAGAATAATATAGAAATTAAGTTGCAGTGGGTTCCAGGTCACATTGGACTACGTGGTAATGAGGAGGCTGACCGATTATCTAAATTAGCAGCAGTAGACGGTACAACCATTAACTACTTACCTGATTATTGGGAATTCATATCTAAATTTAAAGTAATTTGTTATAACTCCTGGAAGCAACACTTCGTTGAAATCAGTCAGCAAAAAGGTATATGGTATAGGACCTTACAAGGCGAGCCTACTCGTGTGCCTTGGTTCGATGTTGACCAACTCAGTAGGAATTGTGTTAAATTAATTTTAAGACTTCGCTCCGGACACTATCCATCAGCGAAGTTTGCATTCCTTATGAAAAAAGCTGATTCGCCGAATTGCAGAGTATGTAATCAGATTGAGGATGTGCAGCATTTGCTGATGGAGTGTGTCCGGAACAGGCGAGAGAGGAAGTCACTTTTGAGGGAATTAGGCTTAAATAAGCTTAACGTGGGATTAATTCAATCCATTTTATCTCAACCAACTTCAGAAGGTGCCAAAAGGTTATGTCGTTTAATAACAACTCTTCATCTGTGACTTCCATCGTTATCACTAAGTCAAATTGTTTCATTAATTGTTTAGTATGGTTTATGTGTTGATTATAAGTGGTAATGTAATGTTAAGTTAAAAGGCACGATGGGGTTGGCATATCTGTTCAGATAAAAACCCCGAAACAAATAAAGAGGAAAAAAAAAAAAAGATACACCTCTGCCTATCCCTACGGGGAAACAGGCGTGAGGTTATGTTATATAAGGGTAGACGGATAATGATGATGAACCTTCGTATGCCAATACAGAACGCTTGCATCAGCTCCTTGACGTCAATACGGCTCATATCACAATTGTAGATGGCTCTGTCGGCGGGAGACAGCCGGGCCGTCATGGCGACCAGGTTGTCGTTGCAGATGTTCCAGTAGTTCGACAGGAAGTACCGGTACACCATCGTCAGCTTGTAGACTTTGCTGTAGACCTTCACGAGCCTGCGAAAACAAACAAAATATTACTCTGCTAGATTTATAGACCACACTTTGATTTTGCTTCGGTAAGTATAAGTTATACGAATGTCAACTTTATCATATAGAGTTGATGTTCATATTTGTATGAAGTGGTTGCAAACATGTCCATGCAAATAAATAAAATCGAAGTGTCTGTTTGTAATGCCAAAGTAACAGCTTTTTACTAAATGCATATATAAGTATATACGATACTTATAACAAAAAAACAATTTTTAAACTTTTTGTCTGTTTGTCTATTTGTTCCAGCTAATCTCCAAAACGGTTAGAACGATTTTGATGAGACTTTCACTGGCAGATAGCTAATATTATAAGGAGTAACTTGGGCTACTTTTATTTTGGAAAAATAATTAGGGTTCCGCGCAAAAAAAAATAAAACCCATGAAATTGTGAACAAAATCCGATTCCAACGGAGAAGTTGTTTTCCATGCGTACGAAGTCGCGGGGCACAGCTAGTTCGCTTGTATGTACGCATAAGCCGAGGTTCGCCCGGACGCAAAAATATCGCGTACTGCACAAGCACATACACATATATATGCACACACACCAACAGACTATTATAATAATCAATAAAATTATTCTTTCATAAACCTTAACTTTAACTTTAGTAGCATGTTTACTCCAATTGCGAGATAAAGAAGAGCGGCGCCTCCTGGCACAGGCATCTATATGCTTCAAAGGAGACGCCTTCAACTGTGTAATGTATAAATGTGTGATAATGAAATAAAACATTTTTGATTTGATTTTGGATTTTCAAATCTCGGTGTTGAGCCGAGCATTGAGAATTCAACAGAGTGTATTTGAACGCGTGGAGAAAACACACTGTTGGATTTTCAACTCTCGGTGTCGAAAAGACCATTGAAAATCCAACAGAGTGTATTTGAACGCGTGGAGAAAACACACTGTTGGATTTTCAACTCTCGGTGTCGAAAAGACCATTGAAAATCCAACAGAGTGTATTTCAACGCGTGGAGAAAACACACTGTTGGATTTTCAACTCTCGGTGTCGAGAAGACCATTGAAAATCCAACAGAGTGTATTTCAACGCGTGGAGAAAACACACTGTTGTATTTCAACTCTCTGCGTTGAGCCGAGCATTGGCGATTAGATAACCAGCACTCGGTTAGTATTATTATATCACAATCAAAGTTAAGTCTATGAAGAAAAATGTTAAAGCTATCCATGTTCTTATAAATACTACGAATGTTTTGGGTTAGTATGGTTAGTGACTTTTGATACACGGAAAGATATTGTCTGCAGTCCTCAACTGTACATGACTTTGAAACAGTTTGGAAGCTATTATCTATGTCCGTAATTAAGGTACCATATCCATAAGGTATCCTATCCATAGTATAATAAAAATGTAAATAAAAAGTAAAGTCTAAAATAAAAAACAGGTATGTGGCGCTCTTAGGCGCCTTCATAATCGATTGAGTTGATGTACCTGTTTTCGGCAGACTTTTTAGCTGGACAATCTAGATCTCCCGTTTTGTGGCTCGCTGGTTTTTTGAAGCGCAGACATGTTGCACATTTTGGCACTTCGGCTTTCTTTGTGCAGTCTTGAATGGCGTGTCTTCTTCACCGCAATGACCACACGTAGGGGCAGTGACTTTGCAGAACTTGGCTGCGTGGCCGTACTGCTGGCACTTGTAACATCTGGTTACTAGAGTGAAGTCACGTACTGGGCAGGACGTCCAATTAATAAATAGTCGTTCCTGGGTGATCAGCGCCTTGCGAATGACGGCTGGAACTTCTAGTACATAATTGCAGTTTTCACTATCTTTTCTCCCAGATTTGTGGCTTAGTTTAATTGAGGTCATAAATGTATCTCGGGACATAGTCGGCAGTTTGTCAGCAAAATTTTGTTCATAGAGACATTTAAAGACCTCATTTTCAGCCATTGCTGCGGGTACTCCAACTACTACAATGCGAGGCTTGCGCTTACGGGGTTCGTCTACAGTAAGCTCTAACGAAGCAGTTTGGACTGTTTGCTTTAGCTTGTCCAGGTCATCTTTAGTCTCCGTGCTGATTATGAGACCTCCTTTTCCGATTTTGCGCACGCCTCGTACTTTCAGCTTCATTTCACCTGGGCATATGATGTTTTGGAGCATGTTCCTAGTTTGGTCACTAGTCTTTGAGTTGTCACATGGGAAAATTGCCACGGAGCTAAGTTGTTTCGGACGTACAAAATTGCTGGATCCCTTCTTCACCATATCGGCAAAAGATGTATCACTCCTCCCAGCTCCTTGCTTCGTACAGGACTCCTGAATGGTGCGGTTCATCTCTGTAAGACAGTCCGCTAGGTCACGAGCTTCAGTCATGGTTTTAAGGGCGGTATGGGTTTGTATGGCACTTGATTTCAGCGACTGGTATCGCACGGCCATTTGAGAAACTCCGTGTTCAACTTTTCGGCAAAGGTTGCTGATTTTTAACTTCTGGTCCGAATTGAGTTTTCCATCATTAGCAGTACCACAGATCTCATTCAAGCATTGTTCATTGGACCCCAACCAGTTCTGGATTTCCGGAGTGGGGATAGGTTGTGCTGAGTCAACAGCCTCTTCTTGGTTCTGCTTGGGTTGTTGAGGTGGTCTTGGAGTTGGTGTAGATGGAGGGCTGCGCGGTGTCATCCCGCTCCGTAGAAAAGAGCTGCCGTCCATACTTCAGATTATAAAATTGTATATAATTATAATCTAGTCAGATCATCATTCACATCACTTGATTTATAAAACACGCTAGTACACTGTAAAACTGGGTCAGTATCTATGCAAGTGTTAATTTATTTATTTTAATGCATTGATGTGCACGTCTGCATGCGTTGACCGATCGATGCCACAACCCACACAACAACAGTCGTCCATCAAGAGCTCCCCTTGCCGTCGCTCAACTCGATGTACGCGTTGGGTGTTCAGCTGCACGTAGCCGGCGAGGATATAGATATATACAACTCGATGTACGCGTTGGGTGTTCAGCTGCACGTAGCCGGCGAGGACATAGATATATACAACTCGATGTACGCGTTGGGTGTTCAGCTGCACGTAGCCGGCGAGGACATAGATATATACGCCTGCTATATGCTGCCCGCGGCTCATCTGGACCTGGCAGAGCTGCGGGCACTTATTGATGCTTCACCCAGAGCAACAATCCTCGCCGGTGACTTTAATTGTAAGCACCCAGCGTGGAACTCCATCCATTGAATTGTGTATCATTGTCGAAACTGATCAATGTAAAATAATTTATGTATATTGTGGTGAGAAAAATAAAGTTGATTGATTGATTGATTGATTGATTGATTGATTGAAACAAATACCGAGGGGAGACGACTCTACGCGGACGCGGAAGTCTTCGGCTATACGGTGTCCGGCCCAGAGACGCCGACCCATTACCCGGACGACCCAAGACACATGCCGGACGTGCTGAACATCGTAGTCCACCGAGGGCTACAGGGCCAGATCACTGAACAAGTGATAAAGGACGAGTTGCAGTCGGACCGTCAACCTGTACTCGTCGTCTTATCGGGTATGCCGACCCGACTGAAGCCACTAGTGCCACGTCGGTCCTTGGATTGGACAGTCTTCACAGATAAAGTAGAGGCCACCACGCCGACTCGGCCTGTTGCCACCTCCGCGGACGTAGACCAGACGGCGGATGACGTCACTGCTTGCATCCAAAGCGCCTTAGAAGCGGCGACTACAACGCAGCCGCAGGGGAGAGGGTTACTGCCGCCCCTGCCGGCGCATATCAGCGCGATGATCACCGTGAAGAGGCGCCTTCGCAAGCAGTGGCAACAGTTAAGATGTCCTACGCTCAAGACGCAAATCAACCGTCTCGCGGAAAAGGTGAAAGCCGAGTTACAGGCACACACCGCCGCGAGCTGGGAGGAACGAATCGACGCCACTACGGACAGTTGGCCATCAGTTTACAAGTTATGCCGCCAACTCACGAATACCCCAGCTCCGGTGCGTCCGCTGCTTAGCAGCGACGGGGCGCTGAAATATGTAGCGGAGGACCGGGCGGAGGTCTTCGCCGAGCACCTGGAGCGTCAGTTTCGCCCCAACCCGACCCACTACGTGGAGCATGTCGCAGCGGTCGAGCAACACCTAGGAGACTACTTCGTCACGCCGATAGCTCCCGATGAGGATCCTATCTTCTTCTCGCCTGGCGCAGTTAGACGCGCCATCCTAAGAATGAAGCCTAGGAAGGCCCCCGGTGCTGACGGTTTCACCAACACAGCGCTGCGCCACCTGCCGTTCCGTCATCATGCTGCCCAAGGTGGGGAAAAACATCCTGAAGCCGGAGAGCTATCGGCCGATCACTCTGCTGCCGAAGGTCTCCAAGGTGTTCGAAGCACTCCTGCTGCGACACCTCCAACCCTACATAGCGCCGCGGCCGGAACAGTTTGGGTTTCGGGCGGAACATGGCACGACGCTCCAGCTGTCGAGGGTACTGCACCACCTCATAGCTGCTTACAACAAGAAGGAGTACTCGGTGGCAGTATTCCTCGACATGGAGAAGGCCTTCGACCGTATGTGGCACGACGGCCTTGTATTCAATCTGGCCACGTCAGACGCGCCCCGTCGCGTTGTTAAAGTGGTCTCTACTTTTCTGTCCCACAGGAGCTTTAGGGTGGTGGTCGACGGAGCGCTATCAAGCGCCCGCCCGGTGTTGGCTGGTGTGCCGCAGGGTAGCTGCGTCTCGCCGGCGTGTTACTCACGCTACACCGACGACATCCCCACTACGCCCGATGCGACGCTAGCGCTGTATGCTGACGACGCCGCGCACATTACCACCTCGCTTAATGCGAAGTACGCGGCGGTCAAAATGCAGCGCGCCCTCGATCTTCTTCCCGAGTGGCTGTCGAAGTGGTGGCTATCGGTGAACGTGGGTAAGACGCAGGCGATGGTCACCGGAGCCGCGCCCCTCCCACCACCCCTGGAGCTGCAAGGAGCCGACGTCGAATGGTCGCCCCGGGTCAAGTACCTGGGTGTCACTATCGACCGTCGGCTCACGATGGGGCCACACGTCCGCAAGGTCGCCGCACGGGGGAGGGTCGCCCGCAACCTCCTTAAACCGGTGCTCTCGTCCCGCATCCCGGCGCGCGTCAAGTTGGGCTTGTACAAACTGTACGTGCGCCCAATCTTGATGTACGCCGCCCCTGCTTGGTTCGCCCTCACGAGCGAGTCGAGCCGGAAGTTGCTCCGCGCGCAGCAAAACCTTGCGCTGCGGACCATTGTTGACGCTCCTCGTTTCGTGAGGAACGATGTCCTGCATCGGGACCTCGGGTTCGAGAGTCTGGATGAGTTTGCTGGGCACCTCGCGAAGGGAATGTTCGCGCGTGCCGACGCATCCGCTTGGCCCCACGTATAGACCCAGAATAAGGTGATTAGTGGGGGCTAATCACCTTATTCTGTAGGAGCGTCGAGTCGGCATCTCTGTCGCTGGTCGTCCTCGTCGGGCTCCCCCAGGTAACTGGGGGTCTCACCTGGCGGGGGCTGACCGCCGAGGTGTCGTGAAGCAAGTGGCGTTGTGGGACAACGTCGTAACGCGCCTACAGAAAAACACATAGCAATCACACACATGGGCGCACGTAGTTGCTGTGCCCAATCATGTTTACGCCAAGATGGCAACAAGATGAGGGGCCCGTTTTTACGGGTCACCGTATGGCCTCCACGGACAGGGGTGTACACCCCGACACCGCTAGCCGCGCCCCCTGACGGGGACGTAGCGACATTCACGTAGTAGTTCAACCGTCGGGCAGTAGCCCACTAGACACAACACCCGTCTGGTCGGAGGATCCTCCCTTTTTTATGGAGGATGAGTGAACTTTACACCCTGTTCCTCATGCCTCTATAGGTGTATACCGCACATCCTTACAGACGCCAGTCGTGCAGTCCGTGTCGCTATCTGTCAATCACTTTTACTGCGACCCCGACGTAAAGAGTTTTTTTCTGATCTGGTTACTGGAGATGAATCATGGATTTATTACGAGAACGATACACGTCGTGCTCTTTGGCTGTTTCGAGACGAAACACCACCAACTCAACCGAAGCTGAGGCAAAAGAACCGCTTAAAAGTTCTGCTTTGCTGTTTCTAGGACGCGCAAGGCGTGCTGTTTTATGAACATATGACACAATGAAACTATAAACGCTGACAAATATTCAACCCTGCTCACCAAACTATCTTTTGCTATCAAGAAAAAACGACGAAGACGAGTCAATGTAGTTTTACTACACGATAACGCTCGACCTCACGTCGCATCTGCCGTTCGCCAACAGTTGGAGAACTTGGGCTGGGAGACGATACCCCACCCCCACCTTATTCCCCAGACCTCACCCTATCAGACTATCATTTGTTTAGTGCCCTGAAACAACATTTGCAGGGTAAGCAATTTAATGATTTCTCGGATGTAGAGGCGGAGTTGAACAAATTTTTCGTGGAACAGCCATCAGAGTTCTGTGCGAAAAGCATCCAAACTTTGCTGGATCGTTGGCAAGAAGTCTTAGATTCTAATGGTGATTACGTCATTGACTAAGCTTTTTGTATTGTAATAATAATTAAAAATATAAAACGTAAATTGTCTCATTACTTTTGTTCCAACCTGATACTCGGATATTATATTAAAAAAAAATCTTAGCCTTAGAGAAATCCAAGATATGCATCGTATTTATGTATTGCACAAAAGATACTGCTACTGATTCCCAAACTAAGCTTGAGCTTGTATTTTGGGAAACAGTGGTCAGCCGCAGGAAGTACACTTAATAAATAAAATACGAATACATTGCTTTGAATGTCGCTGCAGTAGTATTACAATATTATTAGGGTAACTTTCCATAATTTTTATTCTTATTATAATTTTTAATTTAGGTTTAACAGACGAGTGCGATCTGTGTGTGTGTGGGGGGGGGGGGTGTTGGGGTGTGTGTGTGTATGGTGTGACTGTATGTGAGAGTTTGTTTAGAGGTGTTGTATGAAATATGCTACGCAGTACTTGCCAGTAGGTCTTCCGTCTCCTGATAGTCTAATAGTTGAAGCCATTCGGAAACTTTACCTTTAAGTTCGTGTCTACTAAGAGAGGAAATGTTGAGGTGTTGTATAGCTTACAGCTCAAGACCTTGTACTGTCTCCCTGCAAAGGAGGTCTTGCATGGAACGGTAGGGCACACAGGCATTTTGCTGCGTCTATTGGGGTTGGGTAATGGTACGCTTTGATGTTTCAGAATAGCTCTGAGCACAAAGAGTTGGCGAACTGTTAGGACCTTACATTCCGAGTACAGCTGGGATGTTGGATGTTTGTAGGGCTTTCTTGCCATCACTTTCAGTACCGCTCTTTGTGCTCTTTCTAAGCTCAGTAGATGCGTCTTTGTAGCCCCTCCCCATACAGTGATGTAATATTGTACAATGGATTGACATAAGGCCAAGTATACAAGTCTGAGTTGTTCCATAGTTGCACTGTCTCTAAGCGTTTTAAAGACATGAATGAGTCGTCTTACTCTGGAATTAACCGTTCCTATCTGTTTATCCCACCTCAATCCATGAGTACTCCTAAATATTTCACACATTCCGTACGAGTGATTTCTTGACAATTGCAGTTGGCCTGTGAGATGCAAGTGTGTGCTTGTATGGAAAACCCTCGTGGTGGAGTCTTAGTTTTGTTGATGGAGAAAGGGATAAATTGCGTTTTGGCTAGATTTAGGGTTAGAAGATTGTGAATCAACCAATTTTTCACATTGGATAGTGCGAATTCTGCTCTATCTTTAACTGTGTGCCAGTTTGGACCCCAGACAAATATGGCGGTATCGTCTGCATACGTGAAAATGCGAGTGTAAAAGAGGGACATTGTGCAGAGGTCATTAATATAAAGTTGGAAGAGGGTGGGACCCAAGACACTCCCTTGTGGAACGCCGTAGAAGACGGTCTCCTCATCACTCATGTAATCCCCAATGTAACACGTTGCTTTCTGTTCGTGAGGTAGTCTTTAAAGATTTCGTAGCTTATGCCACGCACCCCCAACGTCTCGAGCTTAGTTAGAAGTATGTTACACAAATCCATTATTGCGTCTTCGGTGGAGAGGCCTGATCGAAAACCATATTGAAAGTATCCAGGCGTAGAGAGGAAAAAAAGCAGAGAAACCTAGAAGATATGATACATATCATATCTTCTTCAAAACACATGTTTTCAAAGTAACTGAACCGGACCTTATGCCGATTTTTGTGGCGCGTGACTTGCAAAAATTACCGCCCGTTACGTTTGACCATGTCGATGTCACCAAATTATTAAAAGATTTGCTGATTATGCGTACAGAAATTAATGATATAAAGGACAGATATGTAACATTAAATCAATTGGATGAGCTGAAATTTGAATTGGAGTCAGGCAGGCCCGCTGCGTCGTTTTTAACGTGCAATATTAACACAAGAAAAAGAGGAGGGTATGTGTTGGATAGTGGGCCTGTCGGTTTATCGCCGGCGGCCGGTGTCAACGTGATGGCGAGTCATTCGAGCATCGAACGCACTGAGTCACCAAAGTATCGCTCTCTCTCTTGCGCACAGACGGAGACAGATAAGCCGAGTGCGGCTGCACTGATTAACTCGACTCTTTTGGAAAATGAGTTTTGCACGGAGATCCCTGAATCAGCTGTGTGTCATGCAGTGACTGTTGAAACAAAACAGCCCACCATGGCGGACATTGCGAGAAATGGTGAATGGAAAAAGCAAAACGAACCGAATGAGGAATGGATAACAGTCCAAAAAAGAAGGACTAGAAATCGGTTTGTTGGTAAAACCGGGAAAGCGACCACGGACTTTTCGGAAAAGTTTAAAGCAGCTGAAGTAAAAATTCCTTTGTTTATTTCTAACGTAAACAAGGAAACGGCAGAAAACGATATCTGTCTGTATATAAAAATAAAACATCGGAAGTAGTTTCACTGGAGAAAATAACAATGAAGAAAGAGAGGCCTTATAATGCATTTAAATTACTTGTAAACAAAAACAAGCTGGAAACGTTTCTAGATGACAACTTGTGGCCCGATGGCATCACATTTCGACGTTTTGTACATTTCAAAAGTAGAAGAGAAGAGGACAAGATTGTTTCTCAGAGCAATGAAATAAAAAACAAGACTTAATGGATAGTGCTTTAAAAATGAACATAATAACATTTAACTGTAAAAATGTGAAGAGATCGGTGAATTGCGTGCGCTCACTGTGCAGGACGGCTGATATAGTCTTGCTACAAGAAACTTGGTTATATCCACATGATTTACAGTTTCTCGAAAACATAGATCAAGAATTCAGCTACACTGCGAAGTCGTCAATAGACACGTCTGCTGGTATTTGCAAAGGCAGACCATACGGTGGTGTCGCCACACTGTGGCGGAAAAGTGCTTTTGATCAAGTGTCGGTAGTGAAAAGTAATAATAATAGATCTGTGCAGTCAAAGTAGTGGTGAATAACCGATCTTTTATGGTGATAAATATGTATATGCCAACGGACAGTAGTGAGAACTTGTTAGAATTTACGGAATGTCTTGGTGAAATGTACTCAATAATACAAAGTAATAATACTGAATCAGTGTTTGTACTAGGGGACTTTAACGCGCACCCAGGTGAGTCATTCTATAATGAACTTCTTGATTTTTGTAACGAGCGAGAATTATTATGTGCGGATGTCAATTGTCTCGGCATGTTGTCGCCTACTTTTACATTTATTAGTGACTCACATGGGTGTAAACGTTGGCTAGACCACTGTCTTGTAACACAGTCGGCGTCCAAAACAATTGTGAACATTGAGGTGATTTATGACTCTTTTTGGTCAGATCACTTTCCATTGAAATTGGAATGTGATATTAATACAATTAGAGTAAAAACATTTTGTAAAAAATTATGTAATGACATACGTTGGGGTGAAAGATGCCCAATAGAAATAAATAAATACTTGTTGCAGTGTAACAATAAATTAAAGAGCTTAGACTTTCCTGAAAACTTTAGACTGTGTGCGTATAAATATTGTGATAAGCCCGACCATAAAATTCTGTTGGATGAAATGTATAGCGAAATTGTATATATATTAAGTGAGGCTGCTAGTAGTAGTAGGACCGCAAGGGGCATTATAGGAAAAAGTAAAGGGATAAAGGGGTGGAACAAGCATGTAAAAGAAGTTCACACCCAGGCAAAATTTAAGTTTAAAATTTGGATGTGGCACGGGCAACCCAGTAGAGGGCCTATTTTTGAAGATATGAAATTAACGCTGAAAATATTTAAATCAAAATTAAAATGGTGTACCAAACACCAAGACAAAATTAAAATGGACATTCTAGCCTCATTACATTCAAAAAAAAGTTTCTCGTCATTTTGGAAAGGTACTAAAAAATTAAATAACAATACCCCAAGTGTCTCGGCTAGCGTGGAGGGAAGGAATGACTGCACTGAGATAGCGAATATCTTCAAAGATCACTTTAAAGTGACTTCGCCTCTGGGGACAGTGTCGGGGAGGAACGATGCTGAGCACTGTCGTTCAGGATCACCCCTTCGATTTTCATGTAAAGAAATAAAATCTATTATTAAAAATATGAAGAGGGGTAAATCTCCTGGTCACGATGGGCTCAGCATCGAGCATCTGCAAAACGCTGGTATACATCTGCCGCGAGTGTTGACTATGTTCTTCAATCTATGCTTGGGTCATTCTCACTTACCACAAGAGCTACTGGATACAGTAGTCATACCTATTGTGAAGGACAGGGGACATAGCAGACAAGGGTAACTATAGGCCTATCTCACTGGCAACCGTTATAGCCAAAGTACTTGACAGTGTGCTTGACGCCCACCTCGGTAAATATACACAGCTACACGACTCACAGTTCGGTTTTCGTGCTGGGTTGTCGACTGAGAGTGCCATTTTTGCGTTGAAGCATACTGTCAAGTATTATACAGATTGAAAAACACCAGTTTATGCATGTTTCCTGGACCTGTCAAAAGCATTCGACCTGGTTTCCTATAATGCCATGTGGGGAAAGCTTCGAGAGGCGGGTGTTCCTACTTCGTTGGTGTCCACGTTATCTATGTGGTATGATAAGCAGAGAAACTTTGTTAAATGGTCAAATGTGCTGTCTGACCCCTACAAACTAGAGTGTGGTGTTAGACAGGGAGGTCTTACCTCCCCAAGACTTTTTAACATTAATGTTAATAAATTACTGGTTGAGCTCAGCAACACACATGTCGGATGCCACATAGATGGAGTTAGTTTGAACAACTTGAGCTACGCAGATGACATGGTGTTGTTGAGCCCATCTATCTGTGGAATGAGAAAGTTGCTTTCTATGTGTGAGGGGTATGCCGAGAAATATGGGCTAAAGTACAACCCTAAGAAAAGTGAGCTGCTGGTGTTTAGGGGTAAAAATAAAAGTCCATCATGTGTCCCTCCGGTAACGCTGTGCGGATCACTTTTACAGAGAGTAACTCAGTTTAAATATCTAGGCCATATTGTGACCGACGAACTGAAAGACGACACAGATATGGAAAGGGAGCGCAGGGCATTGGCTGTGAGGGGAAATATGGTGGCTCGAAGGTTTGCTGGTTGCTCAGTACCAGAAAAAATTACTTTATTCAAGGCTTACTGCCAAACATTTTACACCAGCAGCCTTTGGGCTAATCATACCCAAAAAGCAAACAATGCCTAGCGAATACAATATAATAATACCTTTAGGGTGCTGTTGAGGCTTCCACCCTATTGTAGTGCGTCAGGTATGTTCGCTGATGCGCACACTGACGATTACTTCGCAATAATGCGAAAGAAGGTGGCGTCGATGACACGCAGAGTGGGGGGAAGCACCAACAGTATCTTGAGGGTCTTTGCTGAAAGGCTGGATGGGCCTACCATGGATAGATTTATCAAGCTTACAAATTATTTAACATCTACCCTACTAACAACGCTAATCGGTTATTTACTTTAATATTGTATTTTCTCTGTAAGTGATTCATGTAATCTTTTGAGAAAATAAATGTCTTAAACCGTAAGCTTCATGTATTACATGGGGCTTGATGAAACTATCTGTGCTCATTATTATTCAAATTCAAATTCAAATGATTTATTTTGTGAACACAGGTGATTACAAGTGTTTTCAATATATATATGTCATACGTACAGTCCATGTTCCGCCGATAGGCATACAAAATCAGGTCAAATACAAAATTAACTAAGTAAAAAAATATAAGAAATTCATAATAAAATAGGGAAAAATGTCACAACCGAATAAAATAAAATACAGAATGTCAATAGATTGCATAACATAATATAAATTAAGTGATAATAACAATTTGAAAATAATAAAAAATTATAAAAATTGGTCATCCAGATACTCCTTAACTGAATAATATACTTTGTCATTGAGTAGCTTTAAGAGATTGTTTTTGAATTCATTAATATTCTTACTGTTTTTAATATGACAAGGTAGTTTATTATACAGCTTTGGTGCCATTGCAAAGATACTTTTGTAAGCGAATGTAATCCTGGTGAATATATATATATTATACTATCACCTTTGTTTTGTTTTCTACGTATATTATTATAAGTACTAACATAGTTTATAAGCTAACTGTAGACAGACACAAGTGGGCCGATGTAGTCTTTAAGTAAAAGATGTTTATTTTATTTTTTTATTTTTTTATTACCGGCTAGAATATGAAATTTGTCTAGAAACTTTTTAAGAGAGTAATTAAGTATTTTTTCTAATATTTTGGATAGGGTAGAAAGCACTGCTATGGGGCGATAATTATTGACACAGTCTCGGTCCCCCTTCTTGAAGATCGGGTGAATGACTGCTTTTTTGAAGGCTTCAGGAAAGACACCTGTAGCTGTGGCTCGGTTACGTATATGAGTGATAGAGGGGATCAGCTCCTTCCGACATTGCCTTACTATCTGGGATGAGATCCCATCCCAACCTGTGGCACAGTCTGGGCGGAGCCGTAAAATGATGGATTCAACATCCATTTGAGTCACCTCAATAATGACCAGGGAGTTTGGCGGACTTTTAATATGCGTGTAGGAGTTTGATGTTGTGTAGGGGGCATTTGCATTAACAGTACTTGAAACAAGAATTTCATCAGCAAGAGATTTTCCCACGTCTGTGAAAAATTTGCAGACATAATTAGCAGTCTTTGGGTTATTTGTGGTTTGTAATAGTTTAACTGGACTGGTCTTGCTTTTCCGAGTATTTGTTATTGTTTTGATAGCTTGCCAGAGGGCCTTTGGATCGTTACCTGCTTTTTCCAGCTGTGCTTTTTCGTAGGCTATTTTTAGCTTACGCAATAGGCGATTACAATAATTGCTATAGATATTAGAGAGGTAGAAAATTTATTAACTAGTGAAGCAGATTGTTCGCACCCGGCATTTATCTGCTTGATTAAGAGTAGGCCCAGCTATCGATGCTATAGCATACGAAGCATATATTAATTCCTGACAGTCAGTTAAAAGAGCTTTAATTAGGCGCCTTGGGGAACCGCGTAGTGAGATACAAGTTATGCAGGAGCTTACACGACTGCGCAAGTCAAAGAACGAAGATGCGGAAACCTTTGGCAAACGGCTCCGTGAACTATTAGACACATTATACTCTGTAGCGGAACATGGTAACAAATCTTATTATGAAAAAATGGTCATCGAACAGTACGTGAACCAGTTAGAATTTCATGTATCATTAGGTGTTAGAATTGCGAGAACAGAAACATTTGAAGAAGCTATTATTGCAGCTAGGCAAGAAGAGGCGAGGCTTGCATATAATAGGTCTAATAGTTTTAATAGCCCTTCAAAATCCCAAGCGAAACCAAAGGAGTTGCCTAAACAGCAGCCTAACTATAGTCCTTTTCATACTAACTTAGTGAATCCAACAATGTCACCTTATAAGCCCCAACAGAATAACATGAACCCAGAACAGCGTCAACAATGGATTCAGTCTATGTTGTCCTGGAAAAACCGACCAGCATCAGGTAACTTCAGACCATGTGGCTCAGGTATTGTTAGAAGTGCAAACTTCAAGAACTACTCTAAAGTTCCAAAACAGCAGGTTAATCCTCCTGAGGTATCATCGGACGTCACTATGCGTACGGCAGGTAAGCCAGAAAAACCACAGTTCGCATCGGGGCAGTTATTTTATATCCCGAGCCAAATGGAAGGTCAGGTGCAACCAATACCCATTGGTAGTGAGAATTTCGACCAGTTCATAGACAATAAGGAATTGTATACGCCTGATGCATCTATCGGATCTTTAAGATGCGAGCAGCAGGTGATAAGTGGGTTACATAGACCTTGAGCGACAGGCCGCCCGGGCAGACGAAGGCCTGGAGGCAAACTGTGACCCTGTAAGAACAGTAGTGCATGTAGAGAATACTCACGAAGGCACTCCTTTAGGCCTGACCCCGAGCACAGAGACCACGGCGTCCAGGAAGTAGCCGGGGATGTAGTGCAGGAACCAGGTGAGCAGCCAGTAGACCAGCTTGTTGTTGGTCTCGAGCGCATAGCTGTACCAGAGTGTCTTCGGCGAGCTCAGCCGGTAGCACTCGTCTGAGCGCAGGTGTTCGCCGAATGCTCCTGTGTAATATAGACAATTAATTAGTTTTAACAAAAACGGGGTGTTATAGGAATAAGGTTCACTTTTGCTTGTGGGAATTTTGGGTAATAGAAATACGTGTTTGCACTATGCTGATTTATTTGCGACTGTTTTAAACGACAATATGTCTAAGTAATATAAGGGCACACACACATGCATACGTACTTGTAAAGCTGCTACACACATACAAGGATTCTAACTCAACATACCGCCCACCAAAGGGTCTATTTGCCCTTTGACAAAATAAGTATCCTAAATATAACTAAAAAGACAGAGATAACTACTAAGTTACATTCAGTATTCAAGCAAGTTTACATAATTAATTAACATTAAGAACAAAAATTAAGTTTTAATGTCTGTTGGTAAATAACACAATTTATTAAAGGATCTTTGCACAACACTCAAAAAATCAATCAAAATCAAAAATGTTTTATTTCATTATCACACATTTATACATTACACAGTTGGAGGCGTCTCCTTTGAAGCATATAGATGCCTGTGCCAGGAGGCGCCGCTCTTTTTTATCTCGCAATTGGAGTAAACATGCTACTAAAGTTAAAGTTAAGGTTTATGAAAGAATAATTTTATTGATTATTATAATTAGTCTGTTGGTGTGTGTGTGTATATATGTGTGCGTGCTTGTGTGTGTATGGGTGTGTGTGTTATATGTAGGGGTGTGTGTGTGTATGTGTGCGGTTGTTTTATACGGAAACGGGTTTATTTTATATTTGATAAAAGATTCTCTACTTCATCGTAACATAACTTGTTTATCCACGTAGTCAGCAACGATTTGCATTCTTTAAATGGTTTAGTATGTATATCTATTTGTTTATTTATTTTGTTATATAAGAAAGACGAGCGTTTGTCATATTGAATATTTGCAAATTCTGTTTTTACAAAATGGGAGGAAGCAATATTGTGTTTCCTTCTTCTAGCTAATACATTAGGATCTAAGGGTAGGGTTTTATATTTTTTTAATGTTATGTGTATAATATATAATTTTCGGACTGATAATAAATTACTTATTTGGAATAGCTCATAGGTGAGAAAGGTCCTTTTTTTGAAGTACATTACTTTTATTAATGTCCGTTGGGCTCTTTCAACCTCAAGGAAACGTGTTTTACGAGCGCCCCCTCAAATGGGGATACAATATATTATTACAGATTGAACTAGCGAGATATACACTTCATTTAGAAGATTTTTTTCTAAGTCACTCCTGGGGACTATGTGCCGTAATGTTTTAATAATCCAAATAAATTTTCGGATCCTCGCAGTAATTTGTTCGATTTGAGGATACCAGGACAGGCTTTGGTCCAACATTATACCCAAGTACTTGACGTGGCTAACTTTACTGATAATTGGACAATTGCAGTCGCTATCAACCATCCTCCTACACTCATGTATTTTAATGTTGAAATTAGGTTCAGGTTGGACATTTTTATATATAGAGAAGCAAATATAGTTCGTTTTGCTCGTGTTTAACGTAAGGAGATTTGTTTTCAGCCATGAAGCTACTTGTAACATACCTTTTTCTGTATTGGTTTTGGTTTCGGCCTAGGTTGAGCCAGTGAAGACGATTGCGGTGTCGTCGGCATACGAAAATATTTTTGCATTATTGATTGTCATATTACATAAATCGTTTATACATATTAAGAAAAATAAATAAAAAAATAAAATAAATAAATAAAATATTTTATTTCAGACCACAGAAGGATTCATAGTTTTGTTAGTATTACACACGACTTAAGAAACTATGTTAGTAACAAACGCAAAACATTTACATTAAAATTATATTGTTAGTGCACTATAGGTACTCACCCCTAACATAGGTTAGTAACAACAATGCACACACAATCAGTTCATGAACCGTCCGCGCTCACCTGATACTCCGGGCACGTGCACATGAACATGTACCCAGTGAGCCATAATGTCGCAACACGGCTTATCACTGATGACCTTCAGAATGCTGTTGGCACTCCCACGCACCCTGCGCATCATGGACGCCATCCGTTTTCGTAGGGTAGTGCTGAAACCATCCACACGTGTTTCAGCAAACATCCCTGAGGCGCTGCAGTATCGTGGAAGCCCCATCAACATCCTGAAGGTGTTATTGTACTGAACTCGTAAGCGAAAAGCGTAGGACCCAGCACGCTTCCCTGGGGTACGCCGCATGTTACATCAACATCCTCGCTGACAAAATGATCTAGCTTAACCTTCTGTTTTCTATTTGTCAAGTAATCGGTAAATATAGAAAGTTGTGTATCTCTAATACCAATTTTTTCTAATTTTCGGACAAGGATGGGGATAGAAACCGTGTCGAAGGCCTTTTTTAGGTCTATAAAAACCAACAAATACCTAGTTCCTTTCTCAAGTTCTTTTGTTAGTACTGTAGATAAAGACGTGATAGCGTCTTCCGTCGAAATACCGCGTCTAAAGCCGAATTGAGATGGAGATAAAATGTTGTTGTTTTGAAGATAGTTTAATAGTCTGGAATTTAGAAGTTTTTCTAATATTTTTGCTATAACCGGAATAACAGAAATTGGTCTATAGTTATTAACATCACCCTCTTGCCCACCCTTGTATATAGGGGTTATTATTGTTTTTTTTTAAGGAGTTAGGGAAGGTGCCTTGTTTAAAACAAAGATTAGCTAAATGGGTTATGATTGGAATTATTTCGAGTTTTACATGTTTAAGATATCTAGTAGAGATGTTATCCCATCCTGGGGCACTATCTGATTTTAGAGAGTTTATTATACTATTTACTTCATTGATATCTGTATCCAGCAGAACAAAAGATTTAGAGAGACTAGGTAAGGAACGTAGTTATAGATTTAGGTCATTCTGGGTTACGGTTCTTTGAATGTCATTTGCCAGTTGGTTACCTATATTTGCGAAATATTTTTTTATGAAGTTTGCTGATTCCGTTGGTGATGCTTTTACATTAGTTAATTCAGTATTAGTTCTAGTAGATTTATTTGTATATGTTATAGTTTTAAGGTTTTTCCAGAGAAGTTTGTTGTTGTTTAACGATTTATTAATAAGGTTTCTTTCATATTTTCTTTTTAGTTTTTTTATAAGGTTGTTGCAATGATTTCTGTAACGAGCATATGTAATTTTTTTTATTTCATTATGGGGATCGTCTCGGGATTGTTTTTGGAGCTTATTACGGTTTTTTATACATCTTAGTATGCCTTCAGTGATCCAGGGCTTAATTATTTGTTTACTTTTAGGGATCTTGTGAATAGAAGTATTAATTTTTATTGACTCAATAAGACCTTGTGTTAAACAATCTGTTATGTAATTAGGGTTATCACAAAAAGTAAAGTGGATAGATTTTTTTTCTTTTAAATATTGTAAAGCACTTTCAAAATCAATTTTGGTAATAATTGTTGGTGTGGTATGGTAATGTTTAGTTTTAGATAACGACAGAAAGGTTGTACGGTGGTCTGTAACAGTAGTTCGTAAGATGGCAATAAAAGCAGAATGCCGTTTTTTGTTTATTTTTAACATAAAGTGATCAAGGCAATTGGTTTCCCTTGTAATTAAGGTGTGTCCGGGGAGAATACCATGTCCCGACAACATAACCAGGTATGATGTTCTATTTTTAAATTCATATGTTTGTTCAGTGCACTATCACCACTCTTCACACTGTACACCCGCGTCACACCGTCAGTACCTGGATGTTTGTTCACGATACGTCCCATCATCCATTTACCCCGAAGTAAATTATCGGATTTTGTTAGCACAGTGTGTCCTACGGTCGCCTTACATAGTACGTGTTAGGGAAACCTTAACTATTCTTAGAAACTTGTCATATTAAACGATTCAAATGGCGATAGTTTGTCTAAAATGGTTTAATTGAAAAGAAAAAGCTTGGAGTTCTGAGTACTCACCAAATTTTGTCTTGTACGGCGAGCTACTGACGGTATATATTGGGATGCTGTCCCAGAGACGTCTGTTCTGCACGGAGTCCCAGCCTGCCGCGAGAATAGCGTTGTTCACGAAGTCCACGGAGGCGTACGACAGGACTACATCCTTGTACATCAGAAGTACATGCATCACACCCAGACCAACGCCGAAGAGAAACTGAAATTGGAAAATGATTACCTCAACAGACTGTCAACCTAAAACTCAAACTCAAAGCATTTATTATAATTACTGTTTGGTTGTAGAATATAATTGCAATGTAACGGAACCATATCCTGATAGATGGCGTTGGCGTCGAATTACATCTTGCTATGGTTTCGTTACGCCGCAAAATACATAACAATTTTCTTTTGTTTTTTGTGTGTTTTAATCCGATCCAGCATGTCCCATTGCTGTCCTCTCCCAGCGACGCCCTAAGCCGAGGTCCGTACCCCACAGGGGGTGCCCTTAGCGTGTAGTCGCTTAGTTTTTAGTTTTAGTTTCATGCCTGGCGGGAGGCCTTAATTTATGAGGCATCCACAGGAAAGCCCGGTTAAGCAGTCGACAATCTCCTATAGGTTGAACTGCGAGATGCCATTCCCCAAAAGCAAGAACAATTTTTTTTTTTGTTAATCCGATCCAGCATGTCCCATTGCGGTCCTCTCCCAGCGACGCCCTAAGCCGAGGTCCGTACCCCACAGGGGGTGCCCTTAGCGAGTAGTCGCTTAGTTTTAGTTTTATGCCTGGCTGGAGGCCTTAATTTATTGAGGCATCCACAGGCAAGCCCGGTTAAGCAGTCGACAACCTCCTATAGGTGGAACTGCGAGATGCCATTCCCCAAAAACAAAAACAAACAATTTTTTTTTTGTGTTCGATCCGAGTCTCGTAAATTCGGTAAAGGCACCCTCTGGTGGCGAAATATACTCGTTAATAGTATCGGGTGTATTATTTATCTCCCACTCCTGGATCTCGGATCTGTTCTAAGACCTTCGCGTGTGACGGCAACACTATTTTTTTTTGCCGCACATAAAATGTGCCAGTTTTAAACAGTACTGTTTTGCAGGTACGTACCCCTATTGGCGATGTCATAACTGTTTGGCTGTCTATCCAACCTGGTGAAGGCTCGATGAAGGAACTAAACACTGAAATATACAAAGAATCTGTTAATATAGGTAAATCAAGCCACCTTCACCGCTATACAATCCTCTAAATACTTATTGACCTTCTGATGAGGAAAAAGGTGTAGGTTTTGATGACATTTGACACCTGCACTCTACTATGGCGCCACCGCGTGTGACGCGTAATGCACAAAGCTGGCGTGCAAGAGCTCGGGTAGCCAGAGAGAGAGATTCCGGCCGTCGTATAGACTGGTATTTGGTCCTAAAAGTTGGCCAAAATCATTTTTTTTATATTAGTTCTACTCCCTCTATGCTATTGTTTCCAAAAACTAGTATAACCTCTCCAAACAAAAGCAAAAAACACAAAGCGCTAGCGCCTTCCAGCGCGCAGTAGGCTAGGTCTGAAGTTACCGTTCGCCAACAGTGTTCATGTGATTGTTCGATGCGCTGATTTCATTGTTTTTTCAAATATTTTCTATCTTATGACTGAACGATTTTGTGTTGGTTTTCATTATGGATTCTGCACAACCAGGTATGTATTTTATTTGGCACTCAATTTTGACAGCTAAATCTATAGCCTTTCTTAATTTAAATATCCTTGCGAAGTAAGCACCAAGAAACTGCTATGACAAAACACATTTTGGAAGATCAAAGGGAGTTTTAATATATTTCTCATCATTTCTAAGCCAAACTTGCAATTGTTCGTCATAGAGTAGACCTTATAGGATGTGATTAAGCCCGAAACAGCCACCCCAAAGTACTCCTCTATTTTTGGTGACTTTTTCTTCCGTAGGCACATTCGGTACTCAGTAAATTAAGTGTTACTTATATTTAGTGTATTTTTGTGTGCTCTTCTGAAATGAGAGTTTTGACTCGAAATGATTTATTTAATATAATCAAATGCTCAAATACCTTAACTTTTAATTCAAAATTGTAATTTATGGAGCGGGAACTACTCAATCAATATGCAGAAAATGACCAAAATATTGCTGATGTAAAGCAATGCTGAGTGGCTTGATGCATCAGCATCCTGAGCACTGTAGCGGACAGGTGGGACAGGCCCACACTGGGCCATTGGATACGCCTACATGCCAGTGTGGCGTATAATTAATGCAACAGCATCCTGAGCACTGTAGCGGACAGGTGGGACAGGCCCACACTGGGCCATTGGATACGCCTACATGCCACTGTGGCGTATAATTAATGCAACAGCATCCTGAGCACTGTAGCGGACAGGTGGGACAGGCCCACACTGGGCCATTGGATACGCCTACATGCCACTGTGGCGTATAATTAATGCACCAGCATCCTGAGCACTGTAGCGGACAGGTGGGACAGGCCCACACTGGGCCATTGGATACGCCTACATGCCACTGTGGCGTATAATTAATGCACCAGCATCCTGAGCACTGTAGCGGACAGGTGGGACAGGCCCATACTGGGCTATTGGATACGCCTACATGCCACTGTGGCGTATAATTAATAATTGTTTTGTTTTGTTTTTTCTGGTAGATGTAAGTACAAACACTAGTTTCTAAGTTGTGTGTTGTACTAACCAAATGGACCTTGTCTGAATTAAAAGAATGTAATTTTTTATTTTTTTATTCAATGGAGGCATATCGCTCGCTACCAAAAGCAGCTGGGATAGACGTAAATTTGATTTATCGATTGAAAGTGATTTTGGACACATTGTGCTGTGGTTTCAAAATAAACGTGGAGGTGTTTGAAAGATATTGCCAAGAAACGGGTAAGTTATACGTTTCCTTGTATAACTTTGACCCAATGTCTCCGACATTACTTATAGTATTGCTTCATGAGGCTGACGTGGTAAGGGAAGCAATTCTTCCCATTGGACAACTGTCCGAAGAACCAGCGGAAGGCCGCAACAAACATGTACGAATGTTCCGGCTCAACTATGCCCGAAAGTCTTCCCGGGAAGCCTGCGACACGGATGTTTTCCCGGGAAGCCTGCGACACGGATGTTTTCCCGGGAAGCCTGCGACACGGATGTTTTCCCGGGAAGCCTGCGACACGGATGTTTTCCCGGGAAGCCTGCGACACGGATGTTTTCCCGGGAAGCCTGCGACACGGATGTTTTCCCGGGAAGCCTGCGACACGGATGTTTTCCCGGGAAGCCTGCGACACGGATGTTTTCAACAGACTCGTCTTAACCTCTGACCTGTCTTGATGCGCGTGAGGAAGGATAAACAAATCTTCCACTTTCGGCTGATGTTCTAAATTTGTTACTCGAAAGTGACATTTTAAATGTAAGTTTTGAAGATGACGACGAAAATGACGAATAAATGCTTGCATATATTACGTATGCCTTTTTTTATCTTTTCCGAGCTAAAATTGAAATAAAACCTTTTTAGGCAGCCATTAGGCGTAACAAATATTTTGGCCAACTTTTACAACCAAATACCGACGACCCGTTTTGACCTCAGCGGAACATTCTCGTCTCCACAGGGGACGCGTTAGATTGGGCCAAGCGCAGCGTCTCGTTACTCGTGTATATTATGAATTTCTTTGATTCAAAATCAAAATATTTTATTTCACATAAGCCTACATGGGCACTTATGAAACGTCCGAATCTAGGTGCACGGTTCCAATTGGTCGTTTCCTATGGAGAAGAGCCGGCAAGAACATCCACGGTTACTCTTTTAAAAATAATTGGCTTTCAAAATGTTTTCAAATTAAAGTATTATTAAGCATGGGAGGACAGTGTAGGCCTGTCAACAAGCACCAGGTACTTAACAAAATAGAAAATGGTCTACAAATCTACAGTCTTTATAGCCTACAACGTTCTCACATTCACAAAATATAAAAGAATCTATTTAAAAAACAAGACTATGTAATATAAAATAATGAAAATATTATGTTCTGGAAGCATGCAAAAAAACAATAAAATAAATTAGATTAAAGTTAGTTGGGAGCAGTTAATAGACATTTACATACTCGTAAATAGTTACTGAGGTACTAGGGAAGCCACATGTGCAGAAGGGATTAGCGCTAAACTTCCCTGTCTTCAACGTAGTATTTAATCTTATAATACGCTTTTTTAATAAGGACACGTTTGATGTGGGTTTTGAACTTTCCTTCGCTAAGTTCTGTAACCGACTTTGGCAACTTGTTATAAAAGCGGATACTGTTTTAAAGAAATGACTTGCTTGTTTTAGTTAATCTAAATTTAGGTATAACAATTTCATGTTTACTACGTGTATTTATATATTATTATGGAAATCGCTTTTTATTTTGAAAAGTCCTAAATTTAGAGGATTTTCTACATATATCGGGACCAGTACTGTAGAGTACAAGCGGGTCAAAGCGGGTCGTCGAGCCGGAATCTCTCTCTTGCTACCCGAGTCGACCCTATGTGCGCCGGCGACTGAAGTCGCTGCGTGAGGACCTAGCATAACGCCAGGGCCACAAACTACGCCCCCCGCCACCACACTGACTTCATTCACTCAAATTGCGAAATACATACCTACGGGTGGCTTGACTATACAGATGGGCAGGTCGCCGGCGTTGATTCGAAGCAACTCTTCGGCGATCGCCTTCGTGAACGTGTACGTGTTCGGCCAGTCTTTGATCAAACTGCGAAAAAAAAAACATCTCAGGGTCCGCGCAGGTCGACGCAGCGCTGAGCTGCCACACTATTCTGTAAATATCTCACAGTGACAACCTAGGCGACTGCTACACTGTCGCCAACCGCGTCCCGACAAAGATGACCTTGGTGGTTTACAACCGCGTCCCGACAGAGGTGACCTTAGTGGTTTACAACAACGTCCCGACAAAGATGACTTTGGTGGTTTACAACCGCGTCCCGACAGAGGTGACCTTAGTGGTTTACAACCGTGTCCCGACAAAGATGACCTTGGTGGTTTACAACCGTGTCCCGACAGAGATGACCTTGGTGGCTTACAACCGCGTCCCGACAGAGATGACCTTAGTGGTTTACAATCGTGTTCCAACAGAGGTGACCTTGGTGGTTTACAACCGCGTCCCGATAGAGCTGACCTTAGTGGTTTACAATCGTGTCCCAACAGAGGTGACCTTGGTGGTTTACAACCGCGTCCCGACAGAGATGACCTTAGTGGTTTACAATCGTGTTTTGACAGAGGTGACCGTGGTGGTTTACAACCGCGTCCCGACAGAGGTGACCTTTGTGGTTTACAACCGTGTCCCGACAAAGATGACCTTGGTGGTTTACAACCGCGTCCCAACTGAGATGACTTTAGTGGTTTACAACCGTGTCGCGACAGAGGTGACCTTGGTGGCTTACAACCGCGTCCCGATAGATATGACCTTGGTGGTTTACAACCGCGTCCCGACAGAGATGACCTTAGTGGTTTACAACCGTGTCCCAACAGAGGTGACCTTGGTGGTTTACAACCGCGTCCCGACAGAGATGACCTTAGTGGTTTACAATCGTGTTTTGACAGAGGTGACCTTGGTGGTTTACAACCGCGTCCCGACAGAGATGACCTTAGTGGTTTACAACCGTGTCCCGACAGAGGTGACCTTGGTGGTTTACAACCGCGTCCCGACAGAGATGACCTTAGTGGTTTACAACCGCGTCCCGACAGAGGTGACCTTGGTGGTTTACAACCGTGTCCCGACAGAGATGACCTTGGTGGCTTACAACCGCGTCCCGACAGAGATGACCTTAGTGGTTTACAATCGTGTTCCAACAGAGGTGACCTTGGTGGTTTACAACCGCGTCCCGATAGAGCTGACCTTAGTGGTTTACAATCGTGTCCCAACAGAGGTGACCTTGGTGGTTTACAACCGCGTCCCGACAGAGATGACCTTAGTGGTTTACAATCGTGTTTTGACAGAGGTGACCTTGGTGGTTTACAACCGCGTCCCGACAGAGATGACCTTAGTGGTTTACAACTGCGTCCTGACAGAGGTGACCTTGGTGGTTTACAACCGTGTCCCGACAGAGATGACCTTAGTGGTTTACAATCGTGTTTTGACAGAGGTGACCGTGGTGGTTTACAACCGCGTCCCGACAGAGGTGACCTTTGTGGTTTACAACCGTGTCCCGACAAAGATGACCTTGGTGGTTTACAACCGCGTCCCAACTGAGATGACCTTGGTGGTTTACAACCGTGTCCCGGCAGAGATGACCTTGGTGGTTTACAACCGCGTCCCGACAGAGATGACCTTAGTGGTTTATAACCTTGTCCCGACAGAGATGACCTTGGTGGTTTACAAACGCGTCCCGACAGAGATGACCTTAGTGGTTTATAACCGTGTTCTGATAGAGGTGACCTTGGTGGTTTACAACCGCGTCCCGATAGAGATGACCTTAGTGGTTTACAACCGTGTCCCGACAGAGATGACCTTGGTGGTTTACAACCGCGTAGATGGTGGTTTAGGTGAAGTGAGCAGACATTCCACCTGATGCTAGGAATGGAAGGACACTGCTGACAGCTTACTTGAAGCTCACTTCACCGAATTGTTACGTGAGATTCTTACCGAATAGATGGCAGGTTTGTTCCGAAGTGTTTACTTACGCAGGCGTCATACTAGCGAGCCGGTCTTTGTCAATGCTATCCACCATATCTAAGAAGACATCAGGAGGTATGGGGCACGGGTAGAACTGTTCCTTAAGGTCAGTGTCTATTCTGCTTTCGGTGGCGTGCGCGAAGGCCGTGGATATGTGGTTGAAGAGTCTGAGGACAAGTTTATATGCGTTGTAGTAATGATTTGTCTCCAAGAGGTATCGTGTTACCCATTGACTGAATTGTGATGGAGATCAGATAGGCAGTCTCTCCATGTGACATACTAGTATTCGTTTGCATCCAGTAAGACTGCAAGCCGACCAAAACATACAAAGTTGGGGAAAGGCTAGACAGATAAGTTAGCCACCTGCATTCCTTAAGCCGCGTACACATTTGTAACATTCCTTAAGCTGCGTACACATTTGTAACAGTCGTTAAGCCGCGTACACATTTGTAACATTCCTTAAGCCGCGTACACATTTGTAACATTCCTTAAGCTGCGTACACATTTGTAACATTCCTTAAGCTGCGTACACATTTGTAACATTTCAACGGACAAAAACACAGACATTTAAAATAGAGTTTGACAAGTTCTCGACTTCAAATACTCAAATCCGAAACGGGTCATGAGCGTTTTGTACTCACTTAAGGTTGGTGCACTGCTTGCCAAGCGCGAGCATCTCTCTGGTGCCTCGCACGTTGATGAGGCCCGCGACGTGGAGCGGCTTGTCGAAGTTCACCGTCGCCGCCATGTGGATTATTATGTTTTGTACTCACTTAAGGTTGGTGCACTGCTTGCCAAGCGCGAGCATCTCTCTGGTGCCTCGCACGTTGATGAGGCCCGCGACGTGGAGCGGCTCGTCGAAGTTCACCGTCGCCGCCATGTGGATTATTATGTTTTGTACTCACTTAAGGTTGGTGCACTGCTTGCCAAGCGCGAGCATCTCTCTGGTGCCTCGCACGTTGATGAGGCCCGCGACGTGGAGCGGCTCGTCGAAGTTCACCGTCGCCGCCATGTGGATTATTATGTTTTGTACTCACTTAAGGTTGGTGCACTGCTTGCCAAGCGCGAGCATCTCTCTGGTGCCTCGCACGTTGATGAGGCCCGCGACGTGGAGCGGCTCGTCGAAGTTCACCGTCGCCGCCATGTGGATTATTATGTTTTGTACTCACTTAAGGTTGGTGCACTGCTTGCCAAGCGCGAGCATCTCTCTGGTGCCTCGCACGTTGATGAGGCCCGCGACGTGGAGCGGCTCGTCGAAGTTCACCGTCGCCGCCATGTGGATTATTATGTTTTGTACTCACTTAAGGTTGGTGCACTGCTTGCCAAGCGCGAGCATCTCTCTGGTGCCTCGCACGTTGATGAGGCCCGCGACGTGGAGCGGCTCGTCGAAGTTCACCGTCGCCGCCATGTGGATTATTATGTTTATCTGTGGTTAAGTCAAGACTTATGAGTATAATCTATACGTGTGATATATAATATTAAAATCGTAATGAAGAGAAAACTGTACATATATTTTTTTTTTATAATTTCTACGACGTCTGGGAACGATTCTAGTGCCAAAAATATAGTTATTAGAAGTTTTGTCTGTTTGTCTGAATGTATGTACCAGCGTCACGTAAGTACTACCGCATCGATTTTGTAAAAAAAATTGCATAGATATTCCCTACTAGCTGTGCCCCGCGACTTCGTTCGCGTGAAAGTCGTAAGATCCATACTAATATTATAAATTCGAAAGTAACTCTGTCTGTCTGTACGTATGTTACCTTTTCACGCCACCATTTTGTATTTTCTTATCATGAGTCGAACTTTCGTGGCTATTATGGTTGAGCTGTAATTATGAACTCTCTACTCAATTTCAGTCATGTTCCATAAGGCCCAGGTATACCACAGTTTTGAAGGTGGCAGGTACTTGATATTATATCACAAAAAAAAAACATACACAAACGTCCGATAAAAAGAGAAGAAAAAAATCAAAACCGATATCGGGTAGAAATTATGAAAACCGATATCGGGTGGAAACACAGACATAGATCTACATAGATAACGCAAATGCATGCACTTCGCGTGTCTGAACCCCGACCAAGCGTCGAGGTTGATCGCCGCTAACTTCAGTCCCCACGCGTCCGTTGTTGCAGCCGAACGTCCGCAAAAAACTAAAAAAATGCCTCGTTGCGTGATAATTAACTGCAATAGCCCAAAAATTTCGAGCACCCAAAGGCAGGAACATATTTCCTATCACAGGTAAGTTATTTTAAAATTATATTATGCGTAAATTCATATTAAAACTGTTTTTAAGTATTCCAAGCTGCGTGTCGTTCCAGAATATCCCTAACTATTAATTACCGTTAAGTAAACTTTATTCACATTACGTTGCCGCGTTTGCTTTGGACGTTTGATCTGACGTTGTGTGTTAGGAGACGATGAATATTGCACAAGCGATACTGTCGCGCATCGCTTCGACTTCGTGATACAGGCAATTTGTCATTCGTCTGTCAATTGTAGCAACTAGTGCTGTTCGTTCTACAACATATATCAATAATCGATTTTAATCGATATCGGACTGACGAATGATATAAAAAAAGCCAATTTAGTAGATATAACAAGCTCATATGCATGACCTAATTTTACAGGACAGCTATAAAAAGGAGGATAATTTTTTTAGGGTTGATGTATTTAATGTGTTTTTGTTTATCCTTTCAACATTATACGACTATTTTTATATATTTAATGTGTTTATTTTCTATTGCATTTAAAAAAATTTTTTTTTAGTTTCCCACATGATCCAATCATAAAAGAAAAATGGATTGCAGCCACGGGACGGAAAGACTGGTTCCCGACTAAACACAGAACTATTTGTTCTATACATTTTGATACAATTCACTTTCCTCTCCTTCTTCCCTAATATTTACTTGAAGTACTTCCTTATCCTGCTTTTTTTTGCGGTAATACGCACTCGAATTTTCACGCCACTTCTGTCTTTGGTTTTGCTGTTCATGTGTACTTTTATCTTTAATAGATACGACACGCTTCTCTCTCTTTCTCTTTGCATAGTTTTCTTTTTGTTGTTCTTTTCTCAATGCACTTAGTTCCGGATCCTTTTTTATTTTTTCATGACGTTTTCGGCTAGCTCTTCTTTTAGCTTCTAAAATATCTTCTCTGGTTTTATTTCGCGATTTTGTTGTTTCCATAGCCTACAACAAGTAAAATATGATTACGCATTAAATTTTATAAAATTCACTATATATATACCACAGCTTAGTCTTATTAAACCCCCCTAAACGTATAATATCCGGGATAAAATCTACCCCATGTGTTAATCCAAGTGTCAGCTACCTCCATGCCAAATTTTAACAAAATTGGTCCAGTAGTTTTTTCGTGAAAGAGTAACACACAAATTTTCGCATTTCTAATATTAGTAGGATTAGTAGGAAATAAAATACATACATACTCATCTACTCACGCCTAAACAACAAACTATATCTGTGCAACAAACATCCAGCTTGACTAATTTGCTTTATTCATAGGATCCTTTGCCTCAATATGTGAAAAAAGTTGGCTACCTCAGAGATGAAACGCCATGTAGGATGTGGACTGGTAATTCCTCGAAACTCTCCCATTCAAATATATCATTCGTCTGTCTATATATCATTCGTCTGTCTATACCATTCGTCTGTCAGAAAATCGATGTCATTCATATTAATCGATTTGTAATTTTTAGGTTATCTAAACTACTGTGTCTTATCTTCATCATGCATGTCTATACTAATGCTTTGTGTTTCAAAGAAATATCAACAAATATATTTTAGTAAACTTACTTGAGATTATGCGAAAGTATCCAAAATGTAGAATGAAATTGCTCTAAAGCGCGACGCGACTGCTCACTTTTAAACAACTCGGCGTACTGACGATTGCTGGTGTGGTTGGCGGGTAGGAGCGCGAGGTGAGAGCGAGCGGGACAACAGATATAAAATATATGAGTATGAGCGAGACGATCACGGCGGCAGTTTCAGTTGAATCGTAGCGGGGCGAAGGGGCATCGGCGGCATCGATGGCTTTGAATCGGTTTGGATGTCCCGTCACTAAATTGCAGCTGTGACGTCACAGTAGGTATTAAAAAGTCGGCACGCTTGGTTTCAATACAAATCGTAATAATTGCGTTATCTATGTAGATCTATGTCTGTGGGTGGAAATTATGACAACCGATATCGGGTGGAAATTATGAAAACCGATATCGGGTGGAAATTATGAAAAAAATTACTTATTTCGTAAGGGGTGATTCGAACGCCTCGCAATAAAAGGCACCTAAATTGTACCTTAAGCCGTCACTTCTCCGGCCACCCTGTATATGAACGCGACGATCACTTTTGGTTCGGACGCGGGGTATTACAAAACTATGAGTTTTCTAAGCTAACATAGTAGGTTTTAGGTGCAAAACCAGTTACCTCATTCGTGACGTTGTTCCAGTCTTTATCGCTGAGGCCGACCCTTATGTCGGACACGTCACCTTCCACGGCTACGATGACGTCAGCGAAGTTAGGTTTCTTCTTACGTAGAGTGTCGTACAACTGGAAGAAAGGAGGAATATACTAAATTAATATTTGTCACAAGCCGTGCGCCCGGTGGACACCCCGTCGGCAAAATGTCCATACAAAATGTATATACAAACTTTCATCCCCTTTTAACCCTTTTAAATCGACTTGACAAAAAAAGCAGGTTATCAGTTCGACGTGTAAATATGTTATGTTATTGGAACTGCAAGATACTGAGATATGATAATCTATTGCTTCCAAGCGAATATACAAAATTCTATAGGTATAGATATGTTTGTATGTATGTTTGTCCACGTATTTCTCCGAAACTGTTTATCGGATCGTATCCGTTCTTTTTTTAGTAGCTTACACTTACTTCAATTTAGGGAACAGCGCAAGTTTCATTGAACTCGGTCAGGAGTCTTCAAGATATGGACTAATTAGTAAATGTGACGGGACGGCTTTTTTTTTTTTGAATGGGAAATCGCGGAGGGCGTGTCAGACTTTTACTGACTAAAACCCACCCGTGTTCTGCTGTTGCCTGTGCCGGGGCCACGGTAACTCTTTCGAACATCTCGCAACCCTAGCTGGCATCGGCCCTAGCGGACCCCGTTAATAGTGCTGACATCTCTTTGAGGCGCGCGTGGAACACAACGCGCCGTCGACTCGGGCCTGGTGCTTACTGGACGGCGAGCTACCCATTGCTCGCCGTCCGCACGTCCGCGCCTACGGTGGGCGGGAATCGGCTGCCAATTCCCGACGCCCAGGGCGTCTCCTGCGGCGACTAGGGGCGTGAGGGCGCAAAGCTTGCCTCTCCCTCACGCGTCCCGCCTCCTCCTTCACGAGCATTACTGCTTCGCAGAAGGAGGTAATGGCTTCCCATGTACTCTCGCTCCGTACCATGGCCTGGACCAGGGCCGGACGCGAGAGATCGCCGCCGCCGACCGCTTCCGCGAGGACACGGCGGTGCTCCGCCCAAGCCAGGCAGACTTCCACCGTATGCTCCACCGTGTCCTCCGGGTGATCCACACAGTGGTGACACCCGGGCGTTTCCTCCCGCCTTACCCGGAATAGGTACCTCCCGAAGCACCCATGTCCGGTGAGGACCTGCATCAGGCGGAAGGTGAGGACGCCGTGGCACCTCTCCAGCCACTCCTCAAAGAGGGGACTTATCGCCGCAATTGTGGCGTGCCCAGCGCTGGGTTGCGACAATCGCACTCTCCATGCCGCCATGAGATACCGCCGGAGCTCTCTCCGCCGTGCCGCGATTTCTCGCGGCAGCGGAGTTACACCCGTGACGGAACGGCCTGGCTTATTGATACGAGCTACGGGTGTGGTGTCAAAGGGTTTTTAATTGTGTCAAACGGGTGTCAATTGTTTGTAATAAGTAGTTAACAGCTCTATTGGAAATATTGCACTAGAATTTGTAATAAGTAGTTAATAGTTCTGTTGTAAATATTGCACTAGAATTTGTAACAAGTAGTTAATAGTTCTGTTGTAAATATTGCACTAGAATTTGTAATAAGTAGTTAATAGTTCTGTTGTAAATATTGCACTAGAATTTGTAATAAGTAGTTAATAGTTCTGTTGTAAATATTGCACTAGAATTTAACTAAGGTTTCAAGATGTTTTCCCTTTGCCACCACACCCGCAGCTCGTACCAATAAGCCAGGCCGTCACTTACACGTATTAGTCCATATCTTGCCACCACACCCGCAGCTCGTACCAATAAGCCAGGCCGTCACTTACACGTATTAGTCCATATCTTGCCACCACACCCGCAGCTCGTACCAATAAGCCAGGCCGTCACTTACACGTATTAGTCCATATCTTGCCACCACACCCGCAGCTCGTACCAATAAGCCAGGCCGTCACTTACACGTATTAGTCCATCTCTTGCCACCACACCCGCAGCTCGTACCAATAAGCCAGGCCGACACTTACACGTATTAGTCCATATCTTGAAAACTACTGAACCGATTTTGATGAAACCTACACTGTTACCTAAGTTGAAGTTAATGTAAGCCAATAAAAAAAACACAATCACAATCCAACTAATAGTTTCGGAGAAATGCGTGGACAAACATACATACACCTATACAATTATGTATATTTGATTGGAAGCCCTAATATATTGCACGTTGTGTAACCTAACCTAACCTATTTACTTACTGGGTCTTTAAGTATATTGGTTAATCTCTCTTGAATGGTTTTTCCTCTCTTTGGTCTCAGCAACATGTACAGTTTCTTGATTTCACATGATCTGAAACAGATAATTAGTTCTTTCAGTCTGGGTTCCAACACATTAGTTCGTCGATCGAAATTATTAAGGATATTATGAAGGACAGCGGATACATGTTTAATTAATTTTAAAAAGCACTTCATGATTAATTTTTCTACGCGCAGAAATCAAAATGAATATCTACTTTCGCCGCTTTTCAAAGGCCGGACATTATTTAGTTCCCTCTAGTGCCTTCTAGCGTCTTCTAAAGCACTCTGAGCTGAAAATGAGTTGATGCCAGCTCATTTCCATTCCCGTATACAAAACGCGAACTACCAAACACAACTATCAATGGACGGGGCACATTGTGAGGACCCCGGACTAGAAAATGTAGCATGGGATAGCCCCCACCTTGGGTCGATCGATGACCTGGTGAATGTCGCGGGAATCCTCTGGATGCGAGAGGCACTGAACCGGTCGATGTGGACATGCTTGGGAGAGGCCTATGTCCAGCAGTGGAAGTCTTTCAGCTCAATGATGATGATTCCTCACCTGAAGAGCTTCTCTATGAGCTGCTTGCCGAGGAAGCCGGAGCCACCCGTCAGAAACACGGTGGCGCCGCGGTAGAACTGCTGCACGGCAGAGTCTCCGCGATCTATCACGGCGTTCATCGGCTTCTGCTTCTCTAGGAGCGCTAGCTCTGTCTGCTGTGCGAAGTCCATGCTGTAGAGGACGTAGACTTATATCAAACTTGCTAAAATAATCCATACTTATAATATATTATAAATGCGAAAGTAACTGTCTCTCTGTCTGTCTACTATCTTATCACGCGAAATTTGGCTTTATTGGTTTACTTGGATTTAATTCTTGAAAAAGTGATTGATATCTTTGGTTTTGCAACAAACATTACTTATTCTTAACATTAAGGTGAGGTTCTATCAATAATCTATGGATACTTCACCTGAAGTCGCCACCCAAGCTGTGTGGCACTTATTCAGGCCGGACACAGCCAAAGAAACGTGAGTGCTCAACTTAATTTAAGTCGATCTGCGGTCCGAAATGTTTATCGGAGGTACCTAGAGACTGGCGGCTTTGTTCGTCTCCAAGGAAGGCCACGATCTCGGGTCACAACTGAAAGGCAGCTTCGTGACGACCAGCTTGAGAAATCGTCACCTTACCTCCATTGAGATACAAAACCAACTTCGCGACTTCCACGGAGTATCTGTGAGCGCTCGAACTGTTCGGAGAAGGTTAAAAGAACGCGATATGGTACCACACAAGCCAGCTAATGGGCCCAAACTAACGCGAGCCCACCGAACAGCGCGCCTTCATTTCGCACGCAGTCATTTAAATTGGACACAGCAAGATTGGAGCCGTGTACTCTTTTCTGATGAGTCTAAAATTGTGTTACATGGCAATGATGGAAGGAAGAAGGTCTACCGACGTAAGGGAGAGCATTTCGCACAATGCTGCTTTGAAGAGAGGGTTGCTTATGGCGGTGGCTCATGGGCTGTCTGGGGCGGTATATCCGCGAGCGGCAAAACTCAACTTGAGGTTGTTACAGGACCACGGCTGCCAACATTAAATGCTGAAAGGTACATTCGTGAGTGCTTAGAACCTCACGTGATACCATACGCGGACTATGTGGGCCCAAATTTCCTTTTTATGCATGATAATGCAAGAGCCCATGCGGCCGGCATCGTCAGGGAATATCTTCGGGATGTGAACATCACAGTTATGGACTGGCCAGCCAGAAGCCCAGACATGAACCCCATTGAGCACACGTGGGACGAGCTAAAAAGACGTGTTAGGGCTCGTCAGCCAGTTGCCCAGACGATGCAGGAGTTGAAAACTGCCATAGAAGAGGAATGGGAGATGATCCCTCAAAATTTCATAGAGCGGTTGATAAACTCTATGCCTAATCGTATGAGAGCTGTGGTAGATGCCCATGGAGGCAACACGCGTTATTAAATTAAACCTTTATTTGATAAAACATGTTTTTTATTCAAAAATCAATTGCCTTTAACAAGGCGCATATCCGACTTGTTAGGCGTAGCTCCATGTCGTATGGTATTCTGAATTCAAATTTAAAACAATACGATCGAAAAAGATTGTAAAATGTATCAGGTTTAAAACTGCATCAACAGTTTTTGTTCAATCTAGCAATCATATTTCGGTAGGGGCCATCGAAACCTAAACTCTAAGGTGGGCCAATAGATGTGTCCAGAAGTGTAAATAATTACTACAAAAATTCTATCTGACTAGTTTTTATTGGTATTTTATTAGTAAGGTATTTTTCTTGACCTGGGATCTGACTTCGATACAGTAGACCATGACATTTTCTTGGCCAAATTGGAATACTACGGTATACGGGAGAATGTATTTAAGCTTTTTAGCTCTTATTTGCATAACAAACGTACATACAGAGATAATGTCCGTAGTGTCCCCCAGGGCTCCGTTATAGGTCCAATTTTCTTTATAATATTCTTAAATGACTTGATTAAAACATTTTAAAGACATAAAACTAAAAATGTTTGCTGATGATACAAATGCAATAGTGTCTGCATACGATATAATCGAATTAGAAACCAAGATTGAATACTGTGTTAAAAGCTTTTGAAAACTGATCTGGCACAAATAATTTAAAAGTCAAAGTAAATAAAACAAAATGTGTATTATTCAAGCCGACGGTGCGAAATAACGCTAAGATAGATGTGGTATCTTGTCGTAACAAAGTCGAAGTAGTTGATAATATCAATTTCCTAGGTGTTCACTTTATTAAACTGGAAGGTTGAGATTTTGGCTATTACAAAGTCTGTTAGCTATGCTATGCAATTAGAACCCTGAGGGAAGAACTAACTTTACTTCAACTTAGAAGGGTGTACTTCGCTTTGGTTGAGTCCAGGCTCAGATATAGTATTGAGTTTTGGGGCAACAGCTAAAAATACAATATCCAGTCAACATTTGTCTTTCAAAAAAGAGATTTAAGGACAATGCTTCGCATTAAACAGACAGAACCGTGCAAGGATCACTTCATAAGACTAAGAATTCTAACAGTGCCATGTCTCTATATTCTTGTGTTGCTTACCAACTTTGTTAGGAATTTACACAAATTTTAATCCGAAGAGCAAAGACAGGCTAGAGATAGCACCCGTAGGAAAGACTTGCCCGACAAAATTCAACCGAAGAGCAAAGACAGGCTAGAGATAGCACTCGTCGGAAAGACTTGCCCGAGACAATTCAACCGAAGAGCAAAGACAGGCTAGAGATAGCACTCGTCGGAAAGATTTGCCCGAGACAATTCAACCGAAGAGCAAAGCCAGGCTAGAGATAGCACTCGTAGGAAAGACTTGCCCGACACAATTCAACCGAAGAGCAAAGCCAGGCTAGAGATAGCACTCGTAGGAAAGACTTGCCCGACACAATTCAACCGAAGAGCAAAGCCAGGCTAGAGATAGCACTCGTAGGAAAGACTTGCCCGACACAATTCAACCGAAGAGCAAAGCCAGGCTAGAGATAGCACTCGTCGGAAAGACTTGCCCGACACAATTCAACCGAAGAGCAAAGCCAGGCTAGAGATAGCACTCGTAGGAAAGACTTGCCCGACACAACTCAACCGAAGAGCAAAGCCAGGCTAGAGATAGTACTCGTCGGAAAGACTTGCCCGACACAATTCAACCGAAGAACAAAGCCAGGCTAGAGATAGCACTCGTAGGAAAGACTTGCCCGACACAATTCAACCGAAGAGCAAAGCCAGGCTAGAGATAGCACTCGTCGGAAAGACTTGCCAGACACAATTCAACCGAAGAGCAAAGCCAGGCTAGAGATAGCACTCGTCGGAAAGACTTGCCCGACACAATTCAACCGAAGAGCAAAGCCAGGCTAGAGATAGCACTCGTAGGAAAGACTTGCCCGACACAATTCAACCGAAGAGCAAAGCCAGGCTAGAGATAGCACTCGTAGGAAAGACTTGCCCGACACAATTCAACCGAGGAGCAAAGCCAGGCTAGAGATAGTACTCGTCGGAAAGACTTGCCCGACACAATTCAACCGAAGAGCAAAGCCAGGCTAGAGATAGCACTCGTAGGAAAGACTTGCCCGACACAATTCAACCGAAGAGCAAAGCCAGGCTAGAGATAGCACTCGTCGGAAAGACTTGCCCGACACAATTCAACCAAAGAGCAAAGCCAGGCTAGAGATAGCACTCGTCGGAAAGACTTGCCCGACACAATTCAACCGAAGAGCAAAGCCAGGCTAGAGATAGCACTCGTAGGAAAGACTTGTCCGACACAATTCAACCGAAGAGCAAAGACAGGCTAGAGATAGCACTCGTAGTAGACTTCCCGACACAATTCAACCGAAGAGCAAAGCCAGGCTAGAGATAGCACTTGTAGGAAAGACTTGTCCGACACAATTCAACCGAAGAGCAAAGACAGGCTAGAGATAGCACTCGTAGTAGACTTGCCCGACACAATTCAACCGAAGAGCAAAGCCAGGCTAGAGATAGCACTCGTAGGAAAGACTTGCCCGACACAATTCAACCGAAGAGCAAAGCCAGGCTAGAGATAGCACTCGTAGGAAAGACTTGCCCGACACAATTCAACCGAAGAGCCAAGCCAGGCTAGAGATAGCACTCGTAGTAGACTTGCCCGACACAATTCAACCGAAGAGCAAAGACAGGCTAGAGATAGCACTCGTAGTAGACTTGCCCGACACAATTCAACCGAAGAGCAAAGCCAGGCTAGAGATAGCACTCGTAGGAAAGACTTGCCCGACACAATTCAACCGAAGAGCAAAGCCAGGCTAGAGATAGCACTCGTAGTAGACTTGCCCGACACAATTCAACCGAAGAGCAAAGCCAGGCTAGAGATAGCACTCGTCGGAAAGACTTGCCCGACACAATTCAACCGAAGAGCAAAGCCAGGCTAGAGATAGCACTCGTAGTAGACTTGCCCGACACAATTCAACCGAAGAGCAAAGACAGGCTAGAGATAGCACTCGTAGTAGACTTGCCCGACACAATTCAACCGAAGAGCAAAGACAGGCTAGAGATAGCACTCGTAGTAGACTTGCCCGACACAATTCAACCGAAGAGCAAAGACAGGCTAGAGATAGCACTCGTAGTAGACTTGTCCGACACAATTCAACCGAAGAGCAAAGACAGGCTAGAGATAGCACTCGTAGGAAAGACTTGCCCGACACAATTCAACCGAAGAGCAAAGCCAGGCTAGAGATAGCACTCGTCGGAAAGACTTGCCCGACACAATTCAACCGAAGAGCAAAGCCAGGCTAGAGATAGCACTCGTAGGAAAGACTTGCCCGACACAACTCAACCGAAGAGCAAAGCCAGGCTAGAGATAGTACTCGTCGGAAAGACTTGCCCGACACAATTCAACCGAAGAACAAAGCCAGGCTAGAGATAGCACTCGTAGGAAAGACTTGCCCGACACAATTCAACCGAAGAGCAAAGCCAGGCTAGAGATAGCACTCGTCGGAAAGACTTGCCAGACACAATTCAACCGAAGAGCAAAGCCAGGCTAGAGATAGCACTCGTCGGAAAGACTTGCCCGACACAATTCAACCGAAGAGCAAAGCCAGGCTAGAGATAGCACTCGTAGGAAAGACTTGCCCGACACAATTCAACCGAAGAGCAAAGCCAGGCTAGAGATAGCACTCGTAGGAAAGACTTGCCCGACACAATTCAACCGAGGAGCAAAGCCAGGCTAGAGATAGTACTCGTCGGAAAGACTTGCCCGACACAATTCAACCGAAGAGCAAAGCCAGGCTAGAGATAGCACTCGTAGGAAAGACTTGCCCGACACAATTCAACCGAAGAGCAAAGCCAGGCTAGAGATAGCACTCGTCGGAAAGACTTGCCCGACACAATTCAACCGAAGAGCAAAGCCAGGCTAGAGATAGCACTCGTCGGAAAGACTTGCCCGACACAATTCAACCGAAGAGCAAAGCCAGGCTAGAGATAGCACTCGTAGGAAAGACTTGTCCGACACAATTCAACCGAAGAGCAAAGACAGGCTAGAGATAGCACTCGTAGTAGACTTGCCCGACACAATTCAACCGAAGAGCAAAGCCAGGCTAGAGATAGCACTTGTAGGAAAGACTTGTCCGACACAATTCAACCGAAGAGCAAAGACAGGCTAGAGATAGCACTCGTAGTAGACTTGCCCGACACAATTCAACCGAAGAGCAAAGCCAGGCTAGAGATAGCACTCGTAGGAAAGACTTGCCCGACACAATTCAACCGAAGAGCAAAGCCAGGCTAGAGATAGCACTCGTAGGAAAGACTTGCCCGACACAATTCAACCGAAGAGCCAAGCCAGGCTAGAGATAGCACTCGTAGTAGACTTGCCCGACACAATTCAACCGAAGAGCAAAGCCAGGCTAGAGATAGCACTCGTCGGAAAGACTTGCCCGACACAATTCAACCGAAGAGCAAAGCCAGGCTAGAGATAGCACTCGTAGGAAAGACTTGTCCGACACAATTCAACCGAAGAGCAAAGACAGGCTAGAGATAGCACTCGTAGTAGACTTGCCCGACACAATTCAACCGAAGAGCAAAGCCAGGCTAGAGATAGCACTCGTAGGAAAGACTTGCCCGACACAATTCAACCGAAGAGCAAAGCCAGGCTAGAGATAGCACTCGTAGTAGACTTGCCCGACACAATTCAACCGAAGAGCAAAGCCAGGCTAGAGATAGCACTCGTCGGAAAGACTTGCCCGACACAATTCAACCGAAGAGCAAAGCCAGGCTAGAGATAGCACTCGTAGTAGACTTGCCCGACACAATTCAACCGAAGAGCAAAGACAGGCTAGAGATAGCACTCGTAGTAGACTTGCCCGACACAATTCAACCGAAGAGCAAAGACAGGCTAGAGATAGCACTCGTAGTAGACTTGCCCGACACAATTCAACCGAAGAGCAAAGACAGGCTAGAGATAGCACTCGTAGTAGACTTGTCCGACACAATTCAACCGAAGAGCAAAGACAGGCTAGAGATAGCACTCGTAGTAGACTTGTCCGACACAATTCAACCGAAGAGCAAAGACAGGCTAGAGATAGCACTCGTAGTAGACTTGCCCGACACAATTCAACCGAAGAGCAAAGACAGGCTAGAGATAGCACTCGTAGTAGACTTGTCCGACACAATTCAACCGAAGAGCAAAGACAGGCTAGAGATAGCACTCGTAGTAGACTTGCCCGACACAATTCAACCGAAGAGCAAAGACAGGCTAGAGATAGCACTCGTAGTAGACTTGCCCGACACAATTCAACCGAAGAGCAAAGACAGGCTAGAGATAGCACTCGTAGTAGACTTGCCCGACACAATTCAACCGAAGAGCAAAGACAGGCTAGAGATAGCACTCGTAGTAGACTTGCCCGACACAATTCAACCGAAGAGCAAAGACAGGCTAGAGATAGCACTCGTAGTAGACTTGCCCGACACAATTCAACCGAAGAGCAAAGCCAGGCTAGAGATAGCACTCGTAGTAGACTTGCCCGACACAATTCAACCCAAATTGATGGAGGTTCATCATAGCCCCAGATATCAATCCGGCTTCTTATATAACAAGTTGCCGTTACAATTTAAAAGCATAACCAGTGCAAACTTATAAAAAAACAAATTGAGGACTTACTTATTGAGGAAAGGCTATTACAGTGTTGAGGAGCTCATTATTACAGTGTTGAGGAGCTCATTCGTTGACAAATTATGTATTTATGCGATGTTTGCTGAATTTTAATATTTTTATCTTTTGACATTACACTTGTATAACATTACCATTAATTTTATTATTGTTTAAAATTGCAAATATTATTTGTGCGGGACAGTGACAGACAAACAGTTATATGTATAGTATAGTTATAGTGTTCACATAGTAAGTTAAGATGTCTTGTAAATAGTACTTCATGTTTCCTTATATTTTGTATTTTTGTTAAATAGATCTTAGTTTATAGAATGTAAAAATATATGCTTTACCATAGTTTTATAGATAATAGAGAGAGAAAAACGCAAATATTGTCACGCGGCTCTCATTAAGGTAAAGTTTCGTCGTATTTAAGCTAACTGTGCCGAAATCGACTCTATTCTGATTGGCTAAAAATTCCCGTGCTCTGATTGGCTGACCAATCAGACTGCCCACATTTCCACATTTCCACATTCCCACATTTGCCCACATTTCGTTAGCCATTTTAGTATAAATATCTGGAGGGATTTCGGTATCGGCTCCCCCCGACCCTTGCTCGAAGAAGCGCCAGCCCGCGCCGAAGCTGAGCCTGTAGTTTTAAATTCCCCAGATAATAATAATTATCCAAGTTTTGATCCAGCCTGTCCCAACTTGCTGTCCCCCCAGTGACGCCCTAAGCCGAGGTTCGTACCCCACAGGGGGTGGCCTTAGCGCGCAGTCACTTAGTATCGTAAGTAACACGCCCCTGGCTGGAGGCTTTGAGTTAGCTTAAGGCAGCCACAGGATTGACCGGTTAAGTAGTCACGGCCACTCTTGGCCAACTACGAGATGCCATAGTTAGGAAAAAGAAAAAACGGTATCGGCTCGATTCCCTCGCTCGACTCCGCTGTGGACGGTCGTGCCGCTGACGCATTCCGCTCGCTGCACCGCTGACTCACCGCTGACTCACCGCCATCGAAGCTCGCTCGTGACGCCACGTCACGCACCGACTCCAGTAGTCTCTGACTGCACCCATTATCAATTATTGCCTTTTTCAAGGCGATCGTTGACAAATTATTTCTTTAACGTCGTCCGTCTCATAAACGTTCGGCGTGTCTCCTTGACCCCCTCAGGGAAAAAACCACAGTTTCGTGGTCCTTGACGGATACCTCACGGTGACAACCAAGTCAAGGGGGTGTTGACCCAACACACCCGCTGAGCCCCTTCAGGGTAAGGCAGTCAATTGGACGGGTCCCAGAGTTAACCGGCCTTGGGGGGTCTCCTAGTCGGCTCTGGTGACAGTTTTCCTTCCACAGCGACACACCTAGCGTCTTTAGGGTGTGTCTACACCCTTCGCGCTAGACTGGTCAGGGCCCTGTCGCACATTAAGATTGGCGACAGGTTTCAGCTCTAGGGCTCACAAGTAGGTACACACCTCCCTGTCTGCACCCGACAGGGAGGGCCACACATCCCCGGGCCCATCCACCCGGGGAGTAGGAGTAGGATCATTAGGTCCCCTTACTTTTCTATTTTCTTTTTTCCCTTTTGCTACGATGTCTGACGCAGACATCGTAGCCTTCGCAAGGGAGGTCCTTTTTAAGGACCCCGACTTCTTGCTGAAATACGGGAAGGCTTGGCGTAGTCGCCACGTCGACCCAAGCGAGGCTCTCGAGAGCCCGCTTTCCCCCCCTGTAGCAGACAGGGGCACCCCTCCTACGGCGGTTTCGATGCCGTCCGTAGTCTCCCCCCAGCCCGAGGTGATGGACACCTCCACCCCTCCTTCGGACTCTGAATCAGAGGACGCCATCTCGCTCACTTCCTCCTCCTCCTCCTCGGACGACTATCAAGTCGTCGGAAAGGGAGGGAAGAGGAAGAAGAGCGGCTCCTCAAAGGCCGGCAAGGCCAAAAAGCCTCTGGCGGCAGCCATCCCTGCCGCCCCAGCCTCCACCTCCTCCTCTGCCTCTGTCCCCACGGCACCCATCTCGGCCAGTCCTTCCCAGGCCGGTAAGCCTGAATCCCCTACCCCTGCCTCCGCGGCAAAAAATAGCGCCCTCACATCCTCCTCGCAGGATGCCCCCCCCCGCCCTGACTCCTGCCTCTTCTGCCCCCAAGAAGCTGGCACCCCCCCCGCCTGTGTTCATTCAGGACAAGGCAAAGTGGACAGATGTGTCCCAATGGTGCACCGAGCATAAGATCGGCTTCACCAACGCCCGCTCCACCCAGCAGGGTATCAAAGTGAGCATCCCTACGTCCAAGGACTATAGGGAGCTCACTAGGCTCCTTCGGGCGAGAGGTGTGTCCTTCCACACCTACACTCTTCCCGAAGAGCGCCAGACCCGAGTGGTAATTCGTAGGATTCCCAAGGAAATCCCTACTGACGCCATCAAGGCCGACCTAGAGGCCCAAAATATCCCTGTTTCGGAGGTCCACCGAATGCACCGTGCCAGAGGCGGTCATGCATTCGACATGGTCCTCGTTGTCTGTCCCCCAACTGAAGGGCATCACCCTATCTTTGGTGTAAAAACCATTTGTCAACTCATGGGCTTCGAAATCCAGAAGCCCAACAAATATGGCTTCATCGGCCAATGTCACCGATGCCAGCTATACGGCCACGCGCAGAAAAACTGCCACGCCAAACCCAGGTGTGTCAAGTGCCTGGGCGAGCACGGCACCTCTGACTGCCCCCGTCCCAAGGATCGCACCCTGTGCACCGAGCCACCTAGCTGTGTGCTATGCGGTGAGTCAGGTCACCCAGCAAACTACCGAGGCTGCCCTAAAGCCCCGAAATTATCCCCCAAACTGGCCAAGCGCGCAGTCGCCCGCCAGCAAAGGGAAGCCCCCGCCCCTTCGACCCAAATGCCAGAACGGCTAAGCCCTCAAAGGCCTAGCCCCTGGACGGCCCTTAACCATCAAAGGGCTTTCCCGGCCCTGGCCAAAACCAGCCCCCCACCCCCATCCATCCCAGCGCTGATGGACCCCCGCAACCGCGCCGCCGCGCCCGCCCCCACCCTCCCCCCGAGACCGGTGCAAGCGCCTAAAACCGCCCCTGCAGCCGGTAATGCACCCCCCCACTCGCCGACTACGGTTGGCCCCAACCCCCTCGACCCCTTCAATATTATTTCGGGCACCTTCACGGCCTTCCTCACCCCACGCGCCAGGAAAATGGCAAGCGAATTAGTTGCTGCCAGAAATGCCGGCAACCTTCTGCAGATTCTGGAGATATATAACTCATATCCCGAGATCACGCAAGCCTTATCCTCCTTCGCCAACCTTCCCAACCCCCACTATGGATAAAGAAGCCAAAGGGAGAACTAAGCCCCGATCCCTTAAATTAGGCTACTTCAATGCCAACGGCATTCGCGGACAACGCGATGAGATCGCCGAGTTCCTCCGTGATCATCAAATTGATATTCTCCTTATACAGGAATCCTTCCTCAAGCCCAACGTCCGTAACCCGTCAATTGCTAACTACTGCGTAGTTCGCAACGACAGGACTCGGTGTCACAAGGGTGGCACCCTCATATACTATAGAAAGGTTCTTCACTGCATCCCTATGGACCCTCCCCCCCTATCCAAATTAGAAGTGTCTGTATGCCGGCTAGGCATGTCAGGCCACCAACCGATCACCCTAGTATCGGCCTATGTTCCCCCCCAAACCTCGTCAGAAAATCCCCAGTCGATTTCTGACGACCTCTCTGCCCTCTTCGGCCTGAGTGATTCCGTTATCATAGCGGGCGACCTCAACGCCAAACACCCTGCCTGGAACAGCAGCACCACCTCAGCCAGAGGTAGGCAACTGTTCGGTCTCTGCCCCGTACTAAATTTCGATGTCATCGCCCCGATGACTTCAACCCATTTTCCCCACGACCCCAACCATACCGCCGACGTCCTCGACATAGCGCTTCTGAAGAATATCAACCTACGGTTGGATTCTATAGAGGCGGTACAAGAGCTCTCCTCTGACCACCGACCAGTGGTCATGAAACTGGCCCCCCGTGTCGGTCTCTATGACCCCACTCAACCCTCTCTCACCAAAATAGTCACAGATTGGAGGAAAGTAAGCAAAAGCCTGAAATCCACTTCTTCCCATCACTTGGACTCCATCCCTGATCAGATCGCCTCTGTCGCGGACACGACGGCCGCGATCGACTCGCTCACTGAGCACGTACAATCAGTCCTGAACGACTGTTCAAAGGTAACTCCAGCGGACGATGACCGTCGCTGGAGATTGCCGGACGATGTGCGTGAACTGTTGCGCGAGAAGAACGCGGCTGTCCGTGCATACAGCAACTTTCCCTCCTTGCGAACAAAGCCCATATGCGCCATTTACAGCGAGCTGTAAAGACACGCCTAGCGGAGCTGCGTACCGCTGACTGGGACAGGATGCTAAGCGACCTAGAGCCCACTCATCAGGCCTTCTGGGAACTTCAAAGGAAACTAAAGTCCAAAGAAGTAGTCTCCATGCCCCCCCTACTCCGCCCTGACAAGACCATCGCCTTCGACGATGCAGACAAGGCTGAATGCCTAGCCAACAGCCTCGAGGCTCAATGCTCTCCCAGCTCTCAACCAGTAGACCAAGCTCACTTGTCAAAAGTCGACGCTGAAGTCGAACGTAGAGCCTCCCTTCCCCCCGTTGAAAACCCTGACTATCCTCTGCCTCCCGTCACTCCAGACGAAGTGCACGATATCATCAAGGGTTTAAAGCCCCGTAAAGCTCCCGGCTCAGACGGCATCACAAACAGGGTAATACAACTATTCCCTGCCCACCTCATAATGCTACTGACCACCATCTTCAATGGTGCCATGAGCAATAACATCTTCCCAGATGCATGGAAAAAGGCCACTGTCATCGGCATCCCCAAGCCTGGAAAGCCCAAATCTGAGCCCTCGAGCTACCGCCCCATCAGTCTGCTCAATGTCCTCGGCAAAGTCTATGAGAAACTTATTTATAAGCGTCTCAGAGACTATGCCGAAACAAAAGGCCTCATCCCAAACGAACAGTTTGGTTTTCGAACCCAGCACTCTTGTGTGCATCAGGCCCACCGCATCATCGAACACATAAGCGCTGGCTTCCAGCGTGGCATGATGACGGGTGTTATATACTTCGACATAGCGAAAGCGTTCGACAGAGTCTGGCACAACGGCTTATTATATAAGCTCTACCAACTCGGTGTGCCGGACCGTCTCGTACTCATCTTACGAGACTTCTTGTCGAACCGCACCTTCCGCTATCGCATCGAAGGAGCACTATCCTCCCCCCACCCTATCCGCGCAGGCGTCCCCCAGGGCTCTGTGCTTGCCCCCCTCATCTTCACGCTGTTCACCAGCGACATACCCAAGAGCAAAAAGGCACAGTTGGCTCTGTTCGCAGACGACACGGCCATTTACTGCTCAGGCACCAAACAAGCCTCGATTTCTCTCACTCTCCAAAGAGCGGTCACCAAACTTGGCGACTGGTTCAGGAAGTGGAGAATTGAAGTGAATCCCTACAAAAGTCAAGCGGTTCTTTATTCAAAACCGCGCCATCGCCCCACCCCCCCCCGACCAATCTCCATGTTCGGTAAGCCTATCCCTTGGGAGAAGCGAGCCAAATATCTAGGTGTGATTCTCGATGAGCACCTCACCTTCGCAGAGCACATAAAGAAGGTTCGTTCGCGCGCCGCTTTCGCTCTCGGTAGACTCCACTCGATAATGAATGCAAAAAGCAAGTTGTCACTAAAGTGCAAGTTGCGCATTTACACGGCGTGCATACGCCCTATCATGACGTACGCCTGTGCAGTCTTTGCTCACGCAAAACCCCACCACATCCATAGGATGCAGACCCTCCAGAACTGTGCCCTCCGAATGATCACGGGATCCCCTTTCTATGTCCGGAACGAGATCCTCCATCTCGATCTCAAAATCCCCACCATCCTCCAGTTCATGAAACGTAACTCCAAGCGTTTCTTTGAAACCGCCGCCAAACATCGCAACCCCCTAGTTGTCGAGGCCGCTAAATATACCCCCTCCAACATTAGTAAAGTCCGCCGTCCGAGGCACACACTATTAGACCCAGACGACCCTATTACTCTCCTCCAGGAAAGCAATAGGGCTATTAGTACAGCACACAAACACAAAAAACCGACATTCCGACCCCGCCGCCGAGGTCCAGCGCGAAAACCCCGAGTTAATAATTCCCCCCGACCCTTGCTCGAAGAAGCGCCAGCCCGCGCCGAAGCTGAGCCTGTAGTTTTAAATTCCCCAGATAATAATAATTATCCAAGTTTTGATCCAGCCTGTCCCAACTTGCTGTCCCCCCAGTGACGCCCTAAGCCGAGGTTCGTACCCCACAGGGGGTGCCCTTAGCGCGCAGTCACTTAGTATTGTAAGTAACACGCCCCTGGCTGGAGGCTTTGAGTTAGCTTAAGGCAGCCACAGGATTGACCGGTTAAGTAGTCACGGCCACTCTTGGCCAACTACGAGATGCCATAGTTAGGAAAAAAAAAAAAAAAAAAAAGGTATCGGCTCATTCCCTCGCTCGACTCCGCTGTGGACGGTCGTGCCGCTGACGCATTCCGCTCGCTGCACCGCTGACTCACCGCTGACTCACCGCCATCGAAGCTCGCTCGTGACGCCACGTCACGCACCGACTCCTGTAGTCTCTGACTGCACCACCCGTTATCAATTATTGCCTTTTTCAAGGCGATCGTTGACAAACTGTTTCTTTAACGTCGTCCGTCAAATAAACGTTCGGCGTGTCTCCTTGACCCCCTCAGGGTAAAAACCACAGTTTCGTGGTCCTTGACGGATACCTCACGGTGACAACCAAGTCAAGGGGGTGTTGACCCAACACACCCGCTGAGCCCCTTCAGGGTAAGGCAGTTAATTGGACGGGTCCCAGAGTTAACCGGCCTTGGGGGGTCTCCTAGTCGGCTCTGGTGACAGTTTTGCCTCCACAGCTACACACCTAGTGTCTTTAGGGTGTGTCTACACCCTTCGCACTAGACTGGTCAGGGCCCTGTCGCACATTAAGATTGGCGACAGGTTTCAGCTCTAGGGCTCACAAGTAGGTACACACCTCCCTGTCTGCACCCGACAGGGAGGGCCACACATCCCCGGGCCCATCCACCCGGGGAGTAGGAGTAGGATCTTTAGGTCCCCTTATTTTCCTATTTTTCTTTTACTACGATGTCTGACGCAGACATCGTAGCCTTCGCAAGAGAGGTCCTCTTCAAGGACCCCGACTTCCTTTTGAAATACGGGAAGGCTTGGCGTAGTCGCCACGTCGACCCAAGCGAGGCTCTCGAGTGCCCGCTTTCCCCCCCTGTAGCAGACAGGGGCACCCCTCCTACGGCGGCTTCGATGCCGTCCGTAGTCTCCCCCCAGCCCGAGGTGATGGACACCTGCACCCCTCCTTCGGACTCAGAGTCCGAAGACGCCATCTCGCTCACTTCCTCCTCCTCCTCCTCGGACGACTATCAAGTCGTCGGAAAGGGAGGGAAGAGGAAGAAGAGCGCCTCCTCAAAGGCCGGCAAGGCCAAAAAGCCTCTGGCGGCAGCCATCCCCGCCGCCTCAGCCTCCACCTCCTCCTCTGCCTCTGTCCCCACGGCACCCATCTCGGCCAGTCCTTCCCAGGCCGGCAAACCTGAATCCTCTACCCCTGCCTCAGCGGCAAAAAATAGCGCCCTCACATCCTCCTCGCAGGATGCCCCCCCCGCCCTGACTCCTGCTTCTTCAGCCCCCAAGAAGCTGGCACCCCCCCCGCCTGTGTTCATTCAAGACAAGGCAAAGTGGACAGATGTGTCCCAATGGTGCACCGAGCATAAGATCGGCTTCACCAACGCCCGCTCTACCCAGCAGGGTATCAAAGTGAGCATCCCTACGTCCAAGGACTATAGGGAACTCACCAGACTCCTTCGGGCGAGAGGTGTGTCCTTCCACACCTACACTCTTCCCGAAGAGCGCCAGACCCGAGTGGTAATTCGTAGGATTCCTAAGGAAATCCCTACTGACGCCATCAAGGCCGACTTAGAGGCCCAAAATATCCCAGTTTCGGAGGTCCACCGAATGCACCATGCCAGAGGCGGTCATGCATTCGACATGGTCCTCGTTGTCTGTCCCCCAACTGAAGGGCATCACCCTATCTTTGGTGTAAAAACCATTTGTCATCTCATGGGCTTTGAGATCCAAAAGCCCAATAAATATGGCTTCATCGGTCAATGCCACCGATGCCAGCTTTACGGCCACGCGCAGAAGAACTGCCACGCCAAACCCAGGTGCGTCAAGTGCCTGGGCGAGCACGGCACTTCTGACTGCCCCCGTCCTAAGGACCGAACCCTCTGCACCGAGCCACCTAGCTGTGTGCTATGTGGTGAGTCAGGACACCCGGCAAATTACCGGGGCTGCCCTAAAGCCCCGAAATTATCCCCCAAACTGGCCAAGCGCGCAGTCGCCCGCCAGCAAAGGGAAGCCCCCGCCCCTTCGACCCAAATGCCAGAACGGCTAAGCCCTCAAAGGCCTAGCCCCTGGACGGCCCTTAACCATCAAAGGGCTTTCCCGGCCCTGGCCAAAACCAGCCCCCCACCCCCATCCAACCCAGCGCTGATGGACCCCCGCAACTGCGCCGCCGCGCCCGCCCCCACCCTCCCCCCGAGACCGGTGCAAGCGCCTAAAACCGCCCCTGCAGCCGGTAATGCACCCCCCCACTCGCCGACTACGGTTGGCCCCAACCCCCTCGACCCCTTCAACATTATTTCGGGCACCTTCACGGCCTTCCTCACCCCACGCGCCAGGAAAATGGCAAGCGAATTAGTTGCTGCCAGAAATGCCGGCAACCTTCTGCAGATTCTGGAGATATATAACTCATATCCCGAGATCACGCAAGCCTTATCCTCCTTCGCCAACCTTCCCAACCCCCACTATGGATAAAGAAGCCAAAGGGAGAACTAAGCCCCGATCCCTTAAATTAGGCTACTTCAATGCCAACGGCATTCGCGGACAACGCGATGAGATCGCCGAGTTCCTCCGTGATCATCAAATTGATATTCTCCTTATACAGGAATCCTTCCTCAAGCCCAACGTCCGTAACCCGTCAATTGCTAACTACTGCGTAGTTCGCAACGACAGGACTCGGTGTCACAAGGGTGGCACCCTCATATACTATAGAAAGGTTCTTCACTGCATCCCTATGGACCCTCCCCCCCTATCCAAATTAGAAGTGTCTGTATGCCGGCTAGGCATGTCAGGCCACCAACCGATCACCCTAGTATCGGCCTATGTTCCCCCCCAAACCTCGTCAGAAAATCCCCAGTCGATTTCTGACGACCTCTCTGCCCTATTCGGCCTGAGTGATTCCGTTATCATAGCGGGCGACCTCAACGCCAAACACCCTGCCTGGAACAGCAACACCACCTCAGCCAGAGGTAGACAACTGTTCGGTCTCTGCCCCATACTAAACTTCGATGTCATCGCCCCGATGACTCCAACCCATTTTCCCCACGACCCCAACCATACCGCCGACGTCCTCGACATAGCGCTTCTGAAGAATATCAACCTACGGTTGGATTCTATAGAGGCGGTACAAGAGCTCTCCTCTGACCACCGACCAGTGGTCATTAAACTGGCCCCCCGTGTCGGTCTCCATGACCCCACTCAACCCCCTCTCACCAAAATAGTCACAGATTGGAGGAAAGTAAGCAAAAGCCTGAAATCCACTTCTTCCCATCACTTGGACTCCATCCCTGATCAGTTCGATTCTGTCGCGGACACGACGGCCGCGATCGACTCGCTCACTGAGCACGTACAATCAGTCCTGAACGACTGTTCAAAGGTAACTCCAGCGGACGATGACCGTCGCTGGAGATTGCCGGACGATGTGCGTGAACTGTTGCGCGAGAAGAACGCGGCTGTCCGTGCATACAGCAACTTCCCCTGCCTTGCGAACAAAGCCCATATGCGCCATTTACAGCGAGCTGTAAAGATACGCCTAGCGGAGCTGCGTACCGCTGACTGGGACAGGATGCTAAGCGACCTAGAGCCCACTCATCAGGCCTTCTGGGAACTTCAAAGGAAACTAAAGTCCAAAGAAGTAGTCTCCATGCCCCCCCTACTCCGCCCTGACAAGACCATCGCCTTCGACGATGCAGACAAGGCTGAATGCCTAGCCAACAGCCTCGAGGCTCAATGCTCTCCCAGCTCTCAACCAGTAGACCAAGCTCACTTGTCAAAAGTCGACGCTGAAGTCGAACGTAGAGCCTCCCTTCCCCCCGTTGAAAACCCTGACTATCCTCTGCCTCCCGTCACTCCAGACGAAGTGCACGATATCATCAAGGGTTTAAAGCCCCGTAAAGCTCCCGGCTCAGACGGCATCACAAACAGGGTAATACAACTATTCCCTGCCCACCTCATAATGCTACTGACCACCATCTTCAATGGTGCCATGAGCAATAACATCTTCCCAGATGCATGGAAAAAGGCCACTGTCATCGGCATCCCCAAGCCTGGAAAGCCCAAATCTGAGCCCTCGAGCTACCGCCCCATCAGTCTGCTCAATGTCCTCGGCAAAGTCTATGAGAAACTTATTTATAAGCGTCTCAGAGACTATGCCGAAACAAAAGGCCTCATCCCAAACGAACAGTTTGGTTTTCGAACCCAGCACTCTTGTGTGCATCAGGCCCACCGCATCATCGAACACATAAGCGCTGGCTTCCAGCGCGGCATGATGACGGGCGTTATATACTTCGACATAGCGAAAGCGTTCGACAGAGTCTGGCACAACGGCTTATTATATAAGCTCTACCAACTCGGTGTGCCGGACCGTCTCGTACTCATCTTACGAGACTTCTTGTCGAACCGCACCTTCCGCTATCGCATCGAAGGAGCACTATCCTCCCCCCACCCTATCCGCGCAGGCGTCCCCCAGGGCTCTGTGCTTGCCCCCCTCATCTTCACGCTGTTCACTAGCGACATACCCAGGAGCAAAAAGGCACAGTTGGCTCTGTTCGCAGACGACACGGCCATTTACTGCTCGGGCACCAAACAAGCCTCGATTTCTCTCACTCTCCAAAGAGCGGTCACCAAACTTGGCGACTGGTTCAGGAAGTGGAGAATTGAAGTGAATCCCGACAAAAGTCAAGCGGTTCTTTATTCAAAACCGCGCCATAGCCCCCCCCCCCCCCCCCCCCCGACCAATCTCCATGTTCGGTAAGCCTATCCCTTGGGAGAAGCGAGCCAAATATCTAGGTGTGATTCTCGATGAGCACCTCACCTTCGCAGAGCACATAAAGAAGGTTCGTTCGCGCGCCGCTTTCGCTCTCGGTAGACTCCACTCGATAATGAATGCAAAAAGCAAGTTGTCACTAAAGTGCAAGTTGCGCATTTACACGGCGTGCATACGCCCTATTATGACGTACGCCTGTGCAGTCTTTGCTCACGCAAAACCCCACCACATCCATAGGATGCAGACCCTCCAGAACCGTGCCCTCCGAATGATCACGGGATCCCCTTTCTATGTCCGGAACGAGATCCTCCACCTCGATCTCAAAATCCCCACCATCCTCCAGTTCATGAAACGTAACTCCAAGCGTTTCTTTGAAACCGCCGCCAAACATCGCAACCCCCTAGTTGTCGAGGCCGCTAAATATACCCCCTCCAACATTAGTAAAGTCCGCCGTCCGAGGCACACACTATTAGACCCAGACGACCCTATTACTCTCCTCCAGGAAAGCAATAGGGCTACTAGTACAGTACAAAAACACAAAAAACCGACATTCCGACCCCGCCGCCGAGGTCCAGCGCGAAAACCCCGAGTTAATAATTCCCCCCGACCCTTGCTCGAAGAAGCGCCAGCCCGCGCCGAAGCTGAGCCTGTAGCGTTAAATTCCCCAGATAAATAATAATTATCCAAGTTTGATCCAGCCTGTCCCAACTTGCTGTCCCCCCAGTGACGCCCTAAGCCGAGGTTCGTACCCCACAGGGGGTGCCCTTAGCGCGCAGTCACTTAGTATTGTAAGTAACACGCCCCTGGCTGGAGGCTTTGAGTTAGCTTAAGGCAGCCACAGGATTGACCGGTTAAGTAGTCACGGCCACTCTTGGCCAACTACGAGATGCCATAGTTAGGAAAAAAAAAAAAAAAAAAAAAACGGTATCGGCACAGTCAGCGGGCAGCAGTTGAAGAAATAGGAACACTACAAGAAGATTAAAGAAGGCTTCAAGCTTCAACATTGGTTTTATTCCTCACCAACCCAGCACATAAATGTGTATCCCGCACATTATTGTTAAGTATTTTTATATCATTTATGTTAATCTTTCTATTATTTTTTCATTCCTTCTACACAACGTATATTGTACGACTTATAGTTATGACTTTTTCCCAACTATGTCGGCTTCCAGTCTAGATAAATGAAGCTGAATACCAGTATTTTACATGGAGCGACTGCCTATTGACCTTCACAACCTAGTTACTGGGTAGCACGCATCGATGTAAATCAAGGATCTGCCTTCACCATATTACGTCGCGCGAGAAGTGTCGCTCCTAAGCTGAGCGACGTCGCACACTCCGGTTCAGTCGCTCATTCGTAACAGTTTGTAACACATCGGAGAAACTTTCTTGTTTTTAACACAAAAAGCGGTTTATAAATGCCCTCTTGGTCTTTCAAGAAATGTACCAACAATTCAAAAACCTCAAATAAAGCGAATGGTAATACTTTCCATGTGTCAGTACATTTTGTTTTAAACTGATTACGATTTATATAGTAAATATTAGGACGGATGATGACGTATAACAAAAATTACGTTCTAGACAACAAACGATAGGGTAGTGTAGCGTTGACAAATAAAGTTAACATTTGAATAAGGAAGTGTGGAGGTTACATTTTATAAATTTTAAATAGCCGGAATTTTTCTTTTTAAGGGTTCATCTTTTAACGCAGTAAGGGCGTATCCTTGATTTACATCGATGGTAACACGATACCGTTTGGTAAGTGGGCTTCTGACGACCCGTAACGACTGGCAAACATCTACGAAAGACAGCCGGGACCAACGGCTTAACGTGCTTACCGAGACACGGAGGGGTCTCCATATGTAATGGATGGTCACCCATCCACGAATCGACCGCGGCAAGCGTAGCTTAACCTTCGATCGACCCGTGCGTGATATTATTTATTTCTACAACTAACAAAATAAATTATAATGTTTAATTACGACTTGTGTATTTGAATGTCATTGTTCAAGGTTGGTTCGCTTCTACTGAATGTATAAACAAATAATTAATAACAATTAGTTTTGCAAGTCACAATTATTTTATGTCAGGTTTTGTTTGTAATGGTGTGATATCACTTGTAATAAATATGTATATCACGCGAGACACGCGCGTCACAGGAGCCTGCAACGTGCCACATTTTGCTAATAAATTATGTAGCCCCCCCCCCCCCCCATAAGGTGGACCGATATCCTGGTGACGATCGCGGGAATCCACAAAAAGCGGTTATTCTAGCAAATGCATGAGGGCCTCGGACCCCCTGGAACCCCCGGACCCACAGGACCCTCGGCACCCCGCACCCCCGGGCCCCCCGAACCCCGGCCTACCGCCGGCAGTGGGCTTTCTTTTGAATAATGATGATGATGAAAAATCACAGTAGACTGCCCGTCAGTAACAACAAAACCAGTATAAGTTGGCCTCTCGTTCTATTGAAACTTCGTAATACGCGAGGCCAGCTCAAGTTTAAAGTATTACCACCAACGTGGTCGACTGTACACCAGTGACACGCGGTCGACTGTACACCAGTGACACGCGGTCGACTGTACACCAGTGACACGCGGTCGACTGTACACCAGTGACACGCGGTCGACTGTCGTTTGTATTAATTCCATCCAAAGGCGGGCTTTGTTACAAATCCATACGCGATATAATGGTGTACAAAGACGAGTGCGCTCGCGGATACAGCGGAGCGGGGTATCAGCGAAGTGGGGGGGGCCACTGGGCCAGAGACAAGCGGAGTAGAGAGGAGACGGACAGAAAGCCACCAAACCACATCACGTCACTCGTCTTGGCTGTGATTCCACTGAGCCAGAGACAAGCGGAGTAGAGAGGAGACGGACAGAAAGCCACCAAACCACATCACGTCACTCGTCTTGGCTGTGATTCCACTGAGCCAGAGACAAGCGGAGTCGAGAGGAGACGGACAGAAAGCCACCAAACCACATCACGTCACTCGTCTTGGCTGTGATTCCACTGAGCCAGAGACAAGCGGAGTCGAGAGGAGACGGACAGAAAGCCACCAAACCACATCACGTCACTCGTCTTGGCTGTGATTCCACTGAGCCAGAGACAAGCGGAGTAGAGAGGAGACGGACAGAAAGCCACCAAACCACATCACGTCACTCGTCTTGGCTGTGATTCCACTGAGCCAGAGACAAGCGGAGTCGAGGGGAGACGGACAGAAAGCCACCAAACCACATCACGTCACTCGTCTTGGCTGTGATTCCATTGAGCCAGAGACAAGCGGAGTCGAGAGGAGACGGACAGAAAGCCACCAAACCACATCACGTCACTCGTCTTGGCTGTGATTCCACTGAGCCAGAGACAAGCGGAGTCGAGAGGAGACGGACAGAAAGCCACCGAACCACATCACGTCACTCGTCTTGGCTGTGATTCCACTGAGCCAGAGACAAGCCGAGTCGAGAGGAGACGGACAGAAAGCCACCAAACCACATTGCATCACTCATCTCGTCTGCGATTGGTCGATTCCTGCTCGTCTCCGCTCCCCTCCGTTGATCTCTGACCTAATAATAACAAGTAGTGCTCTCGCTGCCGGCACTAGCACAAAGAAAGCAATTGGAAACCGGCAGTTTTTGGCAAATTATCATCACAAATTCTTCATCATAATAAACATCGTAACCGACAATTTGCACTTTTTCAGGAAGAACATCGTAACCGACAATTTGCACTTTTTCAGGAAGAACATCGTAACCGACAATTTGCACTTTTTACGGGAAAGGGTCTTTCTTTCCTTTGTTAATGATGTTTTCATTTACGATGATAATTTCATACAACAATAAAGTCGTGTAAATTTAAAGTAAAATTTAAGATAAAGATCTCTTTTTTTTTCTTTTTTTTTTTCTCTTTTTTTTCTTTTTTTTTTAAGAGATTTCTTTATCTTTATCTAAAATTTAAGAGTAATCGCGACAAGATGTAAAACTGTCTAATTAAGAGGTTACGAAGAAAATATAGTTTTGTGATTTTTGGCGCTTACGATGTTTATCCTGAAAAGTTGTGAAAAGAAACAATTGTGTTGTCAACAGTAGGTACTTAGTCCAAATGAACTCAAATCTGACAAAATATATTGATAAACAATTAACTAGAATCGGTGCAAGACGAATGGGGGCAATAGAAACTGGGGGCAAAACGAACGGGTGTAATAAAAACTGGGGGTGAAAAGAGCGGATCCGTCATTATAACCCTTCATACCTAACCCATCCGAGTCGGGGTGCCTACTTAGATTCTGGTTACAATATTAAGTTTCACGACTATTTGGACGTCTTCTTAGTAAAATCAACGTTAAATGATAGCCAGCACCCGCGGTATTAATCATCTGCCTGCCTTTTCCCAATTGTGTTGAGGTCGGCTTCCAACATAGTCCCAACATAGTTGTGAAAAGGCCGGCAGATTTATTGTTGGAGTCGGCTTCCAGTCTAACCGGATGCAGTTGTTTACCAGTTTTTTACATGGAGCGACTGCCTATCTGACCTCCACAACCCAGTTACTAGGTAATACGATACCCCTTGATAAGACTGGCTGTCTGACTTTCGGGTTTCTTACGACTCAGAGGTAAACAACTAATACAGGAAAAATAGTAAAAATGTACTTACTTTCTGACTCCAGAAAATCTTCAAGAATTATAGCGAACTTGTTGTCAACTATTAAATGTTGCACTATTTACTAACTTTACCCTCGACACGCGAGGGTTTAGGACGAAGGTACCCGGTCACCAGCAGCTACGTTTGAGCATCACTTGCCGAGACAAGATGTCAGGAGGACCAGAATTTAGTACGTCAGGACCCAAGATTTGTTCAGGTTTTAAATTATAAAAAGATGAAGTAAGACGGAAAAGAAAAAATAACAACGCAATAATATTGGAATTTATGTGAAATAATATCTAGAAGACATTCTTTTTCAGGTTGAGATTAGGCCCGATTTCGGCCGAAGCCTTTACTGAGCAATGGACAGCGCTAGACTGAGTGTAAGTTAAATATAACAAAGTATTAATAATTAACTTTCAATGGACAACACGTTAGCTCTAACAACGTTTTTCGCGGAATGATTGTCAGTTTCAATTAAATAACACATACCTAAAATTTTTACATAAATTTTAACTCAGATATATTTACATACGTTTATATTTATAATTTATTTCAGACTAAGTTGTCCGTAGAATGTTAGTAATATAGTGAAACTTAAGAACTATATTAGTAATACTGTGTGCATTATTACAAAAACAAACTGTATAATCTATATATATAAAAGGAGAAACTGACTGACTGACTGACTGACATATCAACGCACAGCCGAAACTACTGGGACTAGGAACGTGAAATTTTGCACACGGCTTCCTTTTATAATGTAGGGGAGCACTAAGAAGGGGATTTTGGAAATTCGACCTTTAAGGGGGTAAAAAGGGGGTATTTTGTTTGTATGAAAAACCTTATTCCTTGAGTTAATAAACTTGAAACTTGTCTATATATATAACAGGAGAAACTGACTGACTGACTGACTGACTGACATATCAACGCACAGCCGAAACTACTGGTACTAGGAACGTGAAATTTTACACACGGCTTCCTTTTATAATGTAGGGGAGCACTAAGAAGGGGATTTTGGAAATTCGACCTTTAAGGGGGTAAAAAGGGGGTATTTTGTTTGTATGAAAAACCTTATTCCTTGAGTTAATAAACTTGAAACTTGGCCCAAATACTTATCTTAATAAATTATGAACTTCGTAATTTTTGGTTTTTCTAAACTACCCCCACGAGGGGGATTGGGGGGTGTCAAAAAATGTATGGAAGAATTTTAATGCGCTGTTATATTAACTCGAAACTCAGTATTTATACTTAAGTCCAAAAATAAAGAATAACCTGTATCATGGTTTTTCGAAAATCTACACCAGACGGGGTGAAAAGGGGCTGTCAATATTACAGGGGAGAATTTTACTGCGTAGCTTGATTAACTCGAAAATTGGTATGAATAATCTTTGAGTCAAGGTTTGGAAATATCCTAAACGATTTTTAAAATTCCACCCCTGTGGGGGTGAAAACCGGGGATATAGTTTAGATGAAAAATCTTATTCATTTGGTTAATAAACTTGAAACTTGGCATGAATATTTGCCTAAATAAGCAATAAAGTTTCTTACTATTGGTTTTTCAAAACTACCCCTGACGGGGTGAGAAGGGGTAATTAGATTTTTAAAAGGAGGATTTAACTGTGTGGCTTGATTAACTCAAAAATTGGTATAAGAAATCTTTGATTTCAGTTATGGAAAAATCCGAAACGATTTTTCGAAATTCCACTCCTGTGGGGGTGAAAACAGGGGATACAGATTATATGAAAAATCTTATTCCTTTGGTAATTACACTTAAAACATGGCAATATTTGCCTCAGGAAATAATATAAATTGTCACTCTCAGTTTTTTAAAACAAGTAAGGAACTCTAGGACCATAAGAACAGTAAGGAACAGTAAGGAAAAATGTTAACGCGCTGTCATATTAACTCGAAACTCATTATTTATACTTAAGTGCAAAAATAAAGAATAACCTGTATCAAGGTTTTTCGAAAATCTACCCCGGACGGGGTGAAAAGGGGCTGTCAATATTACAGGGGAGAATTGTACTGCGTAGCTTGATTAACTCGAAAATTGGTATGAATAATCTTTGAGTCAAGGTTTGGAAATATCCTAAACGATTTTTTAAAATTCCATCCCTGTGGGGGTGAAAACCGGGGATATAGTTTAGATGAAAAATCTTATTCATTTGGTTAATAAACTTGAAACTTTGCACGAATATTTGCCTCAGGAAATAATATAAATTGTCACTCTTAGTTTTTTAAAACAAATAAGGAACACTAGGACCGTTAGAACAGTAAGGAACAGTAAGGAAAAATTTTAACGCGCTGTCATATTAACTCGAAACTCGGTACTAATACTTTTTCGGAAGTCAGTGTCTTTGGATCTGTATTTTAGGTTTTTGCCACTGACTTCCGAAATTAAAGTTATTTTTCACTTTGTAGTGTTTGTTTTGGAAGTCGGTTGTTTTTATTTTTCACTTTTTAGTGGGTTTGGTCGTAATTTATCTGAGTTACAATAGCCTTATGACAACTGCTCATCACCTTTTATAAAACACTAGCTTTTGCCCGCGGCTTCGCCCGCGTGTATGTCGGAATATTATCAAATTAGTACGTACCCTACGTGTTAGTCCAGGTTCTAAAACATCTGTATGCCAAATTTCCTCTAAATTCAATAAACTGTTTTTGCGCTAATCCGGAACATACATCCCGACAAACAACAAACGGACAAAAATACTAAAAACTATAGTGTGCGCAACAGACTCGTTCAATCACTTCTTTTTAAATATATGCAACGCACAGTTCTGACTTCGTTACTATTTTTAACCGACTTCAAAAAAAAGGAGGAGGTTATCAATTCGGTTGTATGGTTTTTTGGCTCCGTCTCCTGCGGTGTCCGATGCGGACCACACAGCCGCGCGTAGTTTGCTACGCTGACGACACGCTGGTCCTGGCGCAGGGGAGGTCGCACCAGGCGGCGGCCAAATTAGCGGCACGCGGGGTTGCGACAATCGTAGAGAGGATCCGGCAATTGGGACTCGAGGTGGCCTTGCACAAGTCCGAGGCCATGTGTTTTCATGGTCCTCGGAACGCGCCACCATCGGGTTTCCAAATAGCGGTAGGAGGGGTTTCCATCGGTGTCGAGTCGACGATGAAGTACCTGAGACTCGTCCTCGATAGATCAGCGCTATTGACGGGGTCCGCTAGGGCCGATGCCGGCTAGGGTTGCGGGATGTTCGAAAGAGTTACCGTGGCCCCGGCACAGGCAACAGAAGGAACACGGGTGGGTTAGTAGAGTATAATGTTCTCATTTGAGACCCGTACGAGACCAAGTACAAAGTTATGATAGAAAAATTACACAAAAAATTCTGCCGATACGGAGCCTCAAGCAATTATACACTTTTACCATTTACTCGCCAACAAAATCAACAATCTCTACGGGAGCCATGCGGGGTGCGGGGAGCGCGGTTTGTGTCGGCGGCGGCCCCTGCTGGCTGTCGCTGGTTCCCGCACCCGTGCTACAAGAACTGCAACCACGCGACGCACTCTTACGCTCCTCAACTCGATCATATTAACCCAAGATGTGGACCTGTTCACTGGCAAACTGGATACAATGATATCTGCGGCAAACGTCCGCCTCACACACTGTCATACAAGCTAACTCACGATGGCGACCTAACTATGCTAAGCTGTATCCAATAATAAGTTAACAACAAATTGTAACTGTACGCGTATATTACGTAAACGTTACTTGTTTGTAAACGCTTTGGGTTGACCTGTTAAGTCTACAAAATATTCAATAAAAAATTTATAAATAAAATTACAAAATTATAAATAAAATTACAAAATTATAAATAAAATTACAAAATTATAAATAAAATTACAAAATTATAAATAAAATTACAAAATTATAAATAAAATTACAAAATTATAAATAAAATTACAAAATTATAAATAAAATTACAAAATTATATCCTAACTTAACGAAAACTATTCACAAACTAAAATGTGGCGTCGAAAAATTCCTCCGCATCGCTGTCGACTGGTAATGTACCCAAGAGACTGGCGGCATTGCCACGTTGTATGGCAATGCTTAGCCTCTGGCCAAGGTAAAAGCCGGCCCTTGGGTCACGGGAAGTGTCAACTAGCCGTTTGGAGATTTCGTTAAACAAACCACGAGCACTTGGACCCCACGGCCCGAGGGTTTCAACCCCTAACGGCTCGAAAATATAATTACCGATAAGGTTATTATACTTTCGCTGCTTGAGGTTTTCCGCAGCAGCAGCGCCAGCACAGCACGCCGAGCCAGGAAGATGGGATGGCGCAAGAGTATCGACACAAGTTGCATCCCACACTAAAGGCCTACCCACCTTCCATGGAAATAAAGACATGCCGTCTGGTCTCTTGCCATCGTTGCGTGCCAAGCCATTGGGTTCTAATACAGCTGGGACGCCGACGGTGACAAAGACTCGTCGGATGATGTCATTAATGTTCGCGTGCCGCGCTATGCGACCCGCACTTCGGCTGCAAGATAGGCCGTGGTGTCCGAGTCTGTTGACAACTTCGCCACAGTGACAGCGATGAGGAAAACAACAAGGGGCTCCTAGTCGCAGGGAAGCAGCGAGGCGGAAAGTAGTGTCGTCGAACAAAGTGCCTTTGTTTGACGACGGTAGTGCATGTAGCCACAGACCCGACTCCCACTTACCCACAGCCAGCAGGCGCGCATGCTCCGCAGTAGTAGCAGACGTGTTTAGTAAATTATTCTGTACTGATAAATGATAAATTATTTTATTTCTGTAAGTAGGTTTATACAAACACTTTTACATGTCAAACATTTTTTTTTTTAATTAGACGAGGCCGGCGTTTCCTATCTGACTACTCTGAGAAGAAAGGCCAAAACAAATTCAGAGGTCACAGTCTCTTTTAAAGTCCAGACATAATCTTGGTCAGATCATGTGAAGACCATGTAGGTTGGTGTCTGAAATGGTCTTTTGAGGAAAGAACCACACAGATTGAGTGGACCTGTCCAGTCAGTGCAAGCATCTGTCAGTAATCGTACAGCTCAACATAAAATTTAAGGAGTTCAACGATTCGACGAACAATACCAAAGAAAGGACATTTGGGTAGGCCGCATAATTTACTCACTGGCAAACTATGATTAAAGCTGAGAGAAAAAAAAAAACAAGGACCCACATAGTCTTCACATTCACAGTAATTAAAATAATATTACATTTTACAAAGTAAATATTCATGTCATTGTATATATAAAATTCATCAATGACAATGTGTATATATGAAAAAAAAGCAAAAAAAAGAACAAAAAAAATCAGTATGTATATTAAAAAAAAAAAAAAAATTGTTGGAGCAGCTCAATCCCACGCCTTTTTGTCATTTTTTTATTTTTTTTTATTATAATTCACAAAACTGATGTACAATCACAAATGCAATAAAATAGTTACAACACGATAGGTCTGATTGACATCTACTAGATGTGAATCTAACATGCATATTTTATGTTAAACACTTAGTATTAAGAAAGAAAAAGATAAAATTAAGCAAAACTTACAAATTGTTTTCATATAAACCTAATGAAAAAGTTTTGGGAAAGAAAATTGACTACAAAAATAATTTTACAATTACGACTCTAAGTTTAGTCCTAACTGAGGCTACAGAACCAGCAAAGATATCTATTTCACCACGAATGGAGTTCCCAAGAGAAATCATGCGGCAAATGGGTGAAAAATTACCTATATTAGTTCGACTATGAGGCAGGACGAAAGTCCTTCGGTTAATTAAGCGGCTACTACTACGTGGAACACTAAATTTTACTTTCTCTAAAAGCTCGGGAGAATTTATTAAACCATTTATTAATTTATATAAGAACATGAAATCCAAAGATTTCCTACGTGCGCTTAAAGATTTCATTTTATAATGACTCAGTCTAGAGTTATAGGAGTTCAGACTACGACATCTGTTATCTGAATAACTTAAGTGATATAGAAACCTTTTTTGAACTTGCTCTATTCGATCAGAGTGCACCTGATAAAACGGGTTCCATACCGTACTACAGTACTCCAGAATACTCCGAATAACGCTGTTATAAATGGAAATAGTCAGAATTGGCTCTCTAAAAATTTTCATTTCCCTGACGATGAAACCTGACAATTTAGATGCCCGAGCAATCATTTGGTCGTAATGACTCCTAAAACTTAAACCACTATCCACTAAAACACCAAGGTCCCTAATAGTATCAACTTCTCGGAGCGGGCTGTTATTAATCGAGTAACAATTTTGAGATATTTTCCTTTTTCTGCTAAATTTAATGAAGTAACATTTGTTTTGATTTAATGACATTTTATTTTGTATGCACCAATTATGTACGTTATTTAAATCCAGCTGAAGCTGAACAATATCGGATTCGTTATATATAGTTCGATATATTTTTAAATCATCAGCAAAAAATTTATATTCCGAATCAATCTTACAGCCCAAGTCGTTTATAAAAACTAAGAAAAGTAGAGGTCCCAAGTGTGATCCCTGAGGCACTCCTGATGGTATATAACATTGTTTGGATTTAAAACCCTTGAGATACACCAATTGTGAGCGATTTCTTAAGTACGATTCACACCAACGCAGCAGCGACCCATGAACGCCCATACCTTCTAATTTAGCAATCAGTAAGTGGTGATCTACCAAGTCGAAGGCCTTTTTAAAGTCGGTGTATATTGCATGAACTTCTCTACCGTCATCTAATGCAGATGATATAAATGAAACATACTCGACTAGATTAGACTGTGTTGATTTTTTTGGGCGAAAACCGTGCTGGTTATCATCCAGCACATTTTAAAAGTGAGTAAACATTTTTTTTTGAACAAGCGATTCAATCATTTTACCACAAGCGGATAGAATGGACACTGGTCGGTAATTTGCAACATCATCAACACTACCAGATTTAAAGATTGGTGTGATGTGCGCTATTTTCCACTGGTCAGGGAATAAGCCCTGTGCTAAAGAATAGTTGAAAATTGCAGTCAGAGGATCAGCCAGGCTCGCTGCACATTTTCTAAGAAAGAGAGGAGGAATTGAATCCGGCCCGGGTCCTTTATCACAATCTAGGGTAGACAAGTAATCAAATACTTCTCTTGCTTCAAGTTTGCACTGGCTGAAAGTGTTATTGTTAGAGGGGGTGGTTTCAACTGGCGTTGAAGAGTGTATGTTACTATTTACTCTATATATAGACTTAAAATTATCGGAAAACAAGTCACAAATTTCCTGACCGCCTCTGGCAAATCTAGTGTTGTTCAATGTCATTTTGTTGGGAATATAATTGTTACCTATCCGTTTATTTTTTAAGTACCTCCATACATGCTTAGGATTGGTACGTAAATGTTCAGCTATATTCTTTTTAAAATTAGCATAGCAGTATTTTACTAATTCACTGCAACGCATTCTTAACGTAATCTTATCTCTAGGATTCCCATATTTTTTTATATAGATTGTGATATTTTGCTTTTTCCTTAATAACTTTTAGTAAAGCTCGACTATACCAGACAGGATAGCGTTCATCTCGTGGTTTTGTTATTGGAGTATGCAGTTTAATAATTGGCATGAGAATATCATAGAATTTTTGCAACATTTCGTTGATATTAGTTATAGAATTCCATTCATCAGACCAAGTTATTTTCGCAAGTTCAGCGTTGACCGCTTCATAATTACAGAGATAAAAGTTTAAATACGGGATTTTATTTTGCACTAAAGGATTGCTATGATTAGTTTTAAACGAAATTTCCAGCGCTGGATGATGTGGATCAATTTGTATATATGGAACTGAGGCCTGAGACACCAGTACTTTGTTGTTACTGCTACTATCAATCATCAATGTAATCTTTAACAATTTTAATAAATGATTTGAATTTATTAAGGCTCAGATCTTGAACGGGGCTTGGAAGTTTATTATAAAAACGTAACTATACATTGACATCTGAACGAGGCACCTATTTTCTTGAGCCTTGTTGTAGGTACAACAAACTTGTGTTTGTTCCTAGTGTTCATATTATGGTTATCACTGTATTTTTAAACAATTTTATATTTTGATGGGCATATACTACTCTACAAAGTAGCGCATCCCACCGCCTCTGGGAAAATGGATTGTCGGGTGGATCTGAATTCGGGCAAGCGAGTCTCCAGGCATCCATAGCCTCGGTGAAGCACGGCACATCAAAATTAATCAGTGTGGAGGCTAGGATTTTCCTGATTAAATTCTCAGTGCCGTGGATCGAGGATATGAAAGCCGGTAAACTGATACTAGACATTTTGCGGACGCCGAGGCCTTCTATACGAATGGGAAGAGTAGCTTATGCCCAAGCTCGGTCGTCTATGACCACATTTAATGTATGCCGAATAATTTGGTCCATTTTGTCTAAAAGGAATTAAGGTAAAGGAAAGGAACGAATTAAGGTTATGGCCGAATGCATGTTAATTTGGAACAATCTTTCCGAAACGTCATTAAAATTTTGTATTTTTTCCTCAATAAAAACAGGAGAGGAATTTTCAAAGATTGGGGAACCAAGGAGGCGGAGAGAGCTTTTTTCAATAATTTTGATTTCTGGGGCTATTGCGTTTTTGGGAAGTGTCAGATGTCTGACAGTACTGTCCGCTAAGAATAGTTCACATTTAGAAAGGTTGAGATCAAGGCCAATGGAATGAAGTTCATTTTTTAAGAATTGAAGCTCATTTCAAACAGTTTCTACATCGTCCCCCAAGGTTCCATCATCAAGATAACAAACGTTAAATTTGGAATATAGCTGTCGAATAATTGGGTGAATGGCTAAACTAAAAATCACTGGCCCGAGGGGATTACCTTGTTGACAGCCAACAGCAGATTCCAGAAGGTTGTCCCGATATTGTCATTTTGAAGGGTGCCTGTAACATCGCCAAAGGTAACTATAAAGGGGTATTTTTTTTAGTTTCTGCGAGCAAGGTGTCCCTATTAACAGAATTGAAGGTATTCCTTATGTCAACCTTCAGGATGACCTCTCCTTTGCCAGAATTTAGGTATGTCGGCAGGGCGTGTACGGCAGCCTCACAGGCCCCTTTGGAGCTGTAACCAAGCTGCAGGGGCTGAAAGTTTTTCGAAACAACCTCACCATAAAATTGACAGCAAATCTTGGCTGCCATACGACGCTAAGTAGTTCCCACGGCAATAGGACGAAAGCCGCCATCCCTCTCACGCAGGGCACATAGATTCGCCCCGTACAGAACGTCGATGACGGCCTCGTTCATCTTGCCGGAGAGCATAAGGTTGATCAGAGCTGTAAGCTCCTTCAAGAGCAATTCACCAGCTGCCCCGGCGCTTAAACTGATAAGGTCCTTAAGGTGCTGAGGACTCAGTCTGTCGAGGCCACCAGCGGAGCCGCTTCAGAAGGAGCAAGCGGCTGTGACCAACTCTCGATCTATAATGGTGAGGGAGTGATTATCCGGATCAGGGGGATCGGGAAAAGGAAGACCATCCGCTGGGGCAGGTTGTTTGCTCTCCAGAGCAGCGAATGTTTCTGAAGAACACGGTGCCACCACATCACTACTAAAAAGAATCCTGTTTGCTCCGCTCATGTCACATACTCCTAAGTTAGTTTCTACCAGATGGGATAAACCTCTTGAAGAGGTATATCTCTGTGTCAGTAATTTTGAGTCTAAATAATTATGAGCCGAAATATTACAGTTTTCTTTAATTTGTGCAGTTAAAGTATTTTTGGTTGCCAAATTATTATGTACATGTAGAATTCTGTAAAGGAAGGTGAGAAGCTGTTCCCAAGCACTTTGCGAGTTCTCCCGGGCGGCAAGACGAACGCAACCTGCTAGGTGTTGTGCCACTAGTGGTCTAGCGCCGCGGGGAACTCGCTTCAGAACAACAATACAGTTTTTGAATTTTTAAAGGTTTCTCCAAAACGGGTCAAAATAGCTGGTGATATAGGTGTAGCTGTTGACACAGGGTCTGAAAAGAGTGCATTTGGTGGTTTGTGCACCTTTCCAATATGCACATTCACACCCCGCATACCTTTAAAAAGCGTGCCTGGGTACTGTCACGATACTAGGGCAGACCAGTACGTTAATTGTCTGTTTGGTCTCTTCTAGAGGTGTGTTGTTGGTTATATAAATGAGGTACACAGCAGCACTGCTATCACTATTTATTGGCTTATGGGAAAGCACGTTACATTGTCAAATTGTCACGTTACATTAAAATTTTTCCTTACTGTTCCTTACTGTTCTTACGGTCCTAGTGTTCCTTGTTTGTTTTAAAAAACTAAGAGTGACAATTTATATTATTTCCTGAGGCAAATATTCGTGCAAAGTTTCAAGTTTATTAACCAAATGAATAAGATTTTTCATCTAAACTATATCCCCGGTTTTCACCCCCACAGGGGTGGAATTTTAAAAATCGTTTAGGATATTTCCAAACCTTGACTCAAAGATTATTCATACCAATTTTCGAGTTAATCAAGCTACGCAGTAAAATTCTCCCCTGTAATATTGACAGCCCCTTTTCACCCCGTCTGGTGTAGATTTTCGAAAAACCATGATACAGGTTATTCTTTATTTTTGGACTTAAGTATAAATACTGAGTTTCGAGTTAATATAACAGCGCATTAAAATTCTTCCATACATTTTTTGACACCCCCCAATCCCCCTCGTGGGGGTAGTTTAGAAAAACCAAAAATTACGAAGTTCATAATTTATTAAGATAAGTATTTGGGCCAAGTTTCAAGTTTATTAACTCAAGGAATAAGGTTTTTCATACAAACAAAATACCCCCTTTTTACCCCCTTAAAGGTCGAATTTCCAAAATCCCCTTCTTAGTGCTCCCCTACATTATAAAAGGAAGCCGTGTGCAAAATTTCACGTTCCTAGTCGCAGTAGTTTCGGCTGTGCGTTGATGTGTCAGTCAGTCAGTCAGTCAGTCAGTTTCTCCTTTTATATATATAGATTATACAGTTTGTTTTTGTAATAATACACACAGTATTACTAATATAGTTCTTAAGTTTCACTATATTACTAACATTCTACGGACAACTTAGTCTGAAATAAATTATAAATATAAACGTATGTAAATATATCTGAGTTAAAATTTATGTAAAAATTTTAGGTATGTGTTATTTAATTGAAACTGACAATCATTCCGCGAAAAACGTTGTTAGAGCTAACGTGTTGTCCATTGAAAGTTAATTATTAATACTTTGTTATATTTAACTTGCACTCAATCTACCGCTGTCCATTGCTCAATAGAGGCTTCGGCCGAAATCGGGCCTAATCTCAACCTGAAAAAGAATGTCTTCTAGATATTATTTCACATAAATTCCAACATTATTGCGTCGTTATTTTTTCTTTTCCGTCTTACTTCATCTTTTAATAATTTAAAACCTGAACAAATCTTGGGTCCTGACGTACTAAATTCTGGTCCTCCTGACATCTTGTCTCGGCAAGTGATGCTCAAACGTAGCTGCTGGTGACCGGGTACCTTCGTCCTAAACCCTCGCGTGTCGAGGGTAAAGTTAGTAAATAGTGCAACATTTAATAGTTGACAACAAGTTCGCTATAATTCTTGAAGATTTTCTGGAGTCAGAAAGTAAGTACATTTTTACTATTTTTCCTGTATTAGTTGTTTACCTCTGAGTCGTCAGAAACCCGAAAGTCTGACAGCTAGTCTTATCAAGGGGTATCGTATTACCTAGTAACTGGGTTGTGGAGGTCAGATAGGCAGTCGCACCATGTAAAAAACTGGTAAACAACTGCATCCGGTTAGACTGGAAGCCGACTCCAACAATAAATCTGCCGGCCTTTTCACAACTATGTTGGGACTATGTTGGAAGCCGACCTCAACACAATTGGGAAAAGGCAGGCAGATGATTAATACCGCGGGTGCTGGCTATCATTTAACGTTGATTTTACTAAGAAGACGTCCAAATAGTCGTGAAACCTAATATTGTAACCAGAATCTAAGTAGGCACCCCGACTCGGATGGGTTAGGTATGAAGGGTTATAATGACGGATCCGCTCTTTTCACCCCCAGTTTTTATTACACCCGTTCGTTTTGCCCCCAGTTTCTATTGCCCCCAGTTTCTATTGCCCCCATTCGTCTTGCACCGATTCTAGTTAATTGTTTATCAATATATTTTGTCAGATTTGAGTTCATTTGGACTAAGTACCTACTGTTGACAACACAATTGTTTCTGAATTTAATAATTTCGAGCCTTTTCAGGATAAACATCGTAAGCGCCAAAAATCACAAAACTATCTTTCTTCGTAACCTCTTAATTAGACAGTTTTACATCTTGTCGCGATTACTCTTAAAATTTAGATAAAGATAAAGAAATCTCTTCAAAAAAAAGAAAAAAAAAGAGAAAAAAAAAGAAAAAAAAGAGATCTTTATCTTAAATTTTACTTTAAATTTACACGACTTTATTGTTGTATGAAATTATCATCGTAAATGAAAACATCATTAACAAAGGAAAGAAAGACCCTTTCCCGTAAAAAGTGCAAATTGTCGGTTACGATGTTCTTCCTGAAAAAGTGCAAATTGTCGGTTACGATGTTCTTCCTGAAAAAGTGCAAATTGTCGGTTACGATGTTTATTATGATGAAGAATTTGTGATGATAATTTGCCAAAAACTGCCGGTTTCCAATTGCTTTCTTTGTGCTAGTGCCGGCAGCGAGAGCACTGCTTGTTATTATTAGGTCAGAGATCAACGGAGGGGAGCGGAGACGAGCAGGAATCGACCAATCGCAGACGAGATGAGTGATGCAATGTGGTTTGGTGGCTTTCTGTCCGTCTCCTCTCGACTCGGCTTGTCTCTGGCTCAGTGGAATCACAGCCAAGACGAGTGACGTGATGTGGTTCGGTGGCTTTCTGTCCGTCTCCTCTCGACTCCGCTTGTCTCTGGCTCAGTGGAATCACAGCCAAGACGAGTGACGTGATGTGGTTTGGTGGCTTTCTGTCCGTCTCCTCTCGACTCCGCTTGTCTCTGGCTCAATGGAATCACAGCCAAGACGAGTGACGTGATGTGGTTTGGTGGCTTTCTGTCCGTCTCCCCTCGACTCCGCTTGTCTCTGGCTCAGTGGAATCACAGCCAAGACGAGTGACGTGATGTGGTTTGGTGGCTTTCTGTCCGTCTCCTCTCTACTCCGCTTGTCTCTGGCTCAGTGGAATCACAGCCAAGACGAGTGACGTGATGTGGTTTGGTGGCTTTCTGTCCGTCTCCTCTCGACTCCGCTTGTCTCTGGCTCAGTGGAATCACAGCCAAGACGAGTGACGTGATGTGGTTTGGTGGCTTTCTGTCCGTCTCCTCTCTACTCCGCTTGTCTCTGGCCCAGTGGCCCCCCCGCTTCGCTGATACCCCGCTCCGCTGTATCCGCGAGCGCACTCGTCTTTGTACACCATTATATCGCGTATGGATTTGTAACAAAGCCCGCCTTTGGATGGAATTAATACAAACGACAGTCGACCGCGTGTCACTGGTGTACAGTCGACCGCGTGTCACTGGTGTACAGTCGACCACGTTGGTGGTAATACTTTAAACTTGAGCTGGCCTCGCGTATTACGAAGTTTCAATAGAACGAGAGGCCAACTTATACTGGTTTTGTTGTTACTGACGGGCAGTCTACTGTGATTTATCATCATCATCATTATTCAAAAGAAAGCCCACTGCCGGCGGTAGGCCAGGGGTCCGAGTGGTCCGGGGGTTCGGGGGGCCCGGGGGTGCGGGGTGCCGAGGGTCCTGGGGGTCCGGGGGTTCCAGGGGTCCAGGGGTTCCGGGGGGTCCGAGGCCCTCATGCATTTGCTAGAATAACCGCTTTTTGTGGATTCCCGCGATCGTCACCAGGATATCGGTCCACCTTATGGGGGGGGGGGGGGGGCTACATAATTTATTAGCAAAATGTGGCACGTTGCAGGCTCCTGTGACGCGCGTGTCTCGCGTGATATACATATTTATTACAAGTGATATCACACCATTACAAACAAAACCTGACATAAAATAATTGTGACTTGCAAAACTAATTGTTATTAATTATTTGTTTATACATTCAGTAGAAGCGAACCAACCTTGAACAATGACATTCAAATACACAAGTCGTAATTAAACATTATAATTTATTTTGTTAGTTGTAGAAATAAATAATATCACGCACGGGTCGATCGAAGGTTAAGCTACGCTTGCCGCGGTCGATTCGTGGATGGGTGACCATCCATTACATATGGAGACCCCTCCGTGTCTCGATAAGCACGTTAAGCCGTTGGTCCCGGCTGTCTTTCGTAGATGTTTGCCAGTCGTTACGGGTCGTCAGAAGCCCACTTACCAAACGGTATCGTGTTACCATCGATGTAAATCAAGGATACGCCCTTACTGCGTTAAAAGATGAACCCTTAAAAAGAAAAATTCCGGCTATTTAAAATTTATAAAATGTAACCTCCACACTTCCTTATTCAAATGTTAACTTTATTTGTCAACGCTACACTACCCTATCGTTTGTTGTCTAGAACGTAATTTTTGTTATACGTCATCATCCGTCCTAATATTTACTATATAAATCGTAATCAGTTTTAAACAAAATGTACTGACACATGGAAAGTATTACCATTCGCTTTATTTGAGTTTTTTGAATTGTTGGTACATTTCTTGAAAGCACAAGAGGGCATTTATAAACCGCTTTTTGTGTTAAAAACAAGAAAGTTTCTCCGATGTGTTACAAACTGTTACGAATGAGCGACTGAACCGGAGTGTGCGACGTCGCTCAGCTTAGGAGCGACACTTCTCGCGCGACGTAATATGGTGAAGGCAGATCCTTGATTTACATCGATGCGTGCTACCCAGTAACTAGGTTGTGAAGGTCAATAGGCAGTCGCTCCATGTAAAATACTGGTATTCAGCTTCATTTATCTAGACTGGAAGCCGACATAGTTGGGAAAAAGTCATAACTATAAGTCGTACAATATACGTTGTGTAGAAGGAATGAAAAAATAATAGAAAGATTAACTCGTAAATAACGCTATGCTTAAGGTCCATAATTGGTTCACTGTAAATAATTTAGTATTAAATGAGAAGAAAACTAAATGCATAAGATTCACGTTACCAAATGTTAGAAGTAGTGAATGTCACGTAGTATTGAATAAGGAAATACTACAATTCGTCGAACAGACTGTTTTCCTGCGAATTACGCTGGACTCAAAGCTGCAGTGGAGTCCTCATTTAACATCACTAGCAGGGCGGCTAAGCTCGGCTGCTTACGCTATTTGGAAAATCCGCCAATTAACAGACGTCGATACCGCGAGACTGGTCTATTTTAGTTACTTTCATAGCGTCATGTCTTACGGTATTTTGTTATGGGGACGGGCTGCAGATATTGATTCTATCTTTATTCTGCAAAAGAGGGCTGTCAGAGCCATCTATAACCTCCGCAGTCGCGAATCTCTAAGGGAACTGTTTAAAAAAATTAACATCATGACGGTGCCTTGTCAATATATATATGAAAATATTATGTATGTTAGAAAAAATCTACATCTTTTTAGTAAGATAAGTGATCGGCATAATTTTAACACTAGAAATAGGAACAAATTAGATCAACCACGTTTCAGATTATCTAAGGTACACACTTCTTTTATGGGGTACTGTGTAAAATGTTATAATAAATTACCTCTCGATATTCTTCAACTAAATGAGAAGCAATTTAAAACATGCATTAAACGCACACTATGTAGACAAGCATATTATAGGTTGAATGATTATATCGTAGATAAAAATGCTTGGCTAAATGCTGGTCCTGCTCCACAGCCACTTGGGCTTTGTTAATTTTTTTTTTTTTTTTTTTGTTTGGAAGAAATGCGTCCCCTTTTTTTCTGACATTATGTTATTACTATAGACTTATTGACTATATATAGACTATAGATTTAGTGTTTACTAATCTTTTAATTACAATCATTGCAAACTATAGTTTTGTATAAATTAGAAGCATCTTTTCAATTTTGTAAATGTGAGTACCATGGAGCGGTTTTATGTTATGATGTAGGTATGTTGACTTGAAAAACTATGGCAGTTGAGAGTATGTCATGCTCACTCAAATGTCTCGCTGATGGTGGCGCGTGTGTTGGATCATTCGGTTCCCTACAAAATGGTTGAGCTGGATGGTGCTGATCCACGCGTCATGTTCGTGTACGGGCGCCGTCAGTGGAGACTGGTCATCTCTTAGCTGCCAGGGCTTATTTTTAATCTTATATTTTAAATTGTTTTAGTTATCTATTTTTTACATTGTTCTCACATATAGAAGCAACAAGAACAATGTACCCAGGATTTTGTAACAATTTTGATTTAAAAGAGTGTCCATGGAGTTTCTTGCCCATTCTTCTCCATAGAGATCTACGTTTTGGAATGGGCGACTAGCTTCAATTTTCTGACTAACTGACCGACTCTTTGACAATTCAAAAGTGCCTGTAATTGGTTTAATTGAAATAAATGCTTTGAGTTTGAGTTTTGAGTTTAACATAAATAATATAAAAATACTTAACAATAATATTTTCAATTTTAAACAATAATAAAATTAATGGCAATGTTATACAAGTGTAATGTCAAAAGATAAAAATATTAAAATTCAGCAAACATCGCATAAATACATAATTTTTCAACTAATGAGCTCCTCAACACTGTAATAGCCTTTCCTCAATAAATATGTCCTCAATTTGTTTTTTAATAAGTTTGCACTGGTTATGCTTTTAAATTGTAACGGCAACTTGTTATATAAGAAGCCGGATTGATATCTGGGGCTATGACGAACCTCCATCAATTTGGGTTGAATTGTGTCGGGCAAGTCTTTCCTACGAGTGCTATCTCTAGCCTGTCTTTGCTCTTCGGTTGAATTGTGTCGGGCAAGTCTACTACGAGTGCTATCTCTAGCCTGGCTTTGCTCTTCGGTTGAATTGTGTCGGGCAAGTCTACTACGAGTGCTATCTCTAGCCTGTCTTTGCTCTTCGGTTGAATTGTGTCGGGCAAGTCTACTACGAGTGCTATCTCTAGCCTGGCTTTGCTCTTCGGTTGAATTGTGTCGGGCAAATCTACTACGAGTGCTATCTCTAGCCTGTCTTTGCTCTTCGGTTGAATTGTGTCGGACAAGTCTTTCCTACGAGTGCTATCTCTAGCCTGTCTTTGCTCTTCGGTTGAATTGTGTCGGGCAAGTCTTTCCGACGAGTGCTATCTCTAGCCTGGCTTTGCTCTTCGGTTGAATTGTGTCGGGCAAGTCTTTCCGACGAGTGCTATCTCTAGCCTGGCTTTGCTCTTCGGTTGAATTGTGTCGGGCAAGTCTTTCCGACGAGTGCTATCTCTAGCCTGGCTTTGCTCTTCGGTTGAATTGTGTCGGGCAAGTCTTTCCGACGAGTGCTATCTCTAGCCTGGCTTTGCTCTTCGGTTGAATTGTGTCGGGCAAGTCTTTCCTACGAGTGCTATCTCTAGCCTGGCTTTGCTCTTCGGTTGAATTGTGTCGGGCAAGTCTTTCCGACGAGTGCTATCTCTAGCCTGGCTTTGCTCTTCGGTTGAATTGTGTCGGGCAAGTCTTTCCTACGAGTGCTATCTCTAGCCTGGCTTTGCTCTTCGGTTGAATTGTGTCGGGCAAGTCTTTCCTACGAGTGCTATCTCTAGCCTGGCTTTGCTCTTCGGTTGAATTGTGTCGGGCAAGTCTTTCCTACGAGTGCTATCTCTAGCCTGGCTTTGCTCTTCGGTTGAATTGTGTCGGGCAAGTCTTTCCGACGAGTGCTATCTCTAGCCTGGCTTTGCTCTTCGGTTGAATTGTGTCGGGCAAGTCTTTCCGACGAGTGCTATCTCTAGCCTGGCTTTGCTCTTCGGTTGAATTGTGTCGGGCAAGTTTTTCCTACGGGTACTATCTCTAGCCTGTCTTTGCTCTTCGGATTAAAATTTGTGTAAATTCCTAACAAAGTTGGTAAGCAACACAAGAATATAGAGACATGGCACTGTTAGAATTCTTAGTCTTATGAAGTGATCCTTGCACGGTTCTGTCTGTTTAATGCGAAGTATTGTCCTTAAATGTCTTTTTTGAAAGACAAATGTTGACTGGATATTGTATTTTTAGCTGTTGCCCCAAAACTCAATACTATATCTGAGCCTGGACTCAACCAAAGCGAAGTACACCCTTCTAAGTTGAAGTAAAGTTAGTTCTTCCCTCAGGGTTCTAATTGCATAGCATAGCTAACAGACTTTGTAATAGCCAAAATCTCAACCTTCCAGTTTAATAAAGTGAACACCTAGGAAATTGATATTATCAACTACTTCGACTTTGTTACGACAAGATACCACATCTATCTTAGTGTTATTTCGCACCGTCGGCTTGAATAATACACATTTTGTTTTATTTACTTTGACTTTTAAATTATTTGTACCAGATCAGTTTTCAAAAGCTTTTAACACAGTATTCAATCTTGGTTTCTAATTCGATTATATCGTATGCAGACACTATTGCATTTGTATCTGTCTACGACACATTCGCTCAATAGTCTTCATTCATTTTAAATTTCATTCATATTCATTCCTTCACTCGTTCAAAAATCACCTAAAAATCTTCTCTGTGTGTTACATATTAGAAAAATGTTAAAATTGTAAAAACCTTAGTAAACGTATTTACCTATCAAGAAACCTTTGTTTAATTTATCATAAACAAAAAGTAGCGACCGTGACAGGACACGCAAGCTTCGGATCGAAGCTAAATAGCCACTCAGATTGTTCCCGCGTCAAGGGCACTCGAAGGTCACCGTCGACATCGGACGAAATCTACCAGTACCAACGGAAGGCCGTGTTGAGAATCCAAGATCGCCGTGCCTGTGGACTGACATCCTACTTCTACCTGGGTCGAGCAACCTTACCTTCGCCGAGCCATTCTGGGAACTCTGCTGGGACTACGGAACTCCGATCGAGCAAGTCCGCAATTAGAACGAGTCAGAGGAATCACTATCTACCTACCTACGTGCTCCTGCCTACAAAGGGACTGCTGGGATTAGCTGTCTGCCTATTTAAAGTGAGCTCGTTCCATCTTACTAACATACCTATTGTGTTATCCTTTAGTCTGTGCATTTAGCAGTTTAGTTTCTCGAAGTCAAGTGAAGTTCCTATTTCTATTTGTGTCTATTGCGCCTAGCCATAATTATCTTCGAAAGAGGTCTAAACAGGATAGGCAAAGCACAAATTAACCAAATTAATTTCACTTATGGACTTACCGCCATCTTAAATTAATGCACATTTAACTACAAGTTAATCTCTTACCGTTACTCAAACCAAGCAATTTTTATAAAACTATTCCTATTACTACTAACTATTATTATTATCGATTCTTTATCCCTTTATATCACTCAATTTTACCTATAAATCACTTACATAGTAAATACTTCCCGAGTTTAACTGTAAACTTACGAACCGTCGTTGTTTCGTCATACGAGTAATTAATTGTTGTTATCAGTTTACAAGCGCACGATCTATTCCAAGGATCGTGGTTTGACTTGTGACACGGCATCGCTTGCGCATCGCTGTTACCTGACTACCGGCGCGCCCCACCTGCATATATAGAATATATAGAATTAGGACTACTACAAAAGGGTAAATCTTTAAATTCTAAAGCCGCTCTCTTGTCTCTTAATCCATTTTTAGATGAAAATGGGATTCTTAGAGTCGGAGGGCGCATCGATCAATCTACTTACCAGTACGACAAACGTCATCCTATCTTGTTACATTCCAGTCATTATGTAACAAAGTTAATATTTAAACAGGAGCATCGACGCTTGTTGCACGCCGGTCCTCAGCATCTCCTGGCGGCATCTATAAGGGAACGCTATTGGCCTGTAGGAGGCAGGGCTCAAGCTAAACGTGCAGCGCGCGAGTGCGTTACCTGTCGTCGTTTCAATGCTCGTACTATGGATAATATTATGGGAAACTTACCTGCAGATCGCGTTGAAGCTGACTTTCCTTTCTCAACGATAGGTACCGACTTTGCCGGTCCATTTCTTATTACGGACCGCAAGGGACGAGGCTGTAAAATAACTAAAAGTTACCTGTGTATTTTCGTTTGCTTTCGGTACAAATGCGTTCATTTAGAGTTAGTCAGTGACTTGACAATGGATGCATTTGTACTGACATTAAAAAGATTTATAGCCCGCAGGGGTAAACCAAAAGTCATCTACTGCGACAATGGTAGAAATTTTGTTGCAGCAGCAAAAGAAATAAATTAATTTCTTACGTCTAACAGCGACTCTATTATTGACTCTGCATCTCACGAAGGCGTTGAATTTCGCTTCTCACCAGCATACGCTCCTCACTTTGGTGGTCTATGGGAGGCCGGGGTCAAGTCCGCGAAATTTCATTTGTACAGAGTACTTAAAAATATTCACTTGACGTTCGAGGAGCTGAGTTCGTTGTTTGCTCAGATCGAGGCAATACTTAATAGCCGTCCTCTATGCCCGTTAAGTCCTTCACCACAAGACCTATCTCCACTCACCCCGGGCCACTTTCTAATTGGTAGGCCGCTGACGTCTTTGCCATCGCCGTACCTGCTGGACTATAGCACAAACCGTCTTGACCGCTTTCAGCGATTAGAGCAAGCTTGCCAGCACTTTTGGAAGCGGTGGTCAACGGAGTACGTCACGGAGCTCCAGCAGCGCACGAAGTGGAAAGTGCGGTGCCGAGAATTAAAGGTAGACGACCTAGTCCTAATCAAGGATGATAGGACTCCTCCTCTATGCTGGCGCCTTGGAAGAGTCTCGAAGTTATTTCCCGGCACTGATGGTGTGCCACGAGTCGCCGACGTATCTACTTCACAAGGCACTATACGGAGAGCCATCAACAGATTGTGCCTGCTGCCTTCACCAGATCACACAGAAAATGTATCTTGAAAGCTTCATCCATATCTTTCAAGGCCCCCGAGGATGTCTACGACACATTCGCTCAATAGTCTTCATTCATTTTAAATTTCATTCATATTCATTCCTTCACTCGTTCAAAAATCACCTAAAAATCTTCTCTGTGTGTTACATATTAGAAAAATATTAAAATTGTAAAAACCTTAGTAAACGTATTTACCTATCAAGAAACCTTTGTTTAATTTATCATAAACAGTATCATCAGCAAACATTTTTAGTTTTATGTCTTTAAAATGTTTTAATCAAGTCATTTAAGAATATTATAAAAAAAATTGGACATATAACGGAGCCCTGGGGGACACTACGGCGTACAGTGGCTAGATTGGATTTATAGATTTGTTTCTTCACCATCCACTACCAATGTTATCTCTGTATGTACGTTTGTTATGCAAATAAGAGCTAAAAAGCTTAAATACATTCTCCCGTATACCGTAGTGTTCCAATTTGGCCAAGAAAATGTCATGGTCTACTGTATCGAAGTCAGATCCGAGGTCAAGAAAAATAACTTACTAATAAAATACCAATAAAAACTAGTCAGATAGAATTTTTGTAGTAATTATTTAATTATTGACTGTTTATAAAGGACAAGTTCGATTTCCAGTTCATTGTACATGCGTACCTACTTGCATAAAATCATCATTTTTACATACTCATTTTGTTTGTCCATGTTCTTACATCCGTACTAATTTCCATTCTATAATATTAATGTGAAAATAACTCTGTCTGCCTTTTCACACCTTAACGGATGAACTGATTTCGATGATAAATGATAAATGATTTTATTTCTGTAAGTAGGTTTATACAATCACTTTTACAAGTCAAACATTTTTTTTTTTTAACTAGATGAGGCCGGCGTTTCCTATCTGACTACTCTGAGAAGAAAGGCCGAAACAAACTCAGAGGTCACAGTCTCTTTTAAAGTCCAGACATAATCTTGGTCAGATCATGTGAAGACCATGTAGGTTGGTGTCTGAAATGGTCTTTTGAGGAAAGAACCACACAGATTGAGTGGACCTGTCCAGTCAGTGCAAGCATCTGTCAGTAATCGTACAGCTCAACATAAAAGTTAAGGAGCTCAACGATTCGACGAACAATACCAAAGAAAGGACATTTGGGTAGGCCGCCTAATTTACTCAAACTGGCAAACTATGATTAAAGCTGAGAGAAAAAAAAAACAAGGACCCACCTAGTCTTCACGTTCACAGTAATTAAAATATATTTAAAAAAAAAGAAATTAATTGGAGCAGCTCAATCCCACGCTTTTTTGTCATTAATGTAATCTTTAACGGTATAAAAGGCTTTCTGGCACAACTTACGTTTAATAAATGATTTGAATTTATTAAGGCTCAGATCTTGAACGGGGCTTGGAAGTTTATTATAAAAACGTATACATTGATATCTGAACGAGCCACCTATTTTCTTGAGCCTTGTTGTAGGTACAACAAATTTGTGTTTGTTCCTAGTGTTCATATTATGGATATCACTGTATTTTTTAAACAATTTTATATTTTTATGGGCATATAAAAGATTTTCAAAAATATACTGAGAAGGCACAGTCATTATATTAATCTCCTTAAATTTCTCTCTGAGAGAGTGTCTTGGACTTAACGTATAAATTGATCGAACAGCTCTTTTCTGCAAAACAAAGCTAGTCTGAATGTCGGCGGCATTTCCCCACAACAGAATACCGTATGACATTACACTATGGAAATAGCTCTTACTACAAGTACGCACCTGACCTTATTGGAGGACGTGACCAACAAGATCTATCGTTCTGTGTTCTTTTAAGGGACTCCAGCAGTTCCACTGATAGTTGTCTTCTGTCTTCTGCTATCCAAATACATGGTATCATTCACCCCCTTTTCAGACATATCCTGCTTCCGACATAATGTTAAATTTAAATATTTTATTTCACATAAACCTACATGGGCACTTATGAAACGTCAGAAGCTAGGTGCACGGTTCCAATTGGTCGTTTCCTGTGGAGAAGAGCCGGCAAGAAACTCCACGGTTACTCTTTTATAAATAATTGGCTTTTACAATATTTTCAAATTACATTGTTATTATTTTGTAATTTTTTTTATTGTATAATAGCTGTGGTTCTTCTGACGTTTATTGCGTATTTTGACTTATTTAAATTCATTTAAATTTCAAATTTCAATTAGACACTAGCTAATTGTTTTTGTATGCCTAAGCAGCGGGACATCGCTGATCCTATTTTAAGTTACGAGTATAAGAACATTGTATTTATTGTGTACTTACCTACCTATGATCCACAATAAAGAATATGAATATGAATATAAGCATGGGAGGACAGTGTAGGCCTGTCAACAAGTACCAGGTACTTAACAAAATCGAATGTTCCACAAATCTACAGTCTATTAAGCCTACAACGTTCTCACATTCACAAAATATAAAAGAATCTATTTTAACAAGAAAATACTATATAATGTAAAATAATGAAAAGATTATATCATAGAAGTATGATATTATTATGTTATGATAACACTAACTTTACTTTTACCCGCGGCTTCACCCGCGTGGAGGTCGGAAATTACCCCACCGGAAAATACTCCCGGGATATAAAAGTATCCCATGTCCTAATCTCTAACCATAATTCTATACCTTATTGTGTACAATAAGTCGCCAACCTTTCCACCCGCCCGCCTGGTCCCGACCCTTGTCACGGTCTACCTGTGGGCCAAATTTCAAGGAAAACTATTCAGCCGTTGAAGCGTGATAAGATAGTAGACAGACAGAGAGACAGTTACTTTCGCATTTATAATATATTATAAGTATGGATTATTTTAGCAAGTTTGATATAAGTCTACGTCCTCTACAGCATGGACTTCGCACAGCAGACAGAGCTAGCGCTCCTAGAGAAGCAGAAGCCGATGAACGCCGTGATAGATCGCGGAGACTCTGCCGTGCAGCAGTTCTACCGCGGCGCCACCGTGTTTCTGACGGGTGGCTCCGGCTTCCTCGGCAAGCAGCTCATAGAGAAGCTCTTCAGGTGAGGAATCATCATCATTGAGCTGAAAGACTTCCACTGCTGGACATAGGCCTCTCCCAAGCATGTCCACATCGACCGGTTCAGTGCCTCTCGCATCCAGAGGATTCCCGCGACATTCACCAGGTCATCGATCGACCCAAGGTGGGGGCTATCCCATGCTACATTTTCTAGTCCGGGGTCCTCACAATGTGCCCCGTCCATTGATAGTTGTGTTTGGTAGTTCGCGTTTTGTATACGGGAATGGAAATGAGCTGGCATCAAACTCATTTTCAGCTCAGAGTGCTTTAGAAGACGCTAGAAGGCACTAGAGGGAACTAAATAATGTCCGGCCTTTGAAAAGCGGCGAAAGTAGATATTCATTTTGATTTCTGCGCGTAGAAAAATTAATCATGAAGTGCTTTTTAAAATTAATTAAACATGTATCCGCTGTCCTTCATAATATCCTTAATAATTTCGATCGACGAACTAATGTGTTGGAACCCAGACTGAAAGAACTAATTATCTGTTTCAGATCATGTGAAATCAAGAAACTGTACATGTTGCTGAGACCAAAGAGAGGAAAAACCATTCAAGAGAGATTAACCAATATACTTAAAGACCCAGTAAGTAAATAGGTTAGGTTAGGTTACACAACGTGCAATATATTAGGGCTTCCAATCAAATATACATAATTGTATAGGTGTATGTATGTTTGTCCACGCATTTCTCCGAAACTATTAGTTGGATTGTGATTGTGTTTTTTTTATTGGCTTACATTAACTTCAACTTAGGTAACAGTGTAGGTTTCATCAAAATCGGTTCAGTAGTTTTCAAGATATGGACTAATACGTGTAAGTGTCGGCCTGGCTTATTGGTACGAGCTGCGGGTGTGGTGGCAAGATATGGACTAAATACGTGTAAGTGTCGGCCTGGCTTATTGGTACGAGCTGCGGGTGTGGTGGCAAGATATGGACTAATACGTGTAAGTGTCGGCCTGGCTTATTGGTACGAGCTGCGGGTGTGGTGGCAAGATATGGACTAATACGTGTAAGTGTCGGCCTGGCTTATTGGTACGAGCTGCGGGTGTGGTGGCAAGATATGGACTAATACGTGTAAGTGACGGCCTGGCTTATTGGTACGAGCTGCGGGTGTGGTGGCAAAGGGAAAACATCTTGAAACCTTAGTTAAATTCTAGTGCAATATTTACAACAGAACTATTAACTACTTATTACAAATTCTAGTGCAATATTTACAACAGAACTATTAACTACTTATTACAAATTCTAGTGCAATATTTACAACAGAACTATTAACTACTTATTACAAATTCTAGTGCAATATTTACAACAGAACTATTAACTACTTATTACAAATTCTACTGCAATATTTACAACAGAACTATTAACTACTTATCACAAATTCTAGTGCAATATTTACAACAGAACTATTAACTACTTATTACAAATTCTAGTGCAATATTTACAACAGAAGTATTAACTACTTATTACAAATTCTAGTGCAATATTTACAACAGAACTATTAACTACTTATTACAAATTCTAGTGCAATATTTCCAATAGAGCTGTTAACTACTTATTACAAACAATTGACACCCGTTTGACACAATTAAAAACCCTTTGACACCACACCCGTAGCTCGTATCAATAAGCCAGGCCGTTCCGTCACGGGTGTAACTCCGCTGCCGCGAGAAATCGCGGCACGGCGGAGAGAGCTCCGGCGGTATCTCATGGCGGCATGGAGAGTGCGATTGTCGCAACCCAGCGCTGGGCACGCCACAATTGCGGCGATAAGTCCCCTCTTTGAGGAGTGGCTGGAGAGGTGCCACCGCGTCCTCACCTTCCGCCTGACGCAGGTCCTCACCGGACATGGGTGCTTCGGGAGGTACCTATTCCGGGTAAGGCGGGAGGAAACGCCCGGGTGTCACCACTGTGTGGATCACCCGGAGGACACGGTGGAGCATACGGTGGAAGTCTGCCCGGCTTGGGCGGAGCACCGCCGTGTCCTCGCGGAAGCGATCGGCGGCGGCGATCTCTCGCGTCCGGCCCTGGTCCAGGCCATGGTACGGAGCGAGAGTACATGGGAAGCCATTACCTCCTTCTGCGAAGCAGTAATGCTCGTGAAGGAGGAGGCGGGACGCGTGAGGGAGAGGCAAGCTTTGCGCCCTCACGCCCCTAGTCGCCGCAGGAGACGCCCTGGGCGTCGGGAATTGGCAGCCGATTCCCGGCCACCGTAGGCGCGGACTTGCGGACGGCGAGCAATGGGTAGCTCGCCGTCCAGTAAGCACCAGGCCCGAGTCGACGGCGCGTTGTGTTCCACGCGCGCCTCAAAGAGATGTCAGTACTATTAACGGGGTCCGCTAGGGCCGATGCCAGCTAGGGTTGCGGGATGTTCGAAAGAGTTACCGTGGCCCCGGCACAGGCAACAGCAGAACACGGGTGGGTTTTAGTCAGTAAAAGTCTGACACGCCCTCCGCGATTTCCCATTCAAAAAAAAAAAGCCGTCCCGTCACATTTACTAATTAGTCCATATCTTGAAGACTCCTGACCGAGTTCCATGAAACTTGCGCTGTTCCCTAAATTGAAGTAAGTGTAAGCTACTAAAAAAAGAACGGATACGATCCGATAAACAGTTTCGGAGAAATACGTGGACAAACATACATACAAACATATCTATACCTATAGAATTTTGTATATTCGCTTGGAAGCAATAGATTATCATATCTCAGTATCTTGCAGTTCCAATAACATGACATATTTACACGTCGAACTGATAACCTGCTTTTTTTGTCAAGTCGATTTAAAAGGGTTAAAAGGGGATGAAAGTTTGTATATACATTTTGTATGGACATTTTGCCGACGGGGTGTCCACCGGGCGCACGGCTTGTGACAAATATTAATTTAGTATATTCCTCCTTTCTTCCAGTTGTACGACACTCTACGTAAGAAGAAACCTAACTTCGCTGACGTCATCGTAGCCGTGGAAGGTGACGTGTCCGACATAAGGGTCGGCCTCAGCGACAAAGACTGGAACAACGTCACGAATGAGGTAACTGGTTTTGCACCTAAAACCTACTATGTTAGCTTAGAAAACTCATAGTTTTGTAATACCCCGCGTCCGAACCAAAAGTGATCGTCGCGTTCATATACAGGGTGGCCGGAGAAGTGACGGCTTAAGGTACAATTTAGGTGCCTTTTATTGCGGGGCGTTCGAATCACCCCTTACGAAATAAGTAATTTTTTTCATAATTTCCACCCGATATCGGTTTTCATAATTTCCACCCGATATCGGTTTTCATAATTTCCACCCGATATCGGTTTTGATTTTTTTCTTCTCTTTTTATCGGACGTTTGTGTATGTTTTTTTTTTTGTGATATAATGTCAAGTACCTGCCACCTTCAAAACTGTGGTATACCTGGGCCTTATGGAACGTGACTGAAATTGAGTAGAGAGTTCATAATTACAGCTCAACCATAATAGCCACGAAAGTTCGACTCATGATAAGAAAATACAAAATGGTGGCGTGAAAAGGTAACATACGTACAGGCAGACAGAGTTACTTTCGAATTTATAATATTAGTATGGATCTTACGACTTTCACGCGAACGAAGTCGCGGGGCACAGCTAGTAGGGAATATCTATGCAATTTTTTTACAAAATCGATGCGGTAGTACTTACGTGACGCTGGTACATACATTCAGACAAACAGACAATCAGACAAAACTTCTAATAACTATATTTTTGGCACTAGAATCGTTCCCAGACGTCGTAGAAATTATAAAAAAAAATATATGTACAGTTTTCTCTTCATAACGATTTTAATATTATATATCACACGTATAGATTATACTCATAAGTCTTGACTTAACCACAGATAAACATAATAATCCACATGGCGGCGACGGTGAACTTCGACGAGCCGCTCCACGTCGCGGGCCTCATCAACGTGCGAGGCACCAGAGAGATGCTCGCGCTTGGCAAGCAGTGCACCAACCTTAAGTGAGTACAAAACATAATAATCCACATGGCGGCGACGGTGAACTTCGACGAGCCGCTCCACGTCGCGGGCCTCATCAACGTGCGAGGCACCAGAGAGATGCTCGCGCTTGGCAAGCAGTGCACCAACCTTAAGTGAGTACAAAACATAATAATCCACATGGCGGCGACGGTGAACTTCGACGAGCCGCTCCACGTCGCGGGCCTCATCAACGTGCGAGGCACCAGAGAGATGCTCGCGCTTGGCAAGCAGTGCACCAACCTTAAGTGAGTACAAAACATAATAATCCACATGGCGGCGACGGTGAACTTCGACGAGCCGCTCCACGTCGCGGGCCTCATCAACGTGCAAGGCACCAGAGAGATGCTCGCGCTTGGCAAGCAGTGCACCAACCTTAAGTGAGTACAAAACATAATAATCCACATGGCGGCGACGGTGAACTTCGACAAGCCGCTCCACGTCGCGGGCCTCATCAACGTGCGAGGCACCAGAGAGATGCTCGCGCTTGGCAAGCAGTGCACCAACCTTAAGTGAGTACAAAACGCTCATGACCCGTTTCGGATTTGAGTATTTGAAGTCGAGAACTTGTCAAACTCTATTTTAAATGTCTGTGTTTTTGTCCGTTGAAATGTTACAAATGTGTACGCAGCTTAAGGAATGTTACAAATGTGTACGCGGCTTAAGGAATATTACAAATGTGTACGCGGCTTAACGACTGTTACAAATGTGTACGCAGCTTAAGGAATGTTACAAATGTGTACGCGGCTTAAGGAATGCAGGTGGCTAACTGATCTGTCTAGCCTTTCCCCAACTTTGTATGTTTTGGTCGGCTTGCAGTCTTACTGGATGCAGACGAATACTAGTATGTTACATGGAGAGACTGCCTATCTGATCTCCATCACAATTCAGTCAATGGGTAACACGATACCTCTTGGAGACAAATCATTACTACAACGCATATAAACTTGTCCTCAGACTCTTCAACCACATATCCACGGCCTTCGCGCACGCCACTGAAAGCAGAATAGACACTGACCTTAAGGAACAGTTCTACCCGTGCCCCATACCTCCTGATGTCTTCTTAGATATGGTGGATAGCATTGACAAAGACCGGCTCGCTAGTATGACGCCTGCGTAAGTAAACACTTCGGAACAAACCTGCCATCTATTCGGTAAGAATCTCACGTAACAATTCGGTGAAGTGAGCTTCAAGTAAGCTGTCAGCAGTGTCCTTCCATTCCTAGCATCAGGTGGAATGTCTGCTCACTTCACCTAAACCACCATCTACGCGGTTGTAAACCACCAAGGTCATCTCTGTCGGGACACGGTTGTAAACCACTAAGGTCATCTCTATCGGGACGCGGTTGTAAACCACCAAGGTCACCTCTATCAGAACACGGTTATAAACCACTAAGGTCATCTCTGTCGGGACGCGTTTGTAAACCACCAAGGTCATCTCTGTCGGGACACGGTTATAAACCACTAAGGTCATCTCTGTCGGGACGCGGTTGTAAACCACCAAGGTCATCTCTGTCGGGACACGGTTGTAAACCACCAAGGTCATCTCTGTCGGGACACGGTTGTAAACCACTAAGGTCATCTCTGTCGGGACGCGTTTATAAACCACCAAGGTCATCTCTGTCGGGACACGGTTGTAAACCACCAAGGTCACCTCTGTCGGGACGCGGTTGTAAACCACCAAGGTCATCTCTGTCGGGACGCGATTGTAAACCACCAAGGTCACCTCTGTCGGGACGCGGTTGTAAACCACCAAAGTCATCTTTGTCGGGACGTGGTTGTAAACCACTAAGGTCACCTCTGTCGGGACGCGGTTGTAAACCACCAAGGTCATCTTTGTCGGGACGCGGTTGGCGACAGTGTAGCAGTCGCCTAGGTTGTCACTGTGAGATATTTACAGAATAGTGTGGCAGCTCAGCGCTGCGTCGACCTGCGCGGACCCTGAGATGTTTTTTTTTTCGCAGTTTGATCAAAGACTGGCCGAACACGTACACGTTCACGAAGGCGATCGCCGAAGAGTTGCTTCGAATCAACGCCGGCGACCTGCCCATCTGTATAGTCAAGCCACCCGTAGGTATGTATTTCGCAATTTGAGTGAATGAAGTCAGTGTGGTGGCAGGGGGCGTAGTTTGTGGCCCTGGCGTTATGCTAGGTCCTCACGCAGCGACTTCAGTCGCCGGCGCACATATCGACCGATTCCGGCTCGACGACCCGCTTTGACCCGCTTGTACTCTACAGTACTGGTCCCGATATATGTAGAAAATCCTCTAAATTTAGGACTTTTCAAAATAAAAAGCGATTTCCATAATAATATATAAATACACGTAGTAAACATGAAATTGTGATACCTAAATTTAGATTAACTAAAACAAGCAAGTCATTTCTTTAAAACAGTATCCGCTTTTATAACAAGTTGCCAAAGTCGGTTACAGAACTTAGCGAAGGAAAGTTCAAAACCCACATCAAACGTGTCCTTATTAAAAAAGCGTATTATAAGATTAAATACTACGTTGAAGACAGGGAAGTTTAGCGCTAATCCCTTCTGCACATGTGGCTTCCCTAGTACCTCAGTAACTATTTACGAGTATGTAAATGTCTATTAACTGCTCCCAACTAACTTTAATCTAATTTATTTTATTGTTTTTTTGCATGCTTCCAGAACATAATATTTTCATTATTTTATATTACATAGTCTTGTTTTTTAAATAGATTCTTTTATATTTTGTGAATGTGAGAACGTTGTAGGCTATAAAGACTGTAGATTTGTAGACCATTTTCTATTTTGTTAAGTACCTGGTGCTTGTTGACAGGCCTACACTGTCCTCCCATGCTTAATAATACTTTAATTTGAAAACATTTTGAAAGCCAATTATTTTTAAAAGAGTAACCGTGGATGTTCTTGCCGGCTCTTCTCCACAGGAAACGACCAATTGGAACCGTGCACCTAGATTCGGACGTTTCATAAGTGCCCATGTAGGCTTATGTGAAATAAAATATTTTGATTTTGAATCAAAGAAATTCATAATATACACAAGTAACGAGACGCTGCGCTTGGCCCAATCTAACGCGTCCCCTGTGGAGACGAGAATGTTCCGCTGAGGTCAAAACGGGTCGTCGACGCACAGACTGGTATTTGGTTGTAAAAGTTGGCCAAAATATTTGTTACGCCTAATGGCTGCCTAAAAAGGTTTTATTTCAATTTTAGCTCGGAAAAGATAAAAAAAGGCATACGTAATATATGCAAGCATTTATTCGTCATTTTCGTCGTCATCTTCAAAACTTACATTTAAAATGTCACTTTCGAGTAACAAATTTAGAACATCAGCCGAAAGTGGAAGATTTGTTTATCCTTCCTCACGCGCATCAAGACAGGTCAGAGGTTAAGACGAGTCTGTTGAAAACATCCGTGTCGCAGGCTTCCCGGGAAAACATCCGTGTCGCAGGCTTCCCGGGAAAACATCCGTGTTGCAGGCTTCCCGGGAAAACATCCGTGTCGCAGGCTTCCCGGGAAAACATCCGTGTTGCAGGCTTCCCGGGAAAACATCCGTGTCGCAGGCTTCCCGGGAAAACATCCGTGTCGCAGGCTTCCCGGGAAAACATCCGTGTCGCAGGCTTCCCGGGAAAACATCCGTGTCGCAGGCTTCCCGGGAAAACATCCGTGTCGCAGGCTTCCCGGGAAGACTTTCGGGTATAGTTGAGCCGGAACATTCGTACATGTTTGTTGCGGCCTTCCGCTGGTTCTTCGGACAGTTGTCCAATGGGAAGAATTGCTTCCCTTACCACGTCAGCCTCATGAAGCAATACTATAAGTAATGTCGGAGACATTGGGTCAAAGTTATACAAGGAAACGTATAACTTACCCGTTTCTTGGCAATATCTTTCAAACACCTCCACGTTTATTTTGAAACCACAGCACAATGTGTCCAAAATCACTTTCAATCGATAAATCAAATTTACGTCTATCCCAGCTGCTTTTGGTAGCGAGCGATATGCCTCCATTGAATAAAAAAATAAAAAATTACATTCTTTTAATTCAGACAAGGTCCATTTGGTTAGTACAACACACAACTTAGAAACTAGTGCTTGTACTTACATCTACCAGAAAAAACAAAACAAAACAATTATTAATTATACGCCACAGTGGCATGTAGGCGTATCCAATGGCCCAGTGTGGGCCTGTCCCACCTGTCCGCTACAGTGCTCAGGATGTTGATGCATCAAGCCACTCAGCATTGCTTTACATCAGCAATATTTTGGTCATTTTCTGCATATTGATTGAGTAGTTCCCGCTCCATAAATTACAATTTTGAATTAAAAGTTAAGGTATTTGAGCATTTGATTATATTAAATAAATCATTTCGAGTCAAAACTCTCATTTCAGAAGAGCACACAAAAATACACTAAATATAAGTAACACTTAATTTACTGAGTACCGAATGTGCCTACGGAAGAAAAAGTCACCAAAAATAGAGGAGTACTTTGGGGTGGCTGTTTCGGGCTTAATCACATCCTATAAGGTCTACTCTATGACGAACAATTGCAAGTTTGGCTTAGAAATGATGAGAAATATATTAAAACTCCCTTTGATCTTCCAAAATGTGTTTTGTCATAGCAGTTTCTTGGTGCTTACTTCGCAAGGATATTTAAATTAAGAAAGGCTATAGATTTAGCTGTCAAAATTGAGTGCCAAATAAAATACATACCTGGTTGTGCAGAATCCATAATGAAAACCAACACAAAATCGTTCAGTCATAAGATAGAAAATATTTGAAAAAACAATGAAATCAGCGCATCGAACAATCACATGAACACTGTTGGCGAACGGTAACTTCAGACCTAGCCTACTGCGCGCTGGAAGGCGCTAGCGCTTTGTGTTTTTTGCTTTTGTTTGGAGAGGTTATACTAGTTTTTGGAAACAATAGCATAGAGGGAGTAGAACTAATATAAAAAAAATGATTTTGGCCAACTTTTAGGACCAAATACCAGTCTATACGACGGCCGGAATCTCTCTCTCTGGCTACCCGAGCTCTTGCACGCCAGCTTTGTGCATTACGCGTCACACGCGGTGGCGCCATAGTAGAGTGCAGGTGTCAAATGTCATCAAAACCTACACCTTTTTCCTCATCAGAAGGTCAATAAGTATTTAGAGGATTGTATAGCGGTGAAGGTGGCTTGATTTACCTATATTAACAGATTCTTTGTTTATTTCAGTGTTTAGTTCCTTCATCGAGCCTTCACCAGGTTGGATAGACAGCCAAACAGTTATGACATCGCCAGTAGGGGTACGTACCTGCAAAACAGTACTGTTTAAAACTGGCACATTTTATGTGTGGCAAAAAAAATAGTGTTGCCGTCAGACGCAAAGGTCTTAGAACAGATCCGAGATCCAGGAGTGGGAGATAAATAATACACCCGATACTATTAACGAGTATATTTCGCCACCAGAGGGTGCCTTTACCGAATTTACGAGACTCGGATCGAACACAAAAAAAATAAATGTTTTTTTTTTGTTTTTGGGAATGGCATCTCGCAGTTCCACCTATAGGAGGTTCTCGACTGCTTAACCGGGCTTGCCTGTGGATGCCTCAATAAATTAAGGCCTCCCGCCGGGCATGAAACTAAAACTAAAAACTAAGCGACTACACGCTAAGGGCACCCCCTGTGGGGTACGGACCTCGGCTTAGGGCGTCGCTGGGAGAGGACAGCAAATGGACATGCTGGATCGGATTAAAACACACAAAAAACAAAAGAAAATTGTTATGTATTTTGCGGCGTAACGAAACCATAGCAAGATGTAATTCGACGCCAACGCCATCTATCAGGATATGGTTCCGTTACATTGCAATTATATTCTACAACCAAACAGTAATTATAATAAATGCTTTGAGTTTGAGTTTTAGGTTGACAGTCTGTTGAGGTAATCATTTTCCAATTTCAGTTTCTCTTCGGCGTTGGTCTGGGTGTGATGCATGTATTTCTGATGAACAAGGATGTAGTCCTGTCGTACGCCTCCGTGGACTTCGTGAACAACGCTATTCTCGCGGCAGGCTGGGACTCCGTGCAGAACAGACGTCTCTGGGACAGCATCCCAATATATACCGTCAGTAGCTCGCCGTACAAGACAAAATTTAGTGAGTACTCAGAACTCCAAGCTTTTTCTTTTCAATTAAACCATTTTAGACAAACTATCGCCATTTGAATCGTTTAATATGACAAGTTTCTAAGAATAGTTAAGGTTTCCCTAACACGTACTATGTAAGGCGACCGTAGGACACACTGTGCTAACAAAATCCGATAATTTACTTCGGGGTAAATGGATGATGGGACGTATCGTGAACAAACATCCAGGTACTGACGGTGTGACGCGGGTGTACAGTGTGAAGAGTGGTGATAGTGCACTGAACAAACATATGAATTTAAAAATAGAACATCATACCTGGTTATGTTGTCGGGACATGGTATTCTCCCCGGACACACCTTAATTACAAGGGAAACCAATTGCCTTGATCACTTTATGTTAAAAATAAACAAAAAACGGCATTCTGCTTTTATTGCCATCTTACGAACTACTGTTACAGACCACCGTACAACCTTTCTGTCGTTATCTAAAACTAAACATTACCATACCACACCAACAATTATTACCAAAATTGATTTTGAAAGTGCTTTACAATATTTAAAAGAAAAAAAATCTATCCACTTTACTTTTTGTGATAACCCTAATTACATAACAGATTGTTTAACACAAGGTCTTATTGAGTCAATAAAAATTAATACTTCTATTCACAAGATCCCTAAAAGTAAACAAATAATTAAGCCCTGGATCACTGAAGGCATACTAAGATGTATAAAAAACCGTAATAAGCTCCAAAAACAATCCCGAGACGATCCCCATAATGAAATAAAAAAAATTACATATGCTCGTTACAGAAATCATTGCAACAACCTTATAAAAAAACTAAAAAGAAAATATGAAAGAAACCTTATTAATAAATCGTTAAACAACAACAAACTTCTCTGGAAAAACCTTAAAACTATAACATATACAAATAAATCTACTAGAACTAATACTGAATTAACTAATTTAAAAGCATCACCAACGGAATCAGCAAACTTCATAAAAAAATATTTCGCAAATATAGGTAACCAACTGGCAAATGACATTCAAAGAACCGTAACCCAGAATGACCTAAATCTATAACTACGTTCCTTACCTAGTCTCTCTAAATCTTTTGTTCTGCTGGATACAGATATCAATGAAGTAAATAGTATAATAAACTCTCTAAAATCAGATAGTGCCCCAGGATGGGATAACATCTCTACTAGATATCTTAAACATGTAAAACACGAAATAATTCCAATCATAACCCATTTAGCTAATCTTTGTTTTAAACAAGGCACCTTCCCTAACTCCTTAAAAAAAAATAATAACCCCTATATACAAGGGTGGGCAAGAGGGTGATGTTAATAACTATAGACCAATTTCTGTTATTCCGGTTATAGCAAAAATATTAGAAAAACTTCTAAATTCCAGATTATTAAACTATCTTCAAAACAACAACATTTTATCTCCATCTCAATTCGGCTTTAGACGCGGTATTTCGACGGAAGACGCTATCACATCTTTATCTACAGTACTAACAAAAGAACTTGACAAAGGAACTAGGTATTTGTCGGTTTTTATAGACCTAAAAAAGGCCTTCGACACGGTTTCTATCCCCATCCTTGTCCGAAAATTAGAAAAAATTGGTATTAGAGATACACAACTTTCTATATTTACCGATTACTTGACAAATAGAAAACAGAAGGTTAAGCTAGATCATTTTGTCAGCGAGGATGTTGATGTAACATGCGGCGTACCCCAGGGAAGCGTGCTGGGTCCTACGCTTTTCTTAATATGTATAAACGATTTATGTAATATGACAATCAATAATGCAAAAATATTTTCGTATGCCGACGACACCGCAATCGTCTTCACTGGCTCAACCTAGGCCGAAACCAAAACCAATACAGAAAAAGTTATGTTACAAGTAGCTTCATGGCTGAAAACAAATCTCCTTACGTTAAACACGAGCAAAACGAACTATATTTGCTTCTATATATAAAAATGTCCAACCTGAACCTAATTTCAACATTAAAATACATGAGTGTAGGAGGATGGTTGATAGCGACTGCAATTGCCCAATTATCAGTAAAGTTAGCCACGTCAAGTACTTGGGTATAATGTTGGACCAAAGCCTGTCCTGGTATCCTCAAATCGAACAAATTACTGCGAGGATCCGAAAATTTATTTGGATTTTTAAAACATTACGACACATAGTCCCCAGGAGTGACTTAGAAAAAAATCTTCTAAATGAAGTGTATATCTCGCTAGTTCAATCTGTAATAATACAGTGTGAGTCTTTATAATGTGCACATATCGAAATGAGGGAATCTATGCTTAATTTTATCGACGGAAAAAATGTTAAAAAAAATCTAAATATTTATTTATATTTTTTATGGATTTTTAAAAAAAATTGTTTGCTTTTGTGACCCCAGTGTATACAAAACTGTGTAACTTTTAAACTAAACGATTTATCACGATGAAACAAACTCTATAATGTTTGGAAGTAATTAGGTGTCGTCATAAAATAAAAATTATGGAAAAAAAATAGCCACATTTAAAAATAAACATTTTTGTTTGGCAAAAATCTGATTTTTTTTCATTAATTTTTACAAAAATTGTAAAATTTCTCAATAACATGCCCCATCACCTTCTTTTTTTATAACTTTAAGTTATTCTTCATTGTATTAGGAACCTAACGGTAAAAATTGCATGTTTTTAACTCAACCCCAACATTTTTTATCAACTGTCAAAGAAAGGCCCAACGCATAGCTATTGTTTAGCAGGTAGATAAACTTTCTTTTGAATGTGCGCAGGTCGGGGAGGTAGGGCCAGCCAAAGGAACTTGAATTATGAAAGATGTCAGACTGGCAGTCGCTCCGAATTATTCGCCGCTGCTACATGTGTTTCGGTACTTTCGTTCGCTGGACTTTCATAACTTTCGTTCGCTGCTACATGATGCCGCGTTTAAGTGAATTTTCCCCGGCACACATCGCCGACATACATTTTTATTATGGAGTGGGACAAGGAAGTGCCAGAGCTACGCGCGCGGCTTACATAGCTGCGTATCCTAACAGGCAACCAGTGCCATCTGCCCGAAACTTCCAGGAAGTTCACAGAAGGTTGTCGATCACTGGACTTGGATCAAGTAGAGATCGTCGCGAGCCACCTCAAGTAATTATTGATGCGGCTACTGAACAAGCAGTATTAAGTGATTTGTTTGCTGATCCATCCATAAGTACTAGACGACTGGCTCTTCGTCACGGAATATCCCAAAAATCAGTGTGGCGTATTTTAAAGAAAGAAGGATTGCATCCTTATCACTATCAAAGGGTGCAACATCTACATGAAGACGTAGACTGGCGTCCAAGGTGTGTGATGTCCACATGGATTCAAAGAAAAACCAGAGCAAACCCAAACTTTCCAAGAAAAATACTATGGATGGACGAAGCGACATTCACTAGAGACGGTATTACTAACTGTCGAAATTTACACAGATGGTGCCGCGCAGGTGAAAACCCGAAACTGAAACGGTCATCTACTTTCCAAGTAAGATTTTCGATAAATGTTTGGGCTGGTCTTATCGATAACATGTTGATTGGACCAGTCATATTGCCGAGAACGTTGACTGGTGAAAGATTTTTAAGTCTATTGAGAGATGATATGCCTCAGTTATTGGAAGATGTCCCACTGGCTGTGCGTCAAAGGATGTTTCTTCAGATGGACGGATGTCCTGCCCATTACGCTACAAATGTAAGAAGATTTTTAAACGAAAATTATCATGACAAATGGATCGGCCGGCAAGGACCTGTAGGGTGGCCTGCGCGTTCACCCGATTTGACGCCCCTTGATTATTTCCTATGGGGGACCATGAAGCAACGCGTCTACAGTACCCCCATCAACAGTGAGGCCGATTTGCGTGACCGCATAATAAACTGTGCGAATGATATTCGCAATGATCCCGAAATGATAAGGAGAGCGACACACCAAATTCTAATTCGCGCGGCTTTGTGTTTACAACAACGAGGTGGACATTTTGAGAACCTGATGCATTAAATTTTGTATTTAATAATAAATGGGTTTCAATTGAACTCTTTTGCATTAATTATCATCCCAAACAAACCACCCTTATGAGAACAATACGATTCCGCGTTCGGAGTGCCATCTTTGAAACGACCCGCGCGCATTCACAACAAAGTTAACAAAAAAAAGTTTATCTACCTGCTAAACAATGTGCGTAGCTATGCGTCGGGCCTTTCTTTGACATTTGATAAAAAATGTTGGGGTTGAGTTAAAAACATGCAATTTTTACCGTTAGGTTCCTAATACAATGAAGAATAACTTAAAGTTATAAAAAAAGAAGGTGATGGGGGCATGTTATTGAGAAATTTTACAATTTTTGTAAAAATTAATGAAAAAAAATCAGATTTTTGCCAAACAAAAATGTTTATTTTTAAATGTGGCTATTTTTTTTCCATAATTTTTATTTTATGACGACACCTAATTACTTCCAAACATTATAGAGTTTGTTTCATCGTGATAAATCGTTTAGTTTAAAAGTTACACAGTTTTGTATACACTGGGGTCACAAAAGCAAACAATTTTTTTTAAAAATCCATAAAAAATATAAATAAATATTTAGATTTTTTTTAACATTTTTTCCGTCGATAAAATTAAGCATAGATTCCCTCATTTCGATATGTGCACATTATAAAGACTCACACTGTATATTGTATCCCCATTTGAGGGGGCGCTCGTAAAACACGTTTCCTTGAGGTTGAAAGAGCCCAACGGATATTAATAAAAGTAATGTACTTCAGAAAAAGGACCTTTCTCACCTATGAGCTATTCCAAATAAGTAATTTATTATCAGTCCGAAAATTATATATTATACACATAACATTAAAAAAATATAAAACCCTACCCTTAGATCCTAATGTATTAGCTAGAAGAAGGAAACACAATATTGCTTCCTCCCATTTTGTAAAAACAGAATTTGCAAATATTCAATATGACAAACGCTCGTCTTTCTTATATAACAAAATAAATAAACAAATAGATATACATACTAAACCATTTAAAGAATGCAAATCGTTGCTGACTACGTGGATAAACAAGTTATGTTACGATGAAGTAGAGAATCTTTTATCAAATATAAAATAAACCCGTTTCCGTATAAAACAACCGCACATATACACACACACCCCTACATATAACACACACACCCATACACACACAAGCACGCACACATATATACACACACACACCAACAGACTAAATAATAATCAATAAAATTATTCTTTCATAAACCTTAACTTTAACTTTAGTAGCATGTTTACTCCAATTGCGAGATAAAAAAGAGCGGCGCCTCCTGGCACAGGCATCTATATGCTTCAAAGGAGACGCCTCCAACTGTGTAATGTCTAAATGTGTGATAATGAAATAAAACATTTTTGATTTTGATTGATTTTTTGAGTGTTGTGCAAAGATCCTTTAATAAATTGTGTTATTTACCAATAGACATTGAAACTTAATTTTTGTTCTTAATGTTAATTAATTATGTAAACTTGCTTGAATACTGAATGTAACTTAGTAGTTATCACTGTCTTTTTAGTTATGTTTAGGATACTTATTTTGTCAAAGGGCAAATAGACCCTTTGGTGGGCGGTATGTTGAGTTAGAATCCTTGTATGTGTGTAGCAGCTTTACAAGTACGTATGCATGTGTGTGTGCCCTTATATTACTTAGACATATTGTCGTTTAAAACAGTCGCAAATAAATCAGCATAGTGCAAACACGTATTTCTATTACCCAAAATTCCCACAAGCAAAAGTGAACCTTATTCCTATAACACCCCGTTTTTGTTAAAACTAATTAATTGTCTATATTACACAGGAGCATTCGGCGAACACCTGCGCTCAGACGAGTGCTACCGGCTGAGCTCGCCGAAGACACTCTGGTACAGCTATGCGCTCGAGACCAACAACAAGCTGGTCTACTGGCTGCTCACCTGGTTCCTACACTACATCCCCGGCTACTTCCTGGACGCCGTGGTCTCTGTGCTCGGGGTCAGGCCTAAAGGAGTGCCTTCGTGAGTATTCTCTACATGCACTACTGTTCTTACAGGGTCACAGTTTGCCTCCAGGCCTTCGTCTGCCCAGGCGGCCTGTCGCTCAAGGTCTATGTAACCCACTTATCACCTGCTGCTCGCATCTTAAAGATCCGATAGACGCATCAGGCGTATACAATTCCTTATTGTCTATGAACTGGTCGAAATTCTCACTACCAATGGGTATTGGTTGCACCTGACCTTCCATTTGGCTCGGGATATAAAATAACTGCCCCGATGCGAACTGTGGTTTTTCTGGCTTACCTGCCGTACGCATAGTGACGTCCGATGATACCTCAGGAGGATTAACCTCCTGTTTAGAGTAGTTCTTGAAGTTTGCACTTCTAACAATACCTGAGCCACATGGTCTGAAGTTACCTGATGCTGGTCGGTTTTTCCAGGACAACATAGACTGAATCCATTGTTGACGCTGTTCTGGGTTCATGTTATTCTGTTGGGGCTTATAAGGTGACATTGTTGGATTCACTAAGTTAGTATGAAAAAGACTATAGTTAGGCTGCTGTTTAGGCAACTCCTTTGGTTTCGCTTGGGATTTTGAAGGGCTATTAAAACTATTAGACCTATTATATGCAAGCCTCGCCTCTTCTTGCCTAGCTGCAATAATAGCTTCTTCAAATGTTTCTGTTCTCGCAATTCTAACACCTAATGATACATGAAATTCTAACTGGTTCACGTACTGTTCGATGACCATTTTTTCATAATAAGATTTGTTACCATGTTCCGCTACAGAGTATAATGTGTCTAATAGTTCACGGAGCCGTTTGCCAAAGGTTTCCGCATCTTCGTTCTTTGACTTGCGCAGTCGTGTGAGCTCCTGCATAACTTGTATCTCACTACGCGGTTCCCCAAGGCGCCTAATTAAAGCTCTTTTAACTGACTGTCAGGAATTAATATATGCTTCGTGTGCTATAGCATCGATAGCTGGGCCTACTCTTAATCAAGCAGATAAATGCCGGGTGCGAACAATCTGCTTCACTAGTTAATAAATTTTCTACCTCTCTAATATAGCAATTATTGTAATCGCCTATTGCGTAAGCTAAAAATAGCCTACGAAAAAGCACAGCTGGAAAAAGCAGGTAACGATCCAAAGGCCCTCTGGCAAGCTATCAAAACAATAACAAATACTCGGAAAAGCAAGACCAGTCCAGTTAAACTATTACAAACCACAAATAACCCAAAGACGGCTAATTATGTCTGCAAATTTTTCACAGACGTGGGAAAATCTCTTGCTGATAAAATTCTTGTTTCAAGTACTGTTAATGCAAATGCCCCCTACACAACATCAAACTCCTACACGCATATTAAAAGTCCGCCAAACTCCCTGGTCATTATTGAGGTGACTCAAATGGATGTTGAATCCATCATTTTACGGCTCCGCCCAGACTGTGCCACAGGTTGGGATGGGATCTCATCCCAGATAGTAAGGCAATGTCGGAAGGAGCTGATCCCCTCTATCACTCATATATGTATGTAACCGAGCCATAGCTACAGGTGTCTTTCCTGAAGCCTTCAAAAAAGCAGTCATTCACCCGATCTTCAAGAAGGGGGACCGAGACTGTGTCAATAATTATCGCCCCATAGCAGTGCTTTCTACCCTATCCAAAATATTAGAAAAAATACTTAATTACTCTCTTAAAAAGTTTCTAGACAAATTTCATATTCTATCCGGTAATAAAAAAATAAAAAAATAAAAATAAAAATCTTTTACTTAAAGACTACATCGGCCCACTTGTGTCAGTGTCTACAGTTAGCTTATAAACTATGTTAGTACTTATAATAATATACGTAGAAAACAAAAAAAAGATGATAGTATAATAATGAGCACAGATAGTTTCATCAAGCCCCATGTAATACATGAAGCTTGATAAATCTACCCATGGTAGGCCCATCCAGCCTTTCAGCAAAGACCCTCAAGATACTGTTGGTGCTTCCCCCCACTCTGCGTGTCATCGACGCCACCTTCTTTCGCATTATTGCGAAGTAATCGTCAGTGTGCGCATCAGCGAACATACCTGACGCACTACAATAGGGTGGAAGCCTCAACAGCACCCTAAAGGTATTATTATATTGTATTCGCTAGGCATTGTTTGCTTTTTGGGTATGATTAGCCCAAAGGCTGCTGGTGTAAAATGTTTGGCAGTAAGCCTTGAATAAAGTAATTTTTACTGGTACTGAGCAACCAGCAAACCTTCGAGCCACCATATTTCCCCTCACAGCCAATGCCCTGCGCTCCCTTTCCATATCTGTGTCGTCTTTCAGTTCGTCGGTCACAATATGGCCTAGATATTTAAACTGAGTTACTCTCTGTAAAAGTGATCCGCACAGCGTTACCGGAGGGACACATGATGGACTTTTATTTTTACCCCTAAACACCAGCAGCTCACTTTTCTTAGGGTTGTACTTTAGCCCATATTTCTCGGCATACCCCTCACACATAGAAAGCAACTTTCTCATTCCACAGATAGATGGGCTCAACAACACCATGTCATCTGCGTAGCTCAAGTTGTTCAAACTAACTCCATCTATGTGGCATCCGACATGTGTGTTGCTGAGCTCAACCAGTAATTTATTAACATTAATGTTAAAAAGTCTTGGGGAGGTAAGACCTCCCTGTCTAACACCACACTCTAGTTTGTAGGGGTCAGATAGCACATTTGACCATTTAACAAAGTTTCTCTGCTTATCATACCACATAGATAACGTGGACACCAACGAAGTAGGAACACCCGCCTCTCGAAGCTTTCCCCACATGGCATTATAGGAAACCAGGTCGAATGCTTTTGACAGGTCCAGGAAACATGCATAAACTGGTGTTTTTCAATCTGTATAATACTTGACAGTATGCTTCAACGCAAAAATGGCACTCTCAGTCGACAACCCAGCACGAAAACTGAACTGTGAGTCGTGTAGCTGTGTATGTTTACCGAGGTGGACGTCAAGCACAGTGTCAAGTACTTTAGCTATAACGGTTGCCAGTGAGATAGGCCTATAGTTACCCTTGTCTGCGATGTCCCCTGTCCTGTCCTTCACAATAGGTATGACTACTGTATCCAGTAGCTCTTGTGGTAAGTGAGAATGACCCAAGCATAGATTGAAGAACATAGTCAACACTCGCGGCAGATGTATACCAGCGTTTTGCAGATGCTCGATGCTGAGCCCATCGTGACCAGGAGATTTACCCCTCTTCATATTTTTAATAATAGATTTTATTTCTTTACATGAAAATCGAAGGGGTGATCCTGAACGACAGTACTCAGCATCGTTCCTCCCCGACACTGTCCCCAGAGGCGAAGTCACTTTAAAGTGATCTTTGAAGATATTCGCTATCTCAGTGCAGTCATTCCTTCCCTCCACGCTAGCCGAGACACTTGGGGTATTGTTATTTAATTTTTTAGTACCTTTCCAAAATGACGAGAAACTTTTTTTTGAATGTAATGAGGCTAGAATGTCCATTTTAATTTTGTCTTGGTGTTTGGTACACCATTTTAATTTTGATTTAAATATTTTCCGCGTTAATTTCATATCTTCAAAAATAGGCCCTCTACTGGGTTGCCCGTGCCACATCCAAATTTTAAACTTAAATTTTGCCTGGGTGTGAACTTCTTTTACATGCTTGTTCCACCCCTTTATCCCTTTACTTTTTCCTATAATGCCCCTTGCGGTCCTATTACTACTAGCAGCCTCACTTAATATATATACAATTTCGCTATACATTTCATCCAACAGAATTTTATGGTCGGGCTTATCACAATATTTATCCGCACACAGTCTAAAGTTTTCAGGAAAGTCTAAGCTCTTTAATTTATTGTTACACTGCAACAAGTATTTATTTATTTCTATTGGGCATCTTTCACCCCAACGTATGTCATTACATAATTTTTTACAAAATGTTTTTACTCTAATTGTATTAATATCACATTCCAATTTCAATGGAAAGTGATCTGACCAAAAAGAGTCATAAATCACCTCAATGTTCACAATTGTTTTGGACGCCGACTGTGTTACAAGACAGTGGTCTAGCCAACGTTTACACCCATGTGAGTCACTAATAAATGTAAAAGTAGGCGACAACATGCCGAGACAATTGACATCCGCACATAATAATTCTCGCTCGTTACAAAAATCAAGAAGTTCATTATAGAATGACTCACCTGGGTGCGCGTTAAAGTCCCCTAGTACAAACACTGATTCAGTATTATTACTTTGTATTATTGAGTACATTTCACCAAGACATTCCGTAAATTCTAACAAGTTCTCACTACTGTCCGTTGGCATATACATATTTATCACCATAAAAGATCGGTTATTCACCACTACTTTGACTGCACAGATCTATTATTATTACTTTTCACTACCGACACTTGATCAAAAGCACTTTTCCGCCACAGTGTGGCGACACCACCGTATGGTCTGCCTTTGCAAATACCAGCAGACGTGTCTATTGACGACTTCGCAGTGTAGCTGAATTCTTGATCTATGTTTTCGAGAAACTGTAAATCATGTGGATATAACCAAGTTTCTTGTAGCAAGACTATATCAGCCGTCCTGCACAGTGAGCGCACGCAATTCACCGATCTCTTCACATTTTTACAGTTAAATGTTATTATGTTCATTTTTAAAGCACTATCCATTAAGTCTTGTTTTTTATTTCATTGCTCTGAGAAACAATCTTGTCCTCTTCTCTTCTACTTTTGAAATGTACAAAACGTCGAAATGTGATGCCATCGGGCCACAAGTTGTCATCTAGAAACGTTTCCAGCTTGTTTTTGTTTACAAGTAATTTAAATGCATTATAAGGCCTCTCTTTCTTCATTGTTATTTTCTCCAGTGAAACTACTTCCGATGTTTTATTTTTATATACAGACAGATATCGTTTTCTGCCGTTTCCTTGTTTACGTTAGAAATAAACAAAGGAATTTTTACTTCAGCTGCTTTAAACTTTTCCGAAAAGTCCGTGGTCGCTTTCCCGGTTTTACCAACAAACCGATTTTTAGTCCTTCTTTTTTGGACTGTTATCCATTCCTCATTCGGTTCGTTTTGCTTTTTCCATTCACCATTTCTCGCAATGTCCGCCATGGTGGGCTGTTTTGTTTCAACAGTCACTGCATGACACACAGCTGATTCAAGGATCTCCGTGCAAAACTCATTTTCCAAAAGAGTCGAGTTAATCAGTGCAGCCGCACTCGGCTTATCTGTCTCCGTCTGTGCGCAAGAGAGAGAGCGATACTTTGGTGACTCAGTGCGTTCGATGCTCGAATGACTCGCCATCACGTTGACACCGGCCGCCGGCGATAAACCGACAGGCCCACTATCCAACACATACCCTCCTCTTTTTCTTGTGTTAATATTGCACGTTAAAAACGACGCAGCGGGCCTGCCTGACTCCAATTCAAATTTCAGCTCATCCAATTGATTTAATGTTACATATCTGTCCTTTATATCATTAATTTCTGTACGCATAATCAGCAAATCTTTTAATAATTTGGTGACATCGACATGGTCAAACGTAACGGGCGGTAATTTTTGCAAGTCACGCGCCACAAAAATCGGCATAAGGTCCGGTTCAGTTACTTTGAAAACATGTGTTTTGAAGAAGATATGATATGTATCATATCTTCTAGGTTTCTCTGCTTTTTTTCCTCTCTACGCCTGGATACTTTCAATATGGTTTTCGATCAGGCCTCTCCACCGAAGACGCAATAATGGATTTGTGTAACATACTTCTAACTAAGCTCGAGACGTTGGGGGTGCGTGGCATAAGCTACGAAATCTTTAAAGACTACCTCACGAACAGAAAGCAACGTGTTACATTGGGGATTACATGAGTGATGAGAAGACCGTCTTCTACGGCGTTCCACAAGGGAGTGTCTTGGGTCCCACCCTCTTCCAACTTTATATTAATGACCTCTGCACAATGTCCCTCTTTTACACTCGCATTTTCACGTATGCAGACGATACTGCCATATTTGTCTGGGGTCCAAACTGGCACACAGTTAAAGAGAGAGCAGAATTCGCACTATCCAATGTGAAAAATTGGTTGATTCACAATCTTCTAACCCTAAATCTAGCCATAACGCAATTTATCCCTTTCTCCATCAACAAAACTAAGACTTCACCACGAGGGTTTTCCATACAAGCACACACTTGCATCTCACAGGCCAACTGCAATTGTCAAGAAATCACTCGTACGGAATGTGTGAAATATTTAGGAGTACTCATGGATTGAGGTGGGATAAACAGATAGGAACGGTTAATTCCAGAGTAAGACGACTCATTCATGTCTTTAAAACGCTTAGAGACAGTGCAACTATGGAACAACTCAGACTTGTATACTTGGCCTTATGTCAATCCATTGTACAATATTACATCACTGTATGGGGAGGGGCTACAAAGACGCATCTACTGAGCTTAGAAAGAGCACAAAGAGCGGTACTGAAAGTGATGGCAAGAAAGCCCTACAAACATCCAACATCCCAGCTGTACTCGGAATGTAAGGTCCTAACAGTTCGCCAACTCTTTGTGCTCAGAGCTATTCTGAAACATCAAAGCGTACCATTACCCAACCCCAATAGACGCAGCAAAATGCCTGTGTGCCCTACCGTTCCATGCAAGACCTCCTTTGCAGGGAGACAGTACAAGGTCTTGAGCTGTAAGCTATACAACACCTCAACATTTCCTCTCTCCCATCATCAAAAACCGCGGCGGCGTACGACGGTGGTCTACTCGGAGAAATAAAAGACTGTTTCGCGCTCCCGAATAACTGTATTAGATTACCACACTAGACAATATACAAGTTATCGTGCCAACAATCTTCTCAAAAACACAAAAAGTAAATTTCACTCACAGTTTCCGATGTAACGAAACCATAGCGCGATCTATTTCGACCCCAACGCCATCTAGGGAAGCAAGGCTTCAACTTTTTGTCATCGACTTATTAGATCGCGCTACGGTTCTGCTCAATACCGTAAACATACCGCCCACCAAGGACATATTGCTAAATGTCCTTCAGTACCGCCCACCATGAGGAAACAGTGCTGAGGTAAATGCTATTGGTGGGAAGTTTACAAGATTAATCTTAAAATTAAGTTATGGGTAGGATACATAGTTTATCATTCATTTCCTCTTTAAGTTCGTGTCTACTAAGACACGAACTTAAAGGTAAAGTTTCCGAATGGCTTCAACTATTAGACTATCAGGAGACGGAAGACCTACTGGCAAGTACTGCGTAGCATATTTCATACAACACCTCTAAACAAACTCTCACATACACACAGTCACACCATACACACACACACCCCAACACCCCCCCCCCCCCCACACACACAGATAGCACTCGTCTGTTAAACCTAAATTAAAAATAAAATTGAAATTAAAAATTATAATAAGAATAAAAATTATGGAAAGTTACCCTAATAATATTGTAATACTACTGCAGCGACATTCAAAGCAATGTATTCGTATTTTATTTATTAAGTGTACTTCCTGCGGCTGACCACTGTTTCCCAAAATACAAGCTCAAGCTCAAGCTCAAGCTTAGTTTGGGAATCAGTAGCAGTATCTTTTGTGCAATACATAAATACGATGCATATCTTGGATTTCTCTAAGGCTAAGATTTTTTTTAAATAAAATATCCGAGTATCAGGTTGGAACAAAAGTAATGAGACAGTTTACGTTTTATATTTTTAATTATTATTACAATACAAAAAGCTTAGTCAATGACGTAATCACCATTAGAATCTAAGACTTCTTGCCAACGATCCAGCAAAGTTTGGATGCTTTTCGCACAGAACTCTGATGGCTGTTCCACGAAAAATTTGTTCAACTCCGCCTCTACATCCGAGAAATCATTAAATTGCTTACCCTGCAAATGTTGTTTCAGGGCTCTAAACAAATGATAGTCTGATAGGGTGAGGTCTGGGGAATAAGGTGGGTGGGGTATCGTCTCCCAGCCCAAGTTCTCCAACTGTTGGTGAACGGCAGATGCGACGTGAGGTCGAGCGTTATCGTGTAGTAAAACTACATTGACTCGTCTTCGTCGTTTTTTCTTGATAGCAAAAGATAGTTTGGTGAGCAGGGTTGAATATTTGTCAGCGTTTATAGTTTCATTGTGTCATATGTTCATAAAACAGCACGCCTTGCGCGTCCTAGAAACAGCAAAGCAGAACTTTTAAGCGGTTCTTTTGCCTCAGCTTCGGTTGAGTTGGTGGTGTTTCGTCTCGAAACAGCCAAAGAGCACGACGTGTATCGTTCTCGTAATAAATCCATGATTCATCTCCAGTAACCAGATCAGAAAAAAACTCTTTACGTCGGGGTCGCAGTAAAAGTGATTGACAGATAGCGACACGGATTGCACGACTGGCGTCTGTAAGGATGTGCGGTATACACCTATAGAGGCATGAGGAACAGGGTGTAAAGTTCACTCATCCTCCATAAAAAAGGGAGGATCCTCCGACCAGACGGGTGTTGTGTCTAGTGGGCTACTGCCCGACGGTTGAACTACTACGTGAATGTCGCTACGTCCCCGTCAGGGGGCGCGGCTAGCGGTGTCGGGGTGTACCCCCCTGTCCGTGGAGGCCATACGATGACCCGTAAAAACGGGCCCCTCATCTTGTTGCCATCTTGGCGTAAACATGATTGGGCACAGCAACTACGTGCGCCCATGTGTGTGATTGCTATGTGTTTTTCTGTAGGCGCGTTACGACGTTGTCCCACAACGCCGCTTGCTTCACGACACCTCGGCGGTCAGCCCCCGCCAGGTGAGACCCCCGTTACCTGGGGGAGGCCCGACGAGGACGACCAGCGACAGAGATGCCGACTCGACGCTCCTACAGAATAAGGTGATTTCCCCCACTAATCACCTTATTCTGGGTCTATACGTGGGGCCAAGCGGATGCGTCGGCACGCGCGAACATTCCCTTCGCGAGGCGCCCAGCAAACTCATCCAGACTCTCGAACCCGAGGTCCCGATGCAGGACATCGTTCCTCACGAAACGAGGAGCGTCAACAATGGTCCGCAGCGCAAGGTTTTGCTGCGCGCGGAGCAACTTCCGGCTCGACTCGCTCGTGAGGGCGAACCAAGCAGGGGCGGCGTACATCAAGATTGGGCGCACGTACAGTTTGTACACGCCCAACTTGACGCGCGCCGGGATGCGGGACGAGAGCACCGGTTTAAGGAGGTTGCGGGCGACCCTCCCCCGTGCGGCGACCTTGCGGACGTGTAGCCCCATCGTGAGCCGACGGTCGATAGTGACACCCAGGTACTTGACCCCGGGGCGACCATTCGACGTCGGCTCCTTGCAGCTTCAGGGGTGGTGGGAGGGGCGCGGCCCCGGTGACCATCGCCTGCGTCTTACCCACGTTCACCGATAGCCACCACTTCGACAGCCACTCGGGAAGAAGATCGAGGGCGCGCTGCATTTTGACCGCCACGTACTTCGCATTAAGCGAGGTGGTAATGTGCGCGGCGTCGTCAGCATACAGCGCTAGCGTCGCATCGGGCGTAGTGGGGATGTCGTCGGTGTAGCGTGAGTAACACGCCGACGAGACGCAGCTACCCTGCGGCACACCAGCCAACACCGGGCGGGCGCTTGATAGCGCTCCGTCGACCACCACCCTAAAGCTCCTCTGGGACAGAAAAGTAGAGACCACTTTAACGCGACGGGGCGCGTCTGACGTGGCCAGCTTGAATACAAGGCCGTCGTGCCACATACGGTCGAAGGCCTTCTCCATGTCGAGGAATACTGCCACCGAGTACTCCTTCTTGTTGTAAGCAGCTATGAGGTGGTGCAGTAGCCTCGACAGCTGGAGCGTCGTGCCATGTTCCGCCCGAAAACCAAACTGTTCCGGCCGCGGCGCTATGTAGGGTTGGAGGTGTCGCAGCAGGAGTGCTTCGAACACCTTGGAGACCTTCGGCAGCAGAGTGATCGGCCGATAGCTCTCCGGCTTCAGGATGTTTTTCCCCACCTTGGGCAGCATGATGTCGGAACGGCAGGTGGCGCAGCGCTGTGTTGGTGAAACCGTCAGCACCGGGGGCCTTCCTAGGCTTCATTCTTAGGATGGCGCGTCTAACTGCGCCAGGCGAGAAGAAGATAGGATCCTCATCGGGAGATATCGGCGTGGCGAAGTAGTCTCCTAGGTGTTGCTCGACCGCTGCGACATGCTCAACGCAGTGGGTCGGGTTGGGGCGAAACTGACGCTCCAGGTGCTCGGCGAAGACCTCCGCTACATATTTCAGCGCCCCGTCGCTGCTAAGCAGCGGACGTACCGGAGCTGGGGTATTCGTGAGTTGGCAGCATAACTTGTAAACTGATGGCCATCTGTCCGTAGTGGCGTCGATTCACTCCTCCCAACTCGCGGCAGTGTGTGCCTGTAACTCGGCTTTCACCTTTTCCGCGAGACGGTTGAGCTGCGTCTTGAGCGTAGGACATCTTAACTGTTGCCACTGCTTGCGAAGGCGCCTCTTCACGGCGATCATCGCGCTGATATGCGCCGGCAGGGGCGGCAGTAGCCCTCTCCCCTGCGGCTGCGTTGTAGTCGCCGCTTCTAAGGCGCTTTGGATGCAAGCAGTGACGTCATCCGCCGTCTGGTCTACGTCCGCGGAGGTGGCAACAGGCCGAGTCGGCGTGGTGGCCTCTACTTTATCTGTGAAGACTGTCCAATCCAAGGACCGACGTGGCACTAGTGGCTTCAGTCGGGTCGGCATACCCGATAAGACGACGAGTACAGGTTGACGGTCCGACTGCAACTCGTCCTTTATCACTTGTTCAGTGATCTGGCCCTGTAGCCCTCGGTGGACTACGATGTTCAGCACGTCCGGCATGTGTCTTGGGTCGTCCGGGTAATGGGTCGGCGTCTCTGGGCCGGACACCGTATAGCCGAAGACTTCCGCGTCCGCGTAGAGTCGTCTCCCCTCGGTATTTGTTTGGATGGAGTTCCACGCTGGGTGCTTACAATTAAAGTCACCGGCGAGGATTGTTGCTCTGGGTGAAGCATCAATAAGTGCCCGCAGCTCTGCCAGGTCCAGATGAGCCGCGGGCGGCTTATAGCAGGCGTATATATCTATGTCCTCGCCGGCTACGTGCAGCTGAACACCCAACGCGTACATCGAGTTGTATATATCTATGTCCTCGCCGGCTACGTGCAGCTGAACACCCAACGCGTACATCGAGTTGTATATATCTATGTCCTCGCCGGCTACGTGCAGCTGAACACCCAACGCGTACATCGAGTTGAGCGACGGCAAGGGGAGCTCTTGATGGACGACTGTTGTTGTGCGGGTTGTGGCATCGATCGGTCAACGCATGCAGACGTGCACATCAATGCATTAAAATAAATAAATTAACACTTGCATAGATACTGACCCAGTTTTACAGTGTACTAGCGTGTTGAGCAGTTGAGGACTGCAGACAATATCTTTCCGTGTATCAAAAGTCACTAACCATACTAACCCAAAACATTCGTAGTATTTATAAGAACATGGATAGCTTTAACATTTTTCTTCATAGACTTAACTTTGATTGTGATATAATAATACTAACCGAGTGCTGGTTATCTAATCGCCAATGCTCGGCTCAACGCAGAGAGTTGAAATACAACAGTGTGTTTTCTCCACGCGTTGAAATACACTCTGTTGGGTTTTCAATGGTCTTCTCGACACCGAGAGTTGAAAATCCAACAGTGTGTTTTCTCCACGCGTTCAAATACACTCTGTTGGATTTTCAATGGTCTTTTCGACACCGAGAGTTGAAAATCCAACAGTGTGTTTTCTCCACGCGTTCAAATACACTCTGTTGGATTTTCAATGGTCTTTTCGACACCGAGAGTTGAAAATCCAACAGTGTGTTTTCTCCACGCGTTCAAATACACTCTGTTGGATTTTCAATGGTCTTTTCGACACCGAGAGTTGAAAATCCAACAGTGTGTTTTCTCCACGCGTTCAAATACACTCTGTTGAATTCTCAATGCTCGGCTCAACACCGAGAGTTGAAAATCCAAAATCAAATCAAAAATGTTTTATTTCATTATCACACATTTATACATTACACAGTTGAAGGCGTCTCCTTTGAAGCATATAGATGCCTGTGCCAGGAGGCGCCGCTCTTTTTTATCTCGCAATTGGAGTAAACATGCTACTAAAGTTAAAGTTAAGGTTTATGAAAGAATAATTTTATTGATTATTATAATAGTCTGTTGGTGTGTGTGTGTATATATGTGTGCGTGCTTGTGTGTGTATGGGTGTGTGTGTTATATGTGTGCGTGCTTGTGCAGTGCGCGTACAGACAAGCGAACTAGCTGTGCCCCGCGACTTCGTACGCGTGGAAAACAACTTCTCCGTTGGAATCGGATTTTGTTCACTATTTCATGGGTTTTATTTTTTTTTGCGCGGAACCCTAATTCTTTTTCCAAAATAAAAGTAGCCCAAGTTACTCCTTATAATATTAGCTATCTGCCAGTGAAAGTCTTATCAAAATCGTTCTAACCGTTTTGGAGATTAGCTGGAACAAATAGACAAACAGACAAAAAGTTTAAAAATTGTTTTTTTGTTATAAGTATCGTATATACTTATATATGCATTTAGTAAAAAGCTGTTACTTTGGCATTACAAACAGACACTTCGATTTTATTTATTTGTATAGACATGTTTGCAACCACTTCATACAAATATGAACATCAACTCTATATGATAAAGTTGACATTCGTATAACTTATACTTACCGAAGCAAAATCAAAGTGCGGTCTATAAATCTAGTAGAGTAATATTTTGTTTGTTTTCGCAGACTCGTGAAGGTCTACAGCAAAGTCTACAAGCTGACGATGGTGTACCGGTACTTCCTGTCGAACTACTGGAACATCTGCAACGACAACCTGGTCGCCATGACGGCCCGGCTGTCTCCCGCCGACAGAGCCATCTACAATTGTGATATGAGCCGTATTGACTTCAAGGAGCAGATCCAAGCGTTCTGTATTGGCTTACGAAGGTTCATCATCATTATCCGTCTACCCTTACATAACATAACCTCACGCCTGTTTCCCCGGAGGGATAGGCAGAGGTGTATCTATCAATCCGACACTACCGGGGAGAGATCACGCGCAAGACTAACGACTTTAGGTGTTTCCCGAGGCACGAAGAGATCTCGGTATAAACTGCTGATCTTCGCGCCGACCTTGAAAGCGTCGCATGGCCTTGAGACGTGTAACTTAGCCACGAGCCCGTCTGTAGCACAATGAGTCTGTAACTTAGCCACGAGCCCGTCTGTAGCACAATGAGTCTGTAACTTAGCCACGAGCCCGTCTGTAGCACAATGAGTCTGTAACTTAGCCACGAGCCCGTCTGTAGCACAATGAGTCTGTAACTTAGCCACGAGCCCGTCTGTAGCACAATGAGTCTGTAACTTAGCCACGAGCCCGTCTGTAGCACAATGAGTCTGTAGCTTAGCCACGAGCCCGTCTGTAGCACAATGAGTCTGTAACTTAGCCACGAGCCGAGCTGGTGAAATAAAGAACTTTTCCTTCTTGATTTACACGTAGATTGATTACTTACTAGCTGTGCCCCGTGACTTCGTTCGCGTGGAACTCGTAAGATACACAAAAATACTCGTTTTTGTTTAGTGTTCTTTCTGAATTTTTCTTTTTGCTCAGCTCCTAAGGGTCGTAGCGTGATGTTAAATAGCCTATAACTATCCTCGAGAATTGGACTACCAAATGCAAAAAGAATTTTTCAAAAGCAACTTTTTGATCACAATTTCATAGGATTTAATTTTTTTGCGCGGAACCCTGATTATTTTTCTAAAATAAAAGGAAATAATTTACTCCTCGCAATATCTGCTATTTGCGGGTGAAAGTCCCGTCAAAATCGGTCCAGCCGTTTTGGAGATTAACCGGAACAAACAGACAGACAGACAAACATTTTAAAAATTGTTGTTTTGTTATAAGTAACGTATGTAGTTTCTTATGCATTTAGTATAAAGTTGTCATTTTGACATTACAAACAGACACTTCAATTTTATTTATTTGTATAGATGTATAGATTCACAGTGTGTGAGACGCTTTATTATAAATCGAAGGAATGATTGTTTCAGGTACATATTGAAGGACGGTCTGCAAGGCAGTGACTCCGCCTACAGGAAACGGAAATGGTTGTACTACGCGAACATTGTGTTCATAGCGGTGTACTTGTACTTTATTTGGAAGCTCGTGTACTTTGTGTACTCGACCCTCGCTATGATGTTCGCTATTTAATTTCTGTTAATAAATTATGTTATGGGAAAAACGTGTTTTTTTTATCTTTTGGTGACAGGTTTTTATTTTATGATGTGACAGGGTGATCCAAGACTACAAATCCAAAATAAACGTTTCTATTCCAGGGTTAAGTATCCAAGTCACTCTTTTGTTTATTTAGCAATAATTCATAGTTTCATAGTTATGCAATAAATATATCTTTATCTTTAGATTTTATTCATATTTGTTTGCACCTAAAGAATAGAGAGAAATTAGAGGTGTATTTATAAACGTTGCTTAAAGTTAAGTAATGATTTCCTAACGTCTGCGTTAACGTTGCTTTATGTATCATGTTCACTACCATCATCCACAACCCGACTTCATCCATTGCTGGACATAGGCCTCTTTTAGACTGAATTTAGCGCGTCAAAATTCGTTCTAGATTATAAGATAGTCAAAAATAATGATGGAGGGGCGATAATACGTTAAGACAACAAAAGGGGCAAATTAAATTAGCTAGCGAAACTCTGCAAACGTGATGTATAAGGATATTTAATCACGGTACAAAGAAAAATAAAAGATTTTTTGTTGGCGTCTACGACCGCTGGTGTAGTTACTTGAAGTATGAGTTGAAAATATCAGTTTTTATTCATTTATCGCATTTAGATATCTTTACATACGTAGTGCAGTTTACCCAAAGAAATATTTCGAGCCTTTTCGGGAAAAACATCGTAAGCGCCAAAAATCACAAAACTATTTTTTCTTCGTAACCTCTTAAGTTTTACATCTAGTCGCGATTACTCTTAAATTTTATTTTACACGACTTTATTGTTGTAAAAAATTATCATCGTAAATTACAACATCGTTAACTAAGAAAGAAAAAGCCCTTTCCTGTAAAAAGTGCAAATTATCGCTTACGATGTTCTTCCTGAAAAGGGTCGATATTATTTTAGCAATCAGAAGCGGAAACGTTTAAAAAAAAAACAACACAGCCCGCGAAACCACAAGTATAATCGATTTATTTTAAAACACCCGTTTTTAAATTACATAAAACTACTGATATTTTTACACAAGGAACCAAATTATAACTACTAACACAAACAGATCAGGTTGGCACAAAAGTAATGAGACACTTGGTTTACGTTTTATATTTTTTTATTATTACAATACAAAAAGCTTGGTCAATGATGTAATCACCATTAGCATCTAAGACTTCTTGCCAACGATCCGGCAAAGTTTGGATGCCTTTCGCCCAGAACTCTGATGGCTGTGCCTCGAAAAAGTTGTTCAACTCCGCCTCTACATCCGAGAAATCATTAAATTGTTTACCCCGCGAATGTTGTTCCAGGCCTCTAAATAAATGATAGTCTGATGGGATGAGGAGGTCTGAGGAATAAAGTGGGTGGGGTATCGTCTCCCAGCCCAAGTTTTCCAACTGTTGGCGAACGGCAGATGCGACGTGAGGTCGAGCGTTATCGTGTAGTAAAACTACATTGACTCGTCTTCGTCGTTTTTTCTTGATAGCAAAAGATAGTTTGGTGAGCTGGGTTGAATATTTGTCAGCGTTTATAGTTTCATTGTGTAATAGTTCATAAAACAGCACGCCTTGCGCGTCCCAGAAACAGCAAAGCAGAACTTTTAAGCGGTTCTTTTGACTCAGCTTCGGTTGAGTTGGTAGAGTTTCGTCTCGAAACCGCCAAAAAGCACGACGTGTATCGTTCTCGTAATGAATCTATGATTCATCTCCAGTAACCAGATC